>CM047426.1:35980918-36484574 GCA_026168455.1 Theocolax elegans | reverse complement strand
GTAAGCGAGTTACCGATCAGGTAAACGCACGGTGTGACGTATGCCATCAGGTTAAGCAGCCGATCATATCCGGATCGGTTGCTCGTAACTCGTCGGTTAATAGGGTTTAACTACTTGTTTTCGCGCTGACCTCGGGGGTAGTCATCGGTACGACTCCCCGTAAATTGTTAACGTTAATTTATTGTTTATTTATTAATCTTTAGTTGATTATTTAATAAATTGACTCGGCGAGACTATCTTTCTCGCCGATTAAACGTAAAATCTCGATTGTGAATAGTGTTTTACCGATTACTGTCCTATCCTACGAATACCGCCCTCTCCGGTGTTTATCCTAGTTGGCAATTTTGGGCATAGGGCCCAACACACGGTATACAAGTCAAACGGAGTGTTTGACGTTGTTAACGGCATTGCACGGGAATCAAAGGGATTCCCGGCCGCATCGTGGGACTGCACACTTAAGGTTGGTAAGTTGGGACAGATTGGGCCTAACCGTGGGCCTTACATATCCCCAGTACCCACCCCGTTACAACTGGCGCCCAATACGTGTGGATTTTGGATACAGGACATCGGAAAAATCAACAAACACGATATAGTTGTTCAATTGTTAATAATATTGTTAATTAACAATTGGATAACTCGCGTACAATAACGAGGTCAGCAGTCGCGTTTCGAAATTCTGAAGTATATTTCGGTACTCTTTCGTTCCCCCTCGAGACGGGATTTGTTTATTAACAAATAGAATTGTTATAAACAAATAAAAATTTTTTTTATAACAAATAGGAAATTTTTTTTTTATTATTTTTCTCGTCTCGACTAGTAGTAGACACAGGAAATTGGTTCCTGGTCGAACATAGGTGGCGCCACTAGAAAAAGGTCGCACAAATAAGAAATTTGGTGGGTTTTCGAACGGAATCGATAGACCGACCAACGTTACTTGGAAATTGGGTAGGTTGGACCAAACCAAGTAACTAGCGCCACCTAGAGGAACGAAAGAACGCGACACAGCGCGACATAACCTGGTGGCAATTTATCGGTATAAATACATTGTTTGTAAGTGTATGCAAGGTTTAACTGGTTTTTGCTGGCACAAAACAGGAAGCTCATAACCTGGCTCAGACCTTTACAAATTGTATTATAGGTTATATTTTTGTAAGAGGTCAAGCGCGCGGTAACTTTAATTATTTAATTTATTTATTTATTGATTTATTTATTATTTATTATATAGTACCGTTAAGTTAGCGCAAGGTAAGAGCCAGGCAATAGTTTATCGTAAATTTATTAGCAAATTTGTTAAAAATAGTTTAAACTCGGTAGTGCTTCCTGATCAAAGTAAGACAGGACTTACTTTTGGCCTCCGGTTTTGTGCTTTAGCGGTTAGCGTAGGTAGAAGCAAAACCCAGTTACGCGGATTGGACACTTGGCAAGTAACGCCAAAGTTAAATATTCGACAGCCTATAACCTTGCACACACATAGTGCGTCAAGCCAGCGAGGCTACTTACTGTGAAACGTATAAACGACGCTACAACTGAAGATGGCCGCTCAGCAGGAAGACGTCGATAGTCAAATCGATGCATGGATCGAGACGCTCACCAGGGAGCAAATCGAACTACACCTGGACGCCTTGAACCTAAAATCGGCAGGCTCGGTTCATAGGAAAGCCGAGCGACTCCACCAGTGGCTATTAGGAAATTATTCGGCCCAGGAGTTTAACCAGGAGGAAGACGAAGCCACAGCAGTTCGCAGCCGTCTCCAACGGAGAAATAGGTGGCTGCAGATGCTAGGTGAACATCAAGACGAGGAGTCTGATGAACCTAGCCCAGATCAGGAAGTGTATCTGGTACTGCGGGAGAACGCTGCGGTTAAAGATAACCTGCACAGGACGGTGCAGGATTTCGATGACGTCGAGCTAGATGAAACGACGTCAGCCGCGACCAACACAGAGCCTCAACCCGAACGAGAGGAAGAATGGCTGTCATTGGTCTCAGAAGAGGGAAACATTTTTAAAATCCCTCGATCGTTCTCCCAGACCTTGGTGCAGCTTATCAAAAAAGTGAATGACCTCACTGTAAAGGTAGATAAGCTGATGTCCGAGCGCACTCAAACCGCTCACAGCACGAGATTGGACGGTGCCAACCAATCTCACCATATGCAATTTCAGGACACATATACGTGTTATGGTCCTGATGTGAGCGAGATAGGTGAGGCGCAAGTAAATGGCGAGCAACAACGCGCAAGCGCCCTTCAGTCTAAGCCTGATGGAGCTTGGAAGGGGGGAATGCGCGCGAATCCCAGAGGATTCCTCAAGCGCGCAGCTCGCCAAACAAGGATCGGACATTCTCAACACCAAGCTTCTCGACGTCATCGAGGTTTAATGGGACACCTCGGGACGTCGGCGGCATTGTTAGGAAGTGGCAGGTCAAGTTCTCTGGCGACAAGAGCCAGAGCATCGACGCCTTCCTAACCAGGATCGAGGATTGCAGGATCCTGGCCAACCTGTCAGAGGACGAGTTATTGCCGTCACTCTCGGAACTTCTGACAGACACTGCCGCCACGTGGTACCAGAACGAGAAACACAAGTGGCACTCCTGGCAAGATTTCGTGACTTCGGCTAAACGTTGGTACGGAATGAGCCAACGTTTCCAGCAGAGGATCATCGCCGAGTCCAACGCACGGACTCAAGGACCCGATGAACCGGTTAGGGACTATATGACGTGCTCTATCGCAATAATGCGAAAGATAGTCCCTACGCCGACTGAAGCGCAGCAGCTCGATCATTTGTATCGGAACATGCTGCCACAGCTCCAACGGCTGTTCAAGAGAGCGGAAGTGAGCTCAATTGAGCAAATGCTGGACCTCGCCACGGAAGCGGAGCAGACGATAGAAGGTGAAAAAGTATATCGTCCACCACCTACGGAGGAAGGGTCTCTGCTTCCCAAAATGGCGTATAAGCCGAAGCGGAAAAAAGGTTCGCCGAAGGCTAAGGTAGCGGCCGCTGAGGTAAGCCCAGCCAAACCAAGCGAGCCAGACGTCGTCGACCGCATCGCAAAGATGCTGGAGGATGCGCTGCGGCCCATCGTCTCCCAATTGGCGTCGACGACCCGACAGTCCCGTAGGAGAAGCCCAAGGTCTGGCTCTCCTAAGAAAGGCTCGCCGGCCAACCGATCTCCGAAGAGTAGGAGGTCTGGCAGACCTAATGGCCCGAGCAAGAGCTTCGGACACCGGCAGGAGAAGAAGAGCGCTAGTCCAACAAGGGAAAAAGGAAAGGAACAGCCGAAAAACCGAATGGGCTCGACTTTCGATCCGACTAAGCCTCTTACCTGCAAGGGCTGCGGGAAAATTGGGTATTCCCTCAGGTACTGTCCGGTGTGCTCGGGAAACGCCAAAGGGAGCGGTTAACCGGGACGAAAACCGCGACCCAAGAGCTTGAGTCCCCGCTGTCCCAGGTGAGTTCGGGACAGGCCCGCTCCAACCGAGAGTATGGTCCAGAGAGGAGCGGAAATGGGCCTCAAAAAAAGGAACGGTCCCAAGAAGCCAGCAGACCAACCTCATCCTATAAACCAGAGGATGAGAGTCGTTGGTGGCTTCTCGTGGAGATTGAGGGCTTTCGTATAAGAGCCTTATACGATCCCGGAGCCTCCACGACCGTGATGGGACCCAGCGGTCTGCAAATCGCCGCAGCATTGGGCAAGGAGCTCATTGTGGCAAACGCCGGACGCGTCAAGATGGCGGATGGTAGTTACCAACCGCTAAACGGTCATGTGATTTTACCTTTCACTGTCGGGAAGGAGACGCGTGAAATAAGGGTAGCGATCATACCACATCTTGATGCCGAATTCTACGTAGGAGTAAATTTCGTACGAGCATTCAGAGCCATATTGGATCCGGATAGCGACCGCCTGTTCCTCAAAGACAGCAAGCAGCAGATCCACCTCGAAGTTGCTGGAATAGGGGGTATGGCCACCCTCTCGTCCGCTGGGATAGCGGACGCAACCGAGGCAGAAAGGGAAGAGCTGCGAGCGCTAGTAAGCAAAGTGCTGTCTAATACTTCTCCCAAAATCGGGCGAACCCAAATCATCGAGCACTCGATTGACGTGGGATCAGCTCGCCCGATAAAGCAGAAGTATTACCCGGTGTCGGAGAAGATCCAGGAGGAGATGCACCGCCAGGTCCGAGAGATGCTAGATTTAGAGATCATAGAGCCCTCGGACAGCGGTTGGTCAAGCCCCGTGGTGATGGTACGCAAGGAGAACGGATCACGTCGGTTTTGCATTGACTTTAGGAAAGTCAATGCGCTAACGA
Organism: Theocolax elegans; assembly: GCA_026168455.1. Lineage (NCBI taxonomy): Eukaryota > Metazoa > Arthropoda > Insecta > Hymenoptera > Cerocephalidae > Theocolax > Theocolax elegans. The sequence goes on along the minus strand of CM047426.1, from coordinate 36,480,274 downwards.
AACCAGACGCTTATCCCCTCCCGTTCATGCAGGATATCTTGCGCAAGCTGAAGAGATGTCGGTACATTAGTACTCTGGACATGAACTCAGCGTATCATCAAATACCTCTCAAGAAGAAATCGCGTCCTTATACGGCTTTCACAGTCCCGGGGATGGGACTGTATCAGTTTAAGCGGATGCCGTACGGATTGGCATACGCCGGCGCGACCTTCCAACGCATGATCGACCAAGTGGTTGGTCCTGATCTCGAGCCCAATGCCTTTTCTTACCGCGATGATATTATTATAGTCACCGAGACATTTGAAGGGCACAAGAAGTATCTCGAGATGGTGCTGAAAAGACTGACCGAAGCTAACTTGACAGTAAATAAGGACAAGTGTGTCTTTTGTCAAGATGAGGTAAGATATCTTGGCGTGCTGGTCAACAGGGATGGAATTCGTCCCGACCCAGCCAAGACAGAGCCTATAAGGATTTATCCGGCTCCCAAGAACCTCAAACAGCTTCGACGATTCCTCGGCATGGCGTCGTGGTATCGACGTTTTATGCCGGATTACGCCACGATTGCCGAGCCACTTACCCGTCTAACAAAGAAGAACCAAAGGTACGAGTGGTTAGATGAACAGGAACAAGCCTTTCAGCAACTGAAGGCCCTGATCATGACTGCTCCAGTTCTTCAACGTCCCAGTGCAGATGGACTGTTTAGCCTGCACACGGACGCGAGCGATACCGGCATAGGAGCCGTGCTCGTCCAAGAGATAGACGGAGAGGAAAGAGTCATTGAGTTTGCCAGTCGCATTCTCACAGCACCCGAGAAGAATTATAGCGTTACGGAGAGGGAATGCTTGGCCGTGGTCTGGGCTATTAATAAGTTCAGACCTTACATCGAAGGGTACCACTTCAAAGTGCTAACGGATCACAGTAGTCTTCGCTGGTTGTGTAATATGAGAAATCCAACCAGCCGACTAGCGAGATGGGCTTTAGAACTTCAAGCTCATGACTTTGTCGTCGAGCACAGAAAAGGAGCTCTGCATCACGTTCCCGATGCCCTATCTCGCATGTATGAAGACGACGAGCCTACAATAGCAGCAATGTCGTGGGCTCAAACTACTGAAGATCCTTGGTACCTAGACTGGATCAAGAACGTTTCCGACAGACCCCGTGATTTCCCCGACTGGAAAATAGTTGGAGGAAATCTATACATCTATCGCCCCGACACGGAGTTAGAGGAAGTGATGGATGACGAGCAAGCATGGAAGCTGGTCGTACCCGTAGAGAATCGACACTCTATTCTGAGAGAGTGTCACGATGACCCCTCAGCTGGCCATCTCGGAAGGGAAAAGACATTCGCCCGCGTGGCCCAAAACTATTATTGGCCACGGTTTTACGCAGAAGTTGCGGATTACGTCAGGCGATGTCAAGTGTGCCAGCAATGTAAGGTCGAGCAACGTGCTCCCTCAGGGTTAATGGGTCACCGTCAATCGGACAGACCATGGCAGGTGGTAGCAGGAGATAGCACTGGCCCGCTTCCACGCTCTAGGCGAGGATACGAATACATTCTAGTATTCCAGGATTTATTCACGCGCTGGATTGAAGCAATCCCGATACGAAAAGCTAACGCAAAGACGATAGTCCGCGAGCTTCACGAACGAGTGATTAACCGGTTCGGCACCCCGGAAGTATTTCACTCGGACAACGGGACCGAGTTTAAAAATAAACTCGTAGACGAATACCTCGAATCTAAGGGAGTGTATCATTCAACGACACCCCCTTACCACGCACAGGCCAATCCTGTCGAGAGGGCCAATCGGACCCTTAAGACAATGGTGGCGTCGTATATCCAGGATAAGCACAGCGACTGGGACGACAAGCTGCCAGAGTTAGTCTTTGCACTAAATACAGCGGTGCAAAGTTCTAGTGGATGGAGCCCGGCTATGCTGAACTATGGTCGCCAACCCGAGGCGCCTAGTACAGCTCGTCGAGAGCAAGACCGGCTTGCCCAGCAACAGTTTGAGTTCCGTAGACTGCAGGATTGGAACGACAAAATCAAACAGTTGCCAAGACTGCACGAGAACGCAAATCGTCAGTCGGCTGCCAGTAAGGCCCGGCAAGCCGAAATCTTCAACTCACGACGAAGGCCAGCGGAATTCGAGGTAGGAGATCTAGTGTGGAAACGCAACCGGATCCTCTCGTCCAGCGCACAAGGTATCTCGGCTAAGCTTGCTCCGAAATATACAGGGCCATATCTGATCATCAGTAGGAAAGGTATGAATACCTACGTCATACAAGATGATCAAGGGGACCAAGAGGTATCTCATATAGAGCATCTGAAGAGATACGTCCCCGAAGATGATGCTGAACCAAACGATGAAGATCAACGTGAGCAACCTCAACCGCCGAGGGATCAACAGGTGAAGTGCGACCCACCTGTAGCGAGCGAATACTCCCCTGCGAGGGAGAATAATGCGAGCAAGTCCCCTGGCAAGGGAACTCGGTGTAATCCGCGCAAGACGTCGCGTACGTCTTTAGATACGTCCAGCGTTAGCAGACGACAGCGTGGTCGTCCTCGGAAAGCAACCGCGACCGTAAAGAGCCGATCACCCATAGAGCGGTCTGCCAATGCAGATTCTGAACCAGTTCCTCCGAGACGAGGACGAGGGCGTCCTCCAGGCTCACGACCGAAGCGGACGTAAAGCGCCAGCAGCGGCCGAAGGCTGAGGCGGTCTTCAAAGAGGCTGCCTTTGAATACAGGTTAAGCTGTAGCCCCAGCCTTCCTCGAGCGGAACAGGAGGTTCTGACCAACCTAGTTGTCCGCTCTGCCGCTACTAGGAGATCAAGCGTCTGAAACAGTTTCCTCGCGTCCTGATAAACCTGATCAAGAGCATCTCGTTAACCCTCTTTCCCGTTCCTTGAGGAACAGAGTCCACATACAGAGTATGTGGAATCTGGAAGGGGGGTGTAACGGTAAGCGAGTTACCGATCAGGTAAGCAACGCGAAAGAGGATATACAGCGCGGCGCGCGCAGGGAACGCGCGCGAGAGTCGTGCGCAAGAGAGTATCGAGACAGAGTTCGCGCGCGATCGGCAACAACATGGTGTTGACAATTGCCGAGTGATTTTTAAGACGGTAAAAAGTGATAAAAGGCTGGTGAATTTAGTGTGTGGGTGTCAGGTTTTCTCCCCACCAACCTCCACGTCGGCGTGCAGAGCAGCACGTCTCACGGGCTGTGAGAAACAGAAGGCAGGAGTCGACCGCCTTCCCGACCGTAGGAGTGAGAGAGAGAGATAAGCACGAGGACGAGCTGTCTCTCCTTAGCCCAGTCGTTTCCCGCCGAGGCGCGATATATAGACAAGCGGTAAGTGGTGCACCACATTTAGACCCGCGTGTCTATCTAATATTCGCGTCCCAATTTACCTGGTACGGTCCAGGTGAGGAAGCGTTCCTCCCTTTCCCCCCTCTCGTGACAATACCCGCACGGATAGAAAGGTCGGTGATTCGCGGGAGCCACTTCACGAGAGAAGGCGCGCGTGACGTAGTAAGCTTCTACGTAAAAGCTCTCTCCGTCAGAGATTCATACGTCACACGGTGTGACGTATGCCATCAGGTTAAGCAGCCGATCATATCCGGATCGGTTGCTCGTAACTCGTCGGTTAATAGGGTTTAACTACTTGTTTTCGCGCTGACCTCGGGGGTAGTCATCGGTACGACTCCCCGTAAATTGTTAACGTTAATTTATTGTTTATTTATTAATCTTTAGTTGATTATTTAATAAATTGACTCGGCGAGACTATCTTTCTCGCCGATTAAACGCAAAATCTCGATTGTGAATAGTGTTTTACCGGTTACTGTCCTATCCTACGAATACCGCCCTCTCCGGTGTTTATCCTAGTTGGCAATTTTGGGCATAGGGCCCAACACACGGTATATAAGTCAAACGGAGTGTTTGACGTTGTTAACGGCATTGCACGGGAATCAAAGGGATTCCCGGCCGCATCGTGGGACTGCACACTTAAGGTTGGTAAGTTGGGACAGATTGGGCCTAACCGTGGGCCTTACATATCCCCAGTACCCACCCCGTTACAACACATACATATATAATATAACACGCGCATAAAATTAATGAATAATTAGTATTGTGCAAAAGAATAAATGAGGTACTTAAAATTGAGATGCAACTACACTAATGTTCAATACTATTAACAATAATGAATAATTAAATAATAACTAACAAATGCAGAAAAAGCATATAATGAACACCAACTTAAATATGTAATTATCCAAAATAACTGTAAATATAAATAATATAAATAATTATAAATACAACAGCAACATTAAATCTATTATATGATGTATGTATGCGATGCGAAAAAATGTTTTCAATATAATATATAAGTAATAGCAATTTATTAGTGTAGGATTTGAAAATAATATGGATAATAAAAAACAGTGGATACAATAACGTATCTTAAAAATTGGAAGATATTTTTAAAACTAAGTAATTAAATTTGTTGATATAATACGGACACGTTTTGGGCACTTTTCACATTTATCTTTATGGGTAAAGTAGACGTGCGGTTACCGACGAAATTATCAAACGCAAGGTAATACCGCGCGGAAGGTAAACGTGGAATCGGTGCCTGCCATATCGACCAAGTATGGTATTCAGCGTATGCATCCACGGGCTAAAAATACTTGTTACTTACAATTTTTTTTCTTCTATTTTTTTCATAAAATGTAAGTGACAAAATATATTAATTATTATACTGCTATTTCAAACGCTATAATGTTTAATTAATATTTATTTCTAAACTCCCCTAGGGGGCGCAACTTAAATATAAGTTTTAAACATATAGTATTAGAATGCTAAAATAGCCGTGGGGATTAAGGCGCGAGTCCGCGCGCACGACTTCTATGACCATAACATAATCTTGTTTTTTACATGTATAAGAAATGGTATATAGATTTTATTACTATTATTATAACTTTTTATTTATAAACATAATTTTACAATAGATAATTATTATATTTATATATAATATGCACAAGTATCGACGAGTATTATATGCAATTTAAGAATAACATTTTTGTTGCATAAAATCATTTTTTATTATAAATGTTGTGTACATTATTAAAATGTAATAAATTAGGGGTTTTTTTATACAATTAATAAACTATTAATTAATTAACAAATTAATAAACGTCTCTTTTAAGGGTAGAGTATGGTCTAAAATTCTAATCTAATTTATTTATATAATTGCCTAAAAAATATCAGATTTTTTATTAAAAGTAGTAATAAAAATGTCTCATTTAATTTTAAACAAAAAAGGCTGTGTAATTTTATGATTCATACATACCTCAAGATGTGTGCAAAATTTCAGGTGGCTACGACAAAAATTGTCCTGCAAGGAATGTTATAAATGTATAAAAAATAGTTTTTGAATTATGTAGCTTTAAAGATAAAAATACATGACTTATTGCATTAACTAATGATTATTTAATGCTGAAATTATGTAAGCACTGTAATGTTACTAAAACATTTAAAACAAGTCTTATTAACGATTAGTTTCATATAGCAAAAGAACGGTGAGCAAAAATAATCATTACTAAATATTACTATCCCGGACTAATAGTAGAGAGAGATAACAAGGGGGATATTGGCACTGTAATCAACTAAACGGATATACATGAAATTAACGTTTATTACATTATCAATAAATAATTTACTACATAATAATCGGTAATACAATTAATATATCAAACAACAAATATTATAAATCAAATGAAAAATATCAACATCGATAACACCGAACAAGAACGTATGGCTTGGGTTAGAATAATTAATATGGTGGCTGGAGATCGCGTCTCCGGGCGCGACTCCTTGTTACCAAGGGTGCGTCTCCGGGAGCAATTTCCGCTCAACCATGTGGCAAACTAGTACCGACGAATTGCACATTATGTTAAGTGCATTAGACGTCGATGACTAGAAACTATACCGATATATATATAAAATTAATTAAATAATCACCTGTCTCTTTAACATGACGATCGAAAATTAATATTATAATTAATAATAACGAAAATAATAATAGCAATCAGCTTGCTTTGGATCAAGTATCCACTAGACCGGTAGGAAATCGACTGCCGAAAAAGAAGGCGCAAATTTTCCCTTTTGTTATCTAACCCAAGCCTCCCCTCCTCAATTCTAACGGTGGTTGATTCCTCGTGATTGGTAATCCAAAGATTTATTTCCTTGCAAAAAGAATGACGTCACGAGCGGCAATTTCAAAGTCACAAATTATTTATCATCGAACTGCAATTGCAGACTCGACTTAAAGGTGAATAGCGAGCCTCCACCATCAGCGCCACACTGCAGTATCAGAAACCTCCCCCACTCCTCAACTAATAATAAAAAGAATAAAAAGAGAACTGCAGTAGGCTATCCTTCCATGATATTTTTAATGAGCATGCGTCATTAATTACAGCGCCGCTGATGATCAATTTATCAATTAATCACGCAACCGCGAATTGCAAATAATCCAACCAATGAATTGGAAATTAATATTAATTAACCCGATTAAATTAATGTTATCTTATATATAAGTAATATCATAAAATAAAGCAGTATTAAACACTAATAAATTATCATAATCATCAAATCGCCAATACCAACAATTACAGTTATCTAACTCAACTCGTACGTTCATGTAATCGCGCCTTTAATATTCATTGTACATAAAAGTAAGTCTTAACTATCGCTATCATTGTCTATTACTATCCTTTTTCATTACTCGTGAAGGAGATGTCTGGGTTACCGGTAATCCCTCGTGCGAGTTCTCCATTACACGGTAGGGGCCGCTGAGGGTATAGTTACGCGGGGTGGCCCTGTCAACGCGCGCGCAGGATCGCGCGCAGCAGCTGACAACATGGCCAACACGTGCGTGGTAACCTCTCTCCCGGTTCGCGAATAACTTGCCTCCGGAATCGGTTCCGTCGAGGCAATAACTAAATTAATTATAACCGAGTGCATAATTAATAGTGACGTGCCGGTGCAACGTCACAGCACATAAGCTTTATAATATTAAACGTTATTTACGCATATTCTACGTAACATTTAAAACATGTTTCTAAAATAAAAAAAAATTGATTTTTTTTAAATTTTAGACCATACTCTACTCTTAAGAGGCGTTTATAATTGTATAAAAAAACCCCCTAATTTATTACATTTTAATAATGTACACATTTATAATAAAAAATGATTTTATGCAACAAAAATGTTATTCTTAAATTGCATATAATACTCGTCGATACTTGTGCATATTATATATAAATATAATAATTATCTATTTTAAAATTATGTTTATAAATAAAAAGTTATAATAATAGTAATAAAATCTATATACCATTTCTTATACATGTAAAAAACAAGATTATGGAAAAAAAAGTGCAACCCGCGGGATTCGATCGCGGGTCATAGAAAGCCGTGCGCGCGGACGCGCGCCTTAATCCCCACGGCTATTTTAGCATTCTAATACTATATGTTTAAAACTTATATTTAAGTTGCGCCCCCTAGGGGAGCTTAGAAATAAATATTAATTAATCATTATAGCGTTTGAAATAGCAGTATAATAATTAATATATTTTGTCACTTACATTTTATGAAAAAAATAGAAGAAAAAAAATTGTAAGTAACAAGTATTTTTAGCCCGTGGATGCATACGCTGAATACCATACTTGGTCGATATGGCAGGCACCGATTCCACGTTTACCTTCCGCGCGGTATTACCTTGCGTTCGATAATTTCGTCGGTAACCGCACGTCTACTTTACCCATAAAGATAAATGTGAAAAGTGCCCAAAACGTGTCCGTATTATATCAACAAATTTAATTACTTAGTTTTAAAAATATCTTCCAATTTTTAAGATACGTTATTGTATCCACTGTTTTTTATTATCCATATTATTTTCAAATCCTACACTAATAAATTGCTATTATTTATATATTATATTGAAAACATTTTTTCGCATCGCATACATACATCATATAATAGATTTAAAGTTGCTGCTGTATTTATAATTATTTATATTATTTATATTTACAGTTGTTTTGGATAATTACATATTTAAGTTGTTGTTCATTATATGCTTTTTCTGCATTTGTTAGTTATTATTTAATTATTCATTATTGTTAATAGTATTGAACATTAGTGTAGTTGCATCTCAATTTTAAGTACCTCATTTATTCTTTTGCACAATACTAATTATTCATTAATTTTATGCGCGTGTTATATTATATATGTAATGTGTATAAAAAAATTTTCTAAAGCATAAAATTTATTATTAACAATTTAATATGCATTAAATTCAATCAATTAATGGAATATTAATATACAATTAATTAATTTTTTTATATATTATATAATATAGTAAGTTATTATTGTTTAATTAATTGAATTATTATTTGCAGTATTACGTATAAATTACGCTATACTATTTATCCACGCATATATTTACATTCATTGGACACTTTTGAATTATTTTTATTTATTAATAACAATTAAATATTAGTTATTTAAAATATCATGTTCTAAAGCGTTTGAATTTGGCGCGCTCTGACGCGCTCTGACGCGCATACTGTCGCGGATGAGTTTCATGCGATACGTAACATGCGAGTAGGCAAAATTACAGAGTAGGCAATATTCCATGCACCCTCTTGAGCTGTCAAATGGATTTTAAAAAATTATCGATTAATTATTAATAAGTAAATGTTAATGTATTTGTACATGCGAGATACAATATTTATCAAGTACAAATTGAATATTAACAAATCCTTTAGGGATAGAAAAAAATGTTACTTCTATACAGTTATTTTAATTATTGTTTTTCATGCTTAACCTTATTGAAGGTGCACAAGTAAGATAAATTAACAGTATATTCAAGAAAAGGCTGTGAAAAATAACGAACTGTGCTTCCTTAAATATTTTATAAATTACAGGTAACAATATAATAATACAATACAAGAAATGTAGGTATAATATTTTCTACATATGTCCATTTTTGATCTAAACAAATATTGATAAACAATAATTGTGGTTTCATACTTAACATTTATTTATTTAAATAAATAATGATTACATTAATTATAAGCATTAAATTAATTATTGTATCAAAAGTTGAACTTTTATAAATGTGAGTATCATGAAATTTCATTAAAGTGATTCACAAGCTTATAATCATTAAATAGTATTATTATTATTATAAATACATAATTTGCTTTGATAATTCTATAATAATTCCTTGTACTTATAATACAAATTTTAGAAAAATTTTTTTTAATTATAATACATTGTGTATATTTATTCTGGAATTTTTACAAAATTTTATTAAAATTAATTTTATTATTATTTAATATTTAGTGTCAAGATGCCAAGTTCAAACCTTTATGCTATCAACAATGAAGGCAGAGTATTTTCACTTTCCACTACTGGTACAATGTGGAGAGAATTTATGTATTTAGGCCTAGAATTTAAACAGTTAAGTGCTGTACCACATTTTATGTGGGCCATTGGTAGTGATCGACAAGTATATGTTCATGTACATGGCTTAGATATTCCAATAAGAATTAAGGAAGAAACTTATGAAAACGAGGTAATATGAATTATATATTCCACGATTTTTAAATTGTGTTCTTTTATGTTTGTATACATAAGTACACTTTATTATTTTAGCGATGGTTACCATTGGAAGGATTTAGTGGAAGACTTTTACCAACAGATAGGTATCATTTCTCTAATCAAGATGGTTCAGTTGATCGTAGTAGAGATAAAGTAAAATTACCATCAATGGCATGGCAGTGGGAAGGAGATTGGCATATTGAAACAACTTTAGATGGACAACCACTGGATCATGATGTAACAAAATAACACTATTTTTCATATTTTTATTAAATTAAAATGACGTTAATACAATATTTTCAATATAAATTAGGGTTGGACTTACGCTGTTGATTTTCCAGCTACTTACAGTACAACGAAAAATTGGAAATCATGTGTAAGAAGAAGAAAATGGGTCCGATATAGGCGTTATAGTGCCATGAATTCTTGGTGTGCTATTGCTCCTCTTCATAAAGATGCAACAAAAGTAAAAATAAACTTATACATATATACTTTATTTCATTTAAAATAGTTTAATTATCAAGATTTATTTTAGGAACCTTTTATTGATGTTTCAATTGGAGGAAATCAAATGCCTGGAGGTAATCCAGGGGAACTTATAGTTTGGGCAGTGACTGCATATGGACGGGTATTGTCAATAATTAATACCTGTGGTATAAACATATTTCATTTATTAATAATTTGCATTTATGTAGGTAATGTTTAGAGTTGGTGTTAGCACAACATCTCCGGAAGGGCAGAGATGGAGTGTAATTAATTTACCTGCTGGAGATGAAGCATCTCAAGTTAGTGTTGGTGTAACTGGCCTTGTATGGTTGACATTGTTAAATGGAAAAGCTTTAATTCGTACAGGTGTTACAAGAGAAAATCCAATGGGTAATAATTGTTTTAAATGTATTTAAAAATATATATATATTTTAAAATTTAAAAAATTATGTGTTATTATTTGTATTTTTATTAAAGGAGATGAATGGGTAGAAGTAGAGCCTCCAAAACCAGAATTACGACTAACTGAAATCAGTGTTGGATTAGATGCTGTTTGGGCTGTAACTCACGAGGGTAGTGTTTGGTTTCGAAAAGGTAGTAAAGGTGAAATGAGTGGTGTGTGTCAGCAACTAGCTGTAGGAACTGGATGGGTTGAAATGTCCACCAAAATGATTTTAGTTTCTGTAGCTTCAAATGATCAGGTAAACCAATGTAATTAAAAATGTAAAATGTCAATCTCTTTATATTTAATTAATTAATTATTGTAAATATCTTTTGAAGGTTTGGGCTATTGGATATGAAGATAGATGTTTATACTACCGCACCGGTATTACACGTTCAGAATTGACTGGAAAAAAATGGAAATTAATAAATGCACCCTTCCAATTAAGTAGAGCAAGCAGTAATGCTAATCTATCATCAAGTAGCAGACATAGTATTTGTGGAACTCCACAGCAACAGCGGCATCAAGCTTATGGTTCTTTAGTAAGTATAAGATTATACACAAGTTCATAAAGATTTGAAAATATTAAATGTTGATCAAAATGATTATTTTTTATCACAGCAAAATCAACGGCCTGTTAGTACAAGTGATGCTTTAATTAAAGAATGGGAAGAGCAATCAAGATCAGCACCAACACCAACGTCACTAAAACTTTTTCAAAAAAATAGTGAACTACCAGAAAATACGATGCAAAAATCTTTGAGAAAAGAATTAAATCAGAGTGGAAGTATAGGGTCTGTTTAGTAGATATTTCATGTTAAATTAAATATAAACTAATTTATTTTGTACATATAAATGTATATTATTAAATTATATTTTTGTATTAAATTTTAAATACTTTTATTATGATTTTTAGGTCAGCTGGATCCTTAGAAAATAATGAATTTAATGATAATGCTGTAGCTAACATAACTATATCAAATGAAGCATTAAGCAAAAGTGGAGAATCGATAGTTGTCTCTGGAAAGGGAATGGGCAGTACAATTAAAGTAAAAATTTTATTACATCATTGTTACATTATTACATTATGTTATTTTTATTAAAAAACTAATTTTCAATAGGTTAATCCTGGATCATGGAGTCCTGTACATTCTGTCGGATCAATGGTTGGTGCTGAAGCTCATCCTGAAACTGATGGTAGCATATTTGATCCTGATTTAACTGGAGATTCGGGTGTATTTGGAGAAGATGAAAGTGCTGCTGCAATTTATTGGGCTGAATGTGACATGATCTGGTGTAAAGTAGAAGCAGGAGCTTGTTTGTTGGATCCAAACAATCCTCCAAAATGGTAAAAAAAAAAAAGAATTCTATAAATAAATAAATAACTTAAATAGTTATAAAATTGCTTTAATTATTATAGGGTTCTAGAAGGAAACGGTTTATCTCAAAGTGAAACAGCTGAGCCATGGAGGATTCATATTCTTAATGAGTTGAAAAGTAGATTGAAAGGGCTCGATTTCGATATTACCCTTTGTGAACAAGCTGTTGAAAAGTTAATATTCATTACATCAATACAATATTTATAAGCAATATTTCGTGGTTTTGACTTTATGAAATATTATATTTATAGGTCATCGTGGGTAAAAAATGGTGAAGCCAAGTGTAAATTAAAAGGTTCATCTACTTATGAAGATTGCATTGTTGAATTAGAATGGATAAGCAGTGATAGTGGTTCTTTAGATTCCGGTACATTAACAATATTAAATCCTGATGGAGCTACAACTTTGGTAATAATCTTTTTATTAATTATATTCTTATTTGCTTCACATAAAAAATATAAATAATGTACCTTTTCAATGTAGGTGCAATTTTCTATATCAGAAGTAGTTTGTGTTGTATGCTGTAGTGAACCAGGAAGTCCACGTTTAGCTATTCATACACCTCATTTAACAAATTCAAAAATATCAAGACTACAATTCGGTAGTGATACTGAATTAGAAGATTGGATTGCACACCTTACATCTGGTAAATATTGTGTCTCTAATAATTTACTGTTGTAATTCAAAAATATTCTATAATTAAATATTGATTAACAGTTTCCTGTCAAATAAATAATGCTTATGGATCTCCAAGTTCCAAAGCCATTTGGGCTACCACTGCTTTAGGAGATGTATTTGTATATGATCCAGTCCTGACAGAGGTAATATTTTAGTAAATAACAATATAAAATCAAATATAAAAGAAATATATTGTTTTTTTAGGAAAATCAGTATGTGGATGGTTTATATGTACAAGAATTAGATACTGCAAGAAAGACTTTGCCATTTGAAAGTATATTACAGAACAGTTTTGGATCTGGTAGTTCTTTACACTTTTCTGTTTACATTCACGATGAAGCTGATAGGTTACAACAATTAAATCTTAATTATTCACGCTTAAGTGGTTCAGTATTTTCTTACATACATTTTTCTGATTTTAGGATATCGTTTAATCTTGTGTGTTACTTGAAAACAACTAATAAACATAAACAAACAGTTGAATGTAATGATGTAGCTTTTCATTTTAATCCAAGATTAAATGAAAATATTATAGTGAGAAATACATATCAGAATAATCAATGGGGGAATGAAGAGAGAGAAAACGAAAGTCCATTAAGAGCAGGCTCTAACTTTTCATTGACAATAAATTGTGAGGATCGTGGCTATAGAGTATTTATAAATGACAATGAGTTTACATATTTTTGCCATCGATTACCACCTCAAAATATCACACATTTACGTGTTAAAGGCAAAATGACATTATCTAAAATTCTTTATAAATCAAAGTCTGTAAGTATTTCTAATTTAATTTTTTTCCAATATAAATTTCAATAAATATGCAATAATAAAAATTATTATTTTAGGTAATCGTTGAACCTATTTCAATGTTTTGGAGGCAAATGGGAGGACATTTAAAGAAAGTAGAAACTTGTAATTCTAACGTAACTTGGGGTATTGGTTATGATAATACAGCTTGGGTCTATACACAGGGTTGGGGTGGTACATTTTTGAAAGGTATTATTCTATTGTTGTTCTGCTGTCGCAATTGAATAGTTAATTTTCTTAACAATTGAATATTGTTTGTAGGATTAGATTTTAGCAATACTGGAATTAATACAATGATTGATACACATAATTATTTCGTTTATGAAAATCAACGATGGAATCCAGTAACTGGTTACACATCTCATGGCTTACCAACAGACAGATACATGTGGAGTGATGCATCTGGTCGACATAAACGCACACGGGAAAATACTAAATTATTATCGTGTCATTGGCAATGGGTAATACTTTTATTTTTATACTTTAGTAAAATATATGAATTTAAAATTAAAAATAAACAAGATCTTTAAGAAAAAGGGTAATTCTCCGTTTTTTAAATTGTAATAATGAAAAATTAAAATTTAATAATTATTAAATTATATTAAGACCTAAACAAGTTGGACGACATATAAAGCTTTACATTATATTTTGAGGAAAGCTAACAAATAGTTGTATGTAAAAAATTGTAAAAGTAATATTAAAATTCGATTATGATATTTTCATTATGTATAATAATTTAGGTCTCAGAGTGGATATTAGATTTTCATACACCTGGTGGAGTGGATCGAGATGGTTGGCAGTATGCAACAGATTTTCCTTCACAATATCACGGAAAAAAACATTTTACAGATTATGTCAGAAGGCGTCGATGGTTTAGAAGATGTCAACTTACTAGTAGTGGTCCATGGAAAGAATTAGGAAACACAAAACTGTTAGATGTATCATTATATGTATGTATTGGATTTTTAAAAACATTAAATAATCACAAAATATATTTGTTATAACATCTTTATTTTAGAATTCGGGTGATCCAGAGTCAGAGTCACCTATTCATGTGTGGGCAGTAGCTGCGAATGGTGAAGCATTATTTCGACGTGGAGTATCGGAATATTGCTCGACGGTAAATTTACTATACAATCATTTTATATTTTTTATAACAATAAGAAATCATATTATTTGTCAGAAGTCTAATTTTGAAATACTATAAATTACAGGGAGTTTCGTGGGAACATATACCAAGTGATCAAGCATTAGTTAGTATTTCAATAGGTCCAAATGGACAAGTTTGGGCTGTTGGTAAAAATGGCTCTTCCTATTGGAGATTTGGGATCACTAGTAATAAACCTACAGGTATTAATAATGATATGCAACATCTGAAAGAAAAAATTGTTTAACTGTTTTTTAATTTTTACTATTGTTTAAAAACTTTAGGAGATTCATGGCAAAATGTAGAACCTCCATCTGGAGCTCATTTGAAACAAATTGCAGTCGGTATGAATGTCGTATGGGCTTTGGATAATTTAGGAAGATTGTCCGTTCGTCGTGAAATCCAACCAGTTGTATTTCCTGAAGGAACATATTGGCAAACATTACCTGCTATGACAAATGATCCTATTCACATTGGTAATTATCATTATGTTTTTTGATTAATTTATTCTACACTTTCTATAAATCTTAATACTTGCTTTAAAGATATTTTTAATTTATTTGTAACAGGTGTTAATACTGAATTATCGATACCTTCGACAATACGTAATCTCCCTTCAGAGCTGTTACGTTGTTCGTAGGCCTAATCTTTTCTTCTTTTTTCTAAACACGTTATATACTTCTTTTGTTTATAATTCTTTGAATATAAATGTATTTAACTGTAACATAAAAAACTATTCTATATATTTGCAGATGTGTCTGTAATAAATGCTAAACAAGGATTCCGTCATATCTCTGTTGGTCATGTACCTAGTCAAGTGTGGGCTATTTCAGGAGCTGGAATTGTATGTAGGAGAATTGGTGTGACCGAGGAAAATCCAGCTGGGTCTGGCTGGGCAACTGGTATAGGGGTAAGTTTAAAAATTAATAATTAAAAATAATTTTTATTAAAATCCATAAAATTTCCAGTTAATTTCAATTAAAAACAAAGAATAAAGCATATGATTTTTAATAACTAATAGTGATATTTACTTGAATGACTTTGAATTTTAAAATTACTTTATATATTAAGTTATAACATATTAATTTATTATTTAGGCTAACTGGCAACATATTAATGTTGGAGGTTTATCTAACGAAACAAATTAAATGTGAACCCTGACGGATTATAGTTTCCATTTAAAAAACGAATCACTACTACAATATCTCATCATGTTCAAGAATGAAGTGTTTATAATCATTTATTATTTCTACCAATTTATACATCAATCAATTAATCTGAATAAGACATATTCATAAGATATGTAAATATTGTCGTTGAACGTACAGAAACGAAAAGAAAAAGGATCTCATATATAAAACTTCAATTTATTATCTAGTCCGACTTCTAGCTAATTTTTCTTTGCATAACTGCTAAAAGATGATTTTCTAGTCTAGCATAATGAAACGAATGTATCATAACTTTATGCTAAAGAAGTATACAATTGTAATATATTTAGATTTATTTTCTAAAAAAATATTGTCCTAACAGTTGTGATGTTTATACTCTTTTTATAAACAGAATCATCTATTTGATTAGAGTAATGTAATGTAATTTTTATTTATTAGCTAAAATTGTATTAATTGCTATGAAAAAAATGTACATGAGATATTTAATTAACATTGTGCAATTTAATCATAGCTATGACTAATAATTTATATAATTTTGATTACACTCTATTTAATTGTTTTTAATGAAATTTTTATACTTTATTATAATATTTGTACAAGATTAATATATATATATATAAATTGATTTTGGATTTATTATTTTCTATTAATACTATGTCAAAGAAATTATAGAGAGAACACATTGTAAGTTTAAAGATGGTTAAGAAGAGAAATAAATAACATTCTGGCTTATTTAAAAATTTAATTGTCTACTATTTATTACACTGGTATGATATAAAGTATTTTATATAAATTAATAACTAATGTAACAACTTTAAGTACGTTCCTTACATAGATGAATGGTTACATAAGGCGTGTGTGTGTGTGCGCGCGCGCTCATATAGTATATGATATGACTGTATTTGCATCAGTTACAATATATAATAGCGTTAATAAAAAAAACATAAAACGTATATTTATGGCACAATTTTTTTTGCGCGATACGAGTTACAATATATAAAATAATGAACTTACACAGCCCATAATTCTAGAGTTTGATACACGAACTTTCCTTTATGCATCGTACAAATGAACAGTATTAAAATCATTCAGTCGAAAAGAATTGTTTCACTTATTTTTTTCTATAAACATTAAATGATATTACTTATTGAACATCTCAATAAGAATATATTAAATGCAAATGAAAAATGAATGTGTGTAAATATATATAAAAGACTATAAATATGTTTTTCTGTACGTATTAATAGAATATCTAACACAACTTTATACAGTTTAATAATATTACACACGACTCTATATAAATCTTTTATATTTAATAATACATAAAAATAATTAATTATTGTATAATTGTAGAAGAAATATCAAAATAATCATTATCCCTTATTTAAATCAAAGTTTAAAAAACGTTATTTCACCCTCATTCAAAATGAGTGGTTAAAAGTGTTGATAAATAACAAAAAATATACATATAAAATTTCGGGACACTATAGTTTTAATCGTTTAAAATTTCTTTCGTTTTCCATTGTTCTGCAAAGTTTTGTCAAAACTCGATCGATATTTGTATCTATATATATATAATAATAATACTGCTTTTCAGTAATATGAAATCGCATTGATTGTTTCTTTTTAAAGAGAAAAAATTAACATTTGGTAATTTGATTTTGATCGGCATACTTCCGTGCTAACGTTTCAGCTTCAAGACGATCTCTTTCTCCTTGTACGCTGTTTTTCACTCCGTAAAAAAAGTAAATGCAAAATCCTGAAAGTACAGTATATAGTAGAAGTATTACGTTTGTTAAACTTATGGAAATTTTAGTTAATAAAATAGTGTACGTGCAATGCTTTCCAATCACTCAACATATTTCTCAAGGTAAAATAATCAGGTTAATAAATACGTGAACGTGAATGAAAAAAGCTTACCTATTATCATCCATACGAGAAATCTAATCCACGTGTAGACGTCTAATTGCAGCATTAAATAAAGATTTATTATAATACTCAGGCATGGTATTAATGGTACTAGGGGTACCTATAATAATTAGTAGTGACATTTAACAAATTCCAGAAACTTTATCATATTTAGTATTATAAAAATAATGAAAATTATAACATGAACGTAAATGCACCTTGAAAGACAATTCGGCTTCTTGAACCGGCTGCCTGCTGATTGCTGCTATAGATAGTAAAGCAAGTAATACCATTATGGCAAATACTACAGTCGGGACATTTCCTTCAAATATGTTGTAATTATTTAGCAGCAATCCAATAATAAATACGACTATTCCTGTACCAATCAATAACACATACTCACATAATACACATATCGACTAACACAGATTTATAAAATGAACATAATATATTTTCATACCAAAAAATAAAACTCCGTATTTCGCGGTCGAAGTAGAAAAGTCACTTGGCTCCTTCTGGTTATGAAGATTAAAAATTTGTTTAAAATAACTCATCGGAGTCGTATAGATCGATCCAATTGTCTTGTTACTGTTTAATTTAGTAGATAAATCTTCTTTTTGATATCTATATCGACACAATTTTTATCAAGTCCATGTGAAAACATCAGGTACCAGGTAAGTATATGAAAGTATATGAAATATTATAAATATTACAAATGATAAATTTAAAAATTACCTCAAAATTAATACAGATACAGCGACAATAGTATACGCGAGCAATGTTCCAATGGACATCATATTTATAAGTTGTTGTAGATCAAATAACAATGTCATGATACCTGAAAATTCATTTACCATTAATTTGAATACAAAAAATTAATTATACATATTTTTTTGTATATACTTATTTGCGTAATAAATAAGTATATTAATCTAACTTTTTTATTTGAAGCCCACGAATCAATGCTATTTTGCGTAATCTTGAGATTAGAAAAAGTTCACGAAACTAGATATCAAGCTTCAAAGAAGAAATATCTTAGTTCGGCAAATGAAATTTATTAATTATTATTATTTAATTTAACTTTTAGAATAATTAATAGTAGTGCATCAATTAAATAATATATTATTTATTATTTTATCTTTTTAATTTATCTAGAGGTGTTAGGTGTGCAGTTCAATAATATCAAATAAATAAAAGTTACGACAATATACGAACGTACCAGTAAGAGCTCCGGAAAGTATTGTACCCAGTACAGGGGTCATGGTTTTTGGGTGAACCTTAGCAAGGAATTTAAAGATAATTCCATCACTAGCCATGGCATAAAGAACGCGAGGTAGAGGAAACATTGCACCAAGTAGACTTGTGCACAATGCAAACACGGCTCCAACGTTTACGATCCACTTGATTGCTGGCCAACCGATTTGATCGAATACGTAGGGAAATGGAGCCTGCGCATCCTGTTAATTTAACATACTTTTTAATTTAAGTATATATGTACTCGATATTTCCGAAACATAGCAGTTTTCGCATTACGTTGCCGATTTAGAATTGATTTTGAAATTTCAATGAATAATTTAATTATTTTCAATGAAACGTACAGCCTCGGCCTATATCGAATTAGGCTATTAGGGCTTGAATCAGGAACTCTAAAGTCGCCGCACGAGGAAAAACACGGAGAGAACAATTTCATCAAATTTTACTAAACTTTCGGTTTAAACACGGTGACAGACTGCCAAAACGCAAAAAACTACTGAACTGGTAGCAAAAATGAATGGACTATCAGTAAAAATGGATAAATTAAGTTGAGTAAAAGTTGACCAAAAATAGAGAAAAGAGTAATTTTTTGGATTTCGACAGTCGGTTAAAATGTATACGATAACTTTTCTCTCCGTGTAATGCTACATGATTTTCAACTCAAGAGTATAATTAACATTTTTCGTTTTAGTTTATATATAGTTCTTGAAAAAATCTCAAAACTCCTAAATTTTAATATTAAAAATGACTTTGTTGTATGTATGCCGTGAACAAGAGTTAAAATAAATAGTAGCTATAATTAATGAAAGTAACGTGATCACGTTAATCGTTTCATTCCTTTTAAATGCGTGAATCTCAAGAATTAAGAGTAACGAAGCACCATTGCACTCTGCGTGTATACGTGTATACGCGAGGTAATTAAAACGATTACAACCGAAACGGCCAGACTCTCCTCGTTCATTCCATCTTACGTAATTATTTTTGTGGTTTAATTTTCACGTATCAATGTTTATTTTTTAATTGAAATGTAATGCAGCAAATGGACATTTTGTAAGGGGATTTGGGAATTAATTAGATTTTGTTTGTTATAAATTAATTATAAACTATAAAAGACAATATATAGTTGTAAGGAATTGAACAAACCTGATCGTAATACGGCCACATCATGGTAAGTACAGTAGAGATGCTAAAATAGGCCAAAAATATAATGGCGAGAGAAAAAACAATGGCTAGCGGTATGTTTCTTTGTGGATTTTTGGCCTCCTCGCCAGTCGTAGCAACAGCATCAAAACCAACGAAACCATAGAAGCAAATAGCAGCACCTTCCATCACGCCTTTTATCCCAAATGGCATGAAACCTCCTACTCCAGGATTTGTTACGTTTGCGGGTATGTCCACTACGTTTATCGACCAATTGCTTACGTCCGCTGTTACAAAAGTTTCATTTTATTTAAATTTACAAGCTAAAGTTAAGCGTTCTACAAAAAGTGCTGGGGGGAAAAAACATAGCAATTGTTCACCTTTTATTATTCCAGAAACAACGATAACCGAGATAGTTAGCAAGTTAATAATGGTAAAAATATTGTTTAACATCGATGACTCCTTAACACCGATGCTTAAAAAGACAGTCAATAAAATGACCATACCCAGAGCAAAAAAGTCCGGATACCGCGATAGAAAAGAGACGTGAATCGGCATTGCCGAATGCAAGGCTCTTTCGATCGTGTAATTCGTAAGTACGTCGATGTAACTGCTCACACCTCTGGCCATACTTGCGGTACCTGAACAAAAACTAAAAGTTAACCACCGGTTGTTCTTGGTCTTGGTCTTGGTTTTGGTCTTGGTCTTGTTCGACCGGTGGTAAGTGTACGCTTAGTTTTTATTTTAAGCGTCGAGAGAAACGTTTGATTGATCCAAATATTACGATTGATGCAACGCACTTACCTATTACGTATTCCAGTATCAGATTCCATCCAATAACAAATGCAATAAATTCACCTACGGTTACGTAGCTATAAACATATGCCGATCCAGCTTTAGGTACTCTAGACGAGAATTCGGCATAACACATTCCTATAAACACGCATAATTTTATTGTGCATTTGTTAAAATTCAATAAATTATTATGTACATTTTTTTATAGAATAGTCTTAAAATTTCGTAAGAATATTTTGTATTTAATAACTGAAATCGTTATAATCTCATAGTTTTTAATTCAAACAACGTATGAAACACGTATAACAAAGGGCTTGTGTGTATGTGCGTGAACGTGTGAAACTTGAGTGTGCAGATGTGAGAGACAAACCTGCAAAAGCCGAGGCAATGGCAGCTATCAAAAATGAGATGCATACAGCTGGTCCGGCTGTTTCTTTAGCTACGCTGCCAGCTAAAACGTAGACACCAAGACCTAAAGTCGAGCCAACCCCTAGAGCCGTCAAATCTAGCAACCCCAATACTCGAGCAAGTTCACTTTTACTGTCCGATTCGTCCACGCGCCGTCTTGAAAAGGCTCTCCACAGTGCTGAAGCCATCGTTTACTCTGTAAACATTATATTCTTAATACTAATACGTTATATCGATCTTCTTTTAATTACCATTTTTAACTTAATACAAATTAATACAAATTCAATGTAAATATTTTTATTAAAAATTACACAATTCGTCAAAATTCCATCAATTAACTCCTAGATATATTCGATATTTTATTGTATAAACAATTAATAATTCTTGTAATCGTAATATAAATTATATAATAACACACTATTAACCGTAAATTATTATAAGGAATTATTTAAATTAAATTTATAATGATAATAAATGTGTATAAATGTGATTTTCTAATCTCGTCGAAAGCCACTATTTTACTTAATTCTATACAGTTAAAACTAAAATTAACTTTTTCTTTTTATGTTTAGATAATGTTTAGATAATCATTTATATTCTGATAATGTCCAGGAAATAAAAATTGCAAGCTTCGACGTGAATAAAAAAATTTCAACGATGATATACAAAACATACCAAATAAATACTTATTTCTCAGAATTTTTTCGCCATTAATTTTCCGATTTTACAAGGTAACTACTATATAATTGAGTATGTTGACGTGTTTGAAACGTTGCTCAATGAGAAAAATAAAAAAAATAATAAATCCTGCAAATTCCTTTGAACGGAAAAAAGATCTTGGAAGTAAGATTTTAATGATATGTATATAATAAAACCCGTTTTTCCATAAATTGAAAATATAAAAAATTAATTAAAAAAATAATTGTAGGAAAAATGTATACTATTTATGATTTAATAATTTAAAGTAAGATATAATGAAAATAATAATATTTGACTTAATGTAATATCGTAATCTAGTGTCTTACCGTGGTATTGTTCCGCAATTCAACGTTATATACAAGTTGCACTATTCAACTAGGTTCGTTATTATATTCACTGACTATCAGCTATGGTTGGGTCAATGTACAATTGTTTAATGTATATTATTTGTACAACATATTTAAATATTTCGATTGAATTGTTGATTTACTCCTTTTCATTAGTGTATGGTACATATATATAATTATATTTATTTATATTTACACGATTCAATAAATTACGTAAATTAATATTATTTTATTAGCTTTAACAAGAACAAATAATTGTATAACAAACATTTATATGTATATGCGTGCGTGTGTGTGGGTGTAGGTATATTATATTGTAAGTTACAAAATTTTATTCAACATTTGTACTTAACAAACTTTTTAAACCTGCTCTTAACGTTGCATATCCTTTGGATCATTTTAAATATAATTATAATTTTGTTATTTACAAACCGCACGTTATTTACAAGAATAACCGTATATTAACAAAATAAAAATTAACATTTGTGTCGATAAAATAAAACAAATAAAATAAATACAATCAATCGCGTTTCATTGTTGTTCAATATTCTTTTTATATCGTATAGAATAAAAGTAATAAAATAAAAGAAAATAGTTCGTTTAGTGTGATTACAGTCCAGAATCAACGCGATTACTGACGATATACATGCTTAATTTCCTTCAAGATACAAGTGTTTATATTTACAATAACTGTTCTTCATTCTTAGGTGGACAATGTATGTAGACAAAGTATATTTCGCAGTTTCGCACGTGACGCGATTATATATTTCAATCACATTTTGAGAGGGAAAATTCGTTAAATACCCGATAGTCGTCACCTTATCTTTTTAATTATATATCTCCAGACTAATTAAAATATACCATTTTTTTAACATATGTATATGTTTATTTTCAAATTGCGGTCGCTCGATTCACTGAATATGTATATATACATATAGTCAAAATTTCAAATCATTTGAAGCGTATATAATAAAAATACTCCGTGAAATACGTAAATATATATATACTACAGTTAAGCAAACAACAGAGTACCCATCGAGGAAGTAATAACTTTTTCTGCGTGTGCATCAAAATATATAAACATCATTAAAATATAAGTATATTTGCTTTTCACATTCCGTACCTACGACAGCCTGAATAAATTACATATTCTTTTATTGTTCTAATGACACAAATTATAATACGTTTCGATTCAATTTCTCGATTGAGTACGTAGCACAGTAATTAATTTCGAAAGGTACACGGTGTATTACGTACGTGTATTTCCTCGTCATCAAAGTGGGAAAATCGTTTAGAGTAAAAACACACTGCACGCACTTCTCTTTTCATTTGTTATCGAATACATAACGGTACGTTGTATAAAAATAGGCAAAAAGTTTTTTATGCATATATTTAAAATAAATATGGTTATAAAATTAAAATAATCAATAATCCGTGAAGTTTGTTTGATTTCGTGGAACATAAAATTATAAGTTGGTAAGATATGCACCGATTCACCGTCTTGCTATAACGATCAGCATGGAATAATTATGGATAATTGAGAAATAGAAGAATGCAATATCACGCGTTTTGTATGTCTCTTGTGGATTAAACGCAGTAGATATATATATTTATAAATAGTAATAATGATGTACATATGTGTGCGCATGTCTGTGTATGCGTGTCTCCGTGAGTACAATGTTGTATAACAATAGTATTACAATTATCGTCCGGTATCTGGACAATAAATAAATGTATCTACATTAATAATCTTAAAAAATTGTTCCTGTTCCACTGCGCTCGTCATCTTCAAACCGCATTTATGTTTATTCATTTTTTCTACTTTACGTCATGCGACAGATTGAGTGCATACACCAATCAACAAATTATTAACGCAATGACGTTTTCTGCATGTATATATACTACAAACAATATTAATATTTATATATATATATATACACACGCAACTAATTCGAATACTTATATATATCCTGTGATTTAAAATAAATTTTATATACATATATAGGTGGTACAAGTCTAGCGTTTCTTCGTATTGCTTATGTAACGAGACGTTATAGATAATACATATATTGCACTTCATAATTTCGTTACATATATATATATAACTCAATGTTATTTTGCGAAAATGAAAGCGCCATTCAAGAAGCCCTGACCTATTTCGTTACTTATAGAAAACTTTGATGTCGGAAACTATAATGTGCGTACCTATAAACGATCCTATGACCGTAAGTGTCCTCGAAAAATTTTGGCTATAGTGGCTGTAGATTTTCTTCTTGCGATTCTCTCACGCAGTCCCATTAATATGCAAATATCGTTAGGACCATCAACTTCGCATAAATAAACAAAATTTACAATTCTCCCAGGATAACGTGCTTTTTTCATTTTTGGAATCCTATAACTCTTAAGTCACAATTCCAATGTGCATGCATGGAAAATGCATGCAGGTGTTCAACAAAATTATATACAAAATATACCGTTTGAAATTATTGTTCTTCTTTTTAGTACTTACGAACTCATACGTTATTGTTTGTTAGTATACTTATATAAAACACATTAAATCAAAACGCTCGGTATTATTCGATAACCGACATGTAAGATTATTTCACATAATTTTGTTATACCTTGAAATAATATATTTACTGCAATCCATAGTGTTTAACAGTGATTAATTAATTTTAGTAAAACAAATTACTTGACTCTATATGTCAAGATAAATATTATAAGAATTAATGGGAACTACATATAGGGAATTCAAATTAGACAAATTTTAAAATTCAAATATATTCTTATTATCCAATTTTCGGATTGACAAATGGTATGTTTTATCGCTGCACGAAAATCTCAATGTTGCAAATTAATAATTGGTCAGATTTCCGAAAACTCTGACTGGTATAATCAATTCATTCTTTCTATTTCCGTAGTACCGTTCCAGTTCGAACTCTTTAAAATTCTTTATACGTGCTTAAGACATCCGAATTAAATAATGAACGTATAGGTATCACCCTTGAAGATAACAAAAGACTCGGCTGCGACTACGTGACCGAAAAAATGAATAAAAATCACAAGATAGAAAATATTTAGAAGAAATAAAAGAAAAAACTATGTCGAAGTCAAGGTTTGCGCCTTGACAACCGCGCGTCGCGCTCGCACTTTGTCATTGCGCTGCGGTGAGCAAAATTTTCCCCCCGTCGTAAATAGGCATCACGACATACGGAAATTAATGTTACATCAATGGAATCACGTTCGAAACTACGGAGGACACCAAGTGATTTTATGTACGCTGTTCACACGTCTCGATTAAATTTCTCATTTTATACCGAACACGCGTATTTATATAATTTCTTTTTGTATTTTTTTCATTATTAATATCGTGAATGTAACAGTGTAATTTATTTTTATTTTATAGATATGGGCTAAAGGATCATCTCAGACGACAAAGATAATCTTATCGAATTTGTCTAGTAAAAGAAGAATATAGTATTTTAATTAATTCCAGGTAAGATGTTGATAAAGTACTATTTCCGTGGCGGAATGTTTCATTCATAACTCAGTGAAAACTCCCCTATTTTTTAATATACCATATATATATATATATACACACGTATATATTATCCGTTTTTTCAAAGTGTTGTTACGTTGTTATAAGGAACACCGAGAGAGTAAAATAGCACTTAGAAGAACTAAAGTAGTTAATGCAGTGGTTTTACAGAACGACAAACGAATACAAACAGATAGTTCTGTACTTCTGTGTGGTTGTCCCGCGAGTCGTATATAATTTAATCTTTTTTAAGATTATGTATTTCAAGTATGTAGGAACTTGCACTGAAAAAAGTTTCACTGAATTTAATAAAATGTTTGTTTTATGATTCATAAACAAATATACGAAGAAAAAAAATCATAGTAAATATGCAGGACTCTAGTAAGAAAACAGTTACTTTTGGATATTAGAACATATATATTTGCTTCAAGGGTTTTTGTTTACCAAATGGTAATCGTTCTCATAGACATATCTCCAATTATAATGCGAACAAAATGATTAACGTGAATACAAAAGAATACATATTTATTGTAACTGAAATTGGGGAAACATTAGTAAAAATGTGTAAGCTTGAAGGTGACTATAAGAATACAACTTCGAAACTGAAAGATAAAAGTTAGGAACAGGATATAAATCACAACTGCAACAGTGTAAGTAATGTAAACATAAATAAATATTTTTCAAAATTTAGGCAAATAAATTTTGTGAAAAAATCAATAATACACAATGCTGATAATTTTAATGATAAATATGAACCTATTGAATACGTATTTAGCAAAATAAATGATATGATATTTGAAAATGGTAAGAAAATGATTCCTCCACGTATAAAAGAGAATAAGATACCTCAACATAATCAAATTAGGATGTCGTATGGTGACCTAAATTACATATAGGAAATAATAAAGCTATTTTGTATTTTGACAGAGGTATTAGAGGTAAACAAATTTTTACTAATTCTGTGTATCCACTAAAGCGGCAAACAGTTTATAAAGACATTGTTGTAGTTGATGATATTATTTCTACATCTACATGTAAATGTGACTCATCTAAACAGCACAAAGAAATGTTTCCTCACTTTAGAGTTACTTGTGCGGTAGGGTTAACATGTCCTGCTAGATTAAACAATATAGAAAAAATTGCTTTTGCTAGAAATATGAATGCGTCCACTGAAAGTTTTACAACAGCTAGATCAATGTTAATAAGATATTGGGTATAAGGTCAAGCACTGTCCAGTATACTGGTGATACTGGCCCAGTGTAGGGCTTTATACATTACTTTTAGTTTTAAGTTTTATTTAGTTTTATTTAGTTTTATTTTAGTTTTTAAACTATAGAATTAAGTTTTATGCCACTCTGTGTACAGATAAATTAATTATCTCTATAGGTATTTACTGCATTTTTGTAATGTTTTGTAAATATTATTGGCTTAATAAATAAATAAATAAATAAATAAATATTACTATGATATTGTTTATTGCAATTTACATACATACAAATTTTTAAAATTACTATGTTTTATAGGGCAGTTTACTATAGATTTATTAATATTTATTATATATCTATCAATTTCCCCAAAATTTATGTAATAAGTTTTATACTACGCGCAACATATAGTAAGTTTTATGATTTTTCACGTCGGTCCCTCAATTACACAACAACATTACTATTTCTACGTATATATATATTATTTTATAATCTTTATCTCTATATCCAATTATTTGTTGGAAATTAATATAAATATTTTTGAGTTTGAAACTAATATTTTATTAATTCGCTAAAGTTGTTTTACATGTACTTGTGATAGAGAGCTTTAAACTTTTAAGAAAAATGAAGCTAAACGGTCAATAAGAATTCCGTGCTTTGAATCCTTGCTGGCTCCTATTTCGTTAATAACTCATTCGATGAAAACATATTTATATAGCTATAGAGAGTAAGCAACAATTTACCAATGCATAACCTATAAAATATTAATTATTTCTTCATACCCGTGTATATTTGTTACAAAATTTCATTCAAGAAATCTTGGAAAATTTGAGAATTTAGTACGATAAAACAAAATCACAGCGTAATAGAAACCAAGACGAGCTTCCTAAAGCTCAGCACACCGGAGATGCCTACTGAGATTAATAGTAATCCAACAACGTCAGGAAAGTCCTCGTAGGCTGTTAACCGCGAGGTTCACGCGCTCGCACAAGGCTGCGACCCAATTACCGTTTCTACGAGACATAATCGAGAGTCAAAAAAATCGTACTGAGATTCCAGTTATTTTATTTTTACACCCATATACTTTTTATTGATTTTCTAGTACTGATCTATAACGTCATTTTTTATTTTTGACTACATTTGTTCGAGATAACGTTTATTCAATGCAATGTACTGGTCCTCCTGGTCTCATCATGAAAATCACTATACCATTGTTTATTAGCTACTTGTCTAACTTTACAATTTGACAATTAACGAAATTTTAAGCCCTCATATAGATACATAATAAGATTTTTACATAGTGTGTTTCAACGTACTATTTCTTAATACCTATAAGTAATTATATAGAAAAATGAAATAATGATCCGACGCGATCCTGATTGAGAGCGCATTCAATTTCAACATTAATTAGTTAATTTCATTTAAATAATCAAGCATCAAGATAAGTATTACTACTTTGAAATGCTAAGTACTAGCGCATAACTTGCATCAAGGTTTCCAGAGATTGGTTTTGAACTTCACTTCAGTAGAAATAATTATTTGTTTAATACGGACAGATAATGGTACAAACGTAGTTTTAGCCAGTAATCGAAAGTATAATATACTGGAAAACCAAAATTTTTTTTTGTTTATTAATAAGACATTGTGTACATTGTTTTTTTAACAATTTTAAGTTAGGAAGTAAACATGCGCAGCCTTGCATTCCCCCTTGTAATTACGTTGTTGCGTTTTTCATGAAATCTATAATACGACAGTGAATATAATTTTATTTTTACACCGAAACCAAGTAATTAATACACAATCTGCGCAATTATATTACCGTGCACAGATTTTCATTGTCGGGACAAGGTGTTGCGAGTAGTTGACGCATTTAAGTTCCACATTTTTCTCTGTATTTCCTTGTTCCAGTATTCGAGACTTTTAAAACGTACGATTCTACATACTTATACTACAAGCTAAACCATTTTATTAGAAATTGTAATAACGCTCTTTTAATTCCTATTGCATCTCAGATATTTAATAACATTTTTATTAAATAATATTTTAAACAAGTATTGTACGTAGATTGATAAAAATTTTATGTTCAATGTCAGCTTGAATATTCGAAAAATAAGTTCGAAAATTAAAATCTTTTATTAAAAATTAATGTGTTGCATAGTTATGGAGGTAATTACCGAAATAAAAAACTTTATACATTTAAAATATACTACTTTTTTTATTACGACAGTCTGTATACCTAAAAGTTTTACGTGTATACACGAATTAATTTATAATTAATAACATTTCAAAGATCGAGAATTCATAATTCCCGCGCACGATATAAAGATTGAAAAAAATATAAGAATATATAGGAAGTATATAAATTTATATCGGCGTTAATAACGCCGCCACACGTTTTTGATAAGATTGCGCGTTTATCGTTTATTGGCCAATTTGACTGTCGACGAGATCCGAGCGTTATAATTCTATATATACATATTGCGTTCATTCATCTTGTCACCTTCTTCGGGCAAATATTTTTATATTTTTTTTATTTCCTTCATTCAAAAATAATTAAAATACTATGTTTATAATAATATTATTTTGCAATTGTATAAAAAAATATATTTCTATTTTTTTGTACCGTGTTTTTATATAGTCCATATTAGAATCCAGGAAAAACGGGTAATTACAAATATGTTTCCTTACTTAAAAATAATCTACCTTGGAAATAAAAAATTTATCAAGCTATATCGGCGTTAATAACGCCGAATGATATATATATATATAAATCCGCAACGCCTGAATTTTCTGATAACGCGGTTTATGACCAATTTGGTATAGACTTTAGACAAAGCGTTAATGTTTGCATTTTATTTATATCTTCTGGATGAGTTGAATCAATTTTTTCAACATCATACCGGATTTCGAAGCTTTCATAAACAATAGATTTTGAAGTTAACTCATTATATTTTTTTAAATAAATCCGTAAAATTAATGTAACTATATAAGTATTACATAAAAAAATTATTTTAATAGTTTGATTATCTAGATAACTTACGTTGGTGAAAACGATTAAATTACTATCTACCTATATACATGCACACACAGAATAATTTCATTTCTATAAGTAGTTATATTTTATTATCTTTTATACTAAAATACAAATACATTAATATAATTTACTTTATGTACTTTTTGA
The DNA here is from genome assembly GCA_026168455.1 of Theocolax elegans. Classification (NCBI taxonomy): domain Eukaryota; kingdom Metazoa; phylum Arthropoda; class Insecta; order Hymenoptera; family Cerocephalidae; genus Theocolax; species Theocolax elegans. The sequence goes on along the minus strand of CM047426.1, from coordinate 36,450,024 downwards.
TTATTTCTAATTATATTTTTTCCGTAAATACTATTAAGTGATATATAATTTTATAAGATTATAAGGAAATATGTACGACAAATAGGAACGTTATTTTTTGGGGTAAATACAGTTATAACGCTTTCCCTCGCGCTGTACTATAGCTGCTTTATCTATAAAAATGTTTATTTTAGAATTTAAATTCAACAGTTAAAAATAATTGTTGAATTCCCAAAATAAGATTAGTATGATATAATTTTCAAATTACATCATCATTAATTTATAACATCTTAATAATATAAGAATAAAAAACTAAGTCATTATAAAAAATATGATGCTTACTTGACTCATTTCGTTTAAAGGCGTAAACATGAAGATTGTTAGAAAAAATAATTCAAAAGTACGTTTTGCAAACTTGATGGATTTATTATTTTTTTCATGATACTTGATAAAAAAAAGCTTTAAAAACCTTCTTTTTTGCATTCCAAACTCAATTACAATAATGAGTCGATTTAATTAGTTGAGTTAATTTTTTTTTATTAGATTTAACTATTTTGAAAATCTAGTTTTTTGCAAAATTATAATACATGAAATAATTTGAAAATTCTATTTTGTGTAATTAAATTAAATATTTATAGTTCATCTGCACAGCATGTATAACATTGTATACAGTAGTCACAAAGTGAAGGCTATTATTTTAATTTTTCCTTGAAAATATGCATTGAGGAAATTATAATTAATTGAAATAGTTAAAAGCAACTACATGATTATTATGCAATTATAAATTCTTATAATAGAAAACACGACGAAACAATTTTGAATCAATATTTGTAACATGTATAATTATTCAAATGTTTAATAATTAATGTGATTTCTATTTAAACATTATCTTTATTAACTTGCTATTGTTATAAATTATTATATTGTTAGAAAAATATATTGAAGAATTTCTTTTTAAGTCGGTAAAATCAGTTAGTATAGCAAAGAATTTTTTAACAAAGAAATATATATTGTACATCTATAGTCGTGAAGGAATTATATTTTACAAAAGCTTACCTGAGTCATAGCGCATTGTTAGATATAATTTTATTAAAAAAAAAAAACGTTTTTTTGTAAACGTATTCAAATTGACAATACAAAATACAAGCTTCTAGTTAAAAATTTCAAGTTAATTATTATTTTTTTTTTTTTCTTCGAAGTAATTTTGATTATTACTTTAAGTAAACAAGTTTAATTTATAAAAAAATTTTATTTAATATTTTAATGCTAAATAATTAAGTTTGCCTTCACTTTACGATTGATACAAAATTTGTTAGATTTTGAGTGTATGTAAAAAATATTTCAAGGACAATGACATAAAATATGCTATATTAAAAACTCTTTTAACCTTTATTTAGAATGGCAAATTGTTTGTATTTTAAGGTTTTGTGAGTATACATCTAATAAGTTTTTATAATTATTTTAAATGTGTTGAAAATCGTACATTAGTTGTATGTTTGTATTTATTAAATAAAAGACAATTATAATTTTTTTTATTAATTTTTAAATAAATTATACAGTGAATAAGTTTAATAAATATTTGACTGTATAATAATTTTATAGAAGCCTTACAATTCTCATTAACATTTTCTGTAGCTTTTATGTACATAGTAAAATAATAGAGTAAATTAAAAAAGCAAAATAACAAATAATACGACAAATTTTTGTTTACCTATTTTCCTACCTAATTTTAATTGTGCTCAATTGAAAAAAAACATAAATTATTAAAATAAACTTACAGGGAAAAGCTCACGGTGATCGGTAACGTAATGATCTCGAGAGGACGCGCAGGTCAAGTTAAGCGCGCGTTTGTGACGATGTTCGCCCGTGAACTAATAAAAGCGCTGTAACGACGGCGGCTCGCACCTGTCGATCGCGATCTCCTACTCTACTCTCCATACGTAATTGACTCGAAGGATCAAATTCGCATAAGATTATACTTATATACATCAGGCGCATCGTTTTTTTTAATTTTGGTTTTGCAAATACTAAGCTGCAATTCTTGAATTATTTAATCTTGATATTTGTTAGGAACAAAAACTAGACACAACAAAAACGTTCTAAACTTAAATATAGTATTTATTGTAGTGAATCAAATCATGTTGACTGTTTATAACACTTTGACGCTGATTCTACCCTTTCCAGAGTGATAACGATAGGACCAGTTTAAATTTAGTAGGAAAAATTATTTTTGCTTGATTATAACTGTTAAATAAACAAGTGATGTATTTCAACAATAGTTTGCTGATTTCTATTATTTGTAATTATTTATTGAACAAAATTGGATTAATACTACAAAAGCAAAACATATTATTATTGTTTTTATAGAATCACAGTTTATATTAATTATGCTTACACATTAGTACAAAATCTTTAATTTTTTTCTTCTAAATACTCAAAGTATTATTTGTAGTATTACAAAACACTATCACATTTATCAAAAATTCTTTGAACACTTGTACAGGTTTTAGTCTTAAAACTATTTTAATTCTTTAGAACTTATAAGTGTAAAAAACTTATTTGTACAATTCCTGACAATTCAGGATCATTATATAATTATATTACTGTAAATTTGTACTTCACAAAAAGAAGTATGCATATGATATTGAACCTATAAGATGGATTCATTGGACACTATAATGAATTATTGCTATTACTTATTGATTTGAACATTATATCTGGATTGGTTGCACATCCTGGACATGTGTGCAAAGAATCTTGAATAAAAATTTCACAGTCAAGGCAAAAACTCCGTTTACACTTTTCACAAACGTACACCTGTAAAGTAGTAGATAAAAAAATCAAAAATTAATTAAAAACAATAAAAAATAACGTTGTTTATTTAATTTTACCTTTTTATCTAGTTCAGTAAATGCCCTTTGGCAAGCAAAACAGTTTGGGGGATCATCCTCATATGTCTCTTCTTTAAAATGTTTAATAGGAAATAAATAATGATATGAGCGAGCTAAGTGTGGAGCTGATACAAGTGTGAGTCCACAAGCTCTACATTCTACAGGTAATTCACAGTGTTTACTAAGGCACTGAGGACATAAGTATCCAGGATTTGTAAATCTTGCACTTTCATCTGGTTTATCTGCATGACTGTAAACAAATTGTATCCAAGAATTAGTTTATGAAAATTTTCAATTTTAAAGTTAAAAATATTATACTACGTACCACATACAAACAGCTACCGATAATTCTGTTGTAGAAGCTTGTAAAGCATGATGAGGAAAACCCATTTTGACTAGAGCTGCATCTAATCTTGTAGCTGCAGGTGGAGGATCTATATGAGCTGTTAATTTTTCTTTATAATGTTTATCGTCTATCACAACTCCATGCTCTCCATCTGTATTAACAGCCATTATTTTACAGATATTCATTTCTGCAGCTAGACCAATAACACTACAACGAACCCCTTCTGTTTTTAAAGCCTACAGTATTGAAAAGTTATGTAAACAAAAAAATATATTAAATATTAAATTAAATAAATATATTAAAGTAGTTTTAAATACCTTTATTGTTTCCCCAATGTCTCCAGGATCACAGGTTGTTAAAGACCCCATAATTACCAATATTTCCTTACTAGCATGAGAGGGCAATAATTTTAATGAATTTAAAGCTAGATCTAATGAATTTTGTAATGACGGTTCACCAGTAAACGAAGTTTTCTGCAAATTCTTTAAATCCTAAAAAAATGTTTGTCCAGTATATTCTTGTAAATGAGTATAGTATAGAAACAAGTAGTCATAACAGCAAAATTTACTTTTAGTGGCTTCTTAGAATTTCCAGTAAGATCTGTAATTTTTTCTGCTCTTTTATTTCTTGTGACAATTATACCTAGTTGACTAATAGGATTCTGGTAAAAAAATTCATCTATAAAATCTTCTAGAAGCTGAAACATAATATTAGGAGCAAAAATTCACTAAATTGATTATTTAATTATATTTGATTGAATACCTTAAGAGAACATAGAAACCGAGTAGGCTTTAAATCTTGATTTGTCATAGATTCAGAACAATCAAGAATAATATAAAGATGTCTCATCATTCCCAATCGTGAACCTTCTTTTCGTTCCAGTTGCCGTTTTCTTTTTGCTTTGTGAATGATGTCTGCCACAGATGCTTCTAGCATTCCATGATCGTCTTCTTTGATTGCTTCCCTACATAAAAATATAAAAAATTAATAACAAAAATAAAAATAAAGTTTCATTTAATAAATCATGCTACAACTTACCATGTTTTTTCATAACCAGTTTCCCACCTATATTCTTTCTCTTCTTCTTCATCAGCCATTGTTTACTAAGCACAAAAAAACAATTAATTATTTTATTTTAAAAACAACATTGCTCACATTAGTTACAATAAAGTAAACAAAAATTTAAATATGTACGTTTTTATATGGACTGTTCATAAAATAAATGACATATAAATTAAAAATGCGTTTTGAGAAAATAATAAAAATATAAATGATTAAATAGGCTTTTCGTTGAAATATTGCAAATTAACCATGAAATAATTTACATTTTAACTAGAACATTGACATAAGATTGTAAGGTTAGTTTACAATGTGTGTAAAAATTAAAAAACTTATAAATATTAAATTACAGAAAAATAATTGGGTTTTTACTTTTTATGTAGGTGTCTAAAATAGAATGAGTGCTCCTAATTTATGTAATAATACTGTTATAATATAATTAATGTGACCAATTAGCTTTACAATGAAATATTTGTGTGCAAACTACGTAAGTATAAATATCGCCGGCGACGGCCGACGATTGCCTGGAGAATGCAAAACATAGAACTAGTCCTTGATAAAGCTATAGATATATATAACGTAGAGAGTACACCTACACAGTGATAGAAATCAGAATGTAGTCACGACTCACGTCACGACGTCACGTCTCACGTCTCACCGTCTCACGTCTACATACAAAGGCAATCGCAATATACCGATATTGTACATACATAAAATATTATACGTGTGCAACACATGTACACATACAGGGTCGAATTCGGTGTCGGTCTCGGGACTCTCGGGAGTCTCGGGACTCGGTCTCGAGTCTCGACTTCTCGAGTCTCAACCAATCAGAAGCTGCAATATTGTTCGTTATGAGCAAGCATCATGGCGACTTTGTGAAAGAAAAGCGATTCACTGCACGAGTGTAGCCAACATTTTGGATAAAATCTGAAGTGATAGTAAAAAGCGGTAAGTTTAAATTTAGCATTAATAATTATATTTTTTTTCATTCAATTGATTAGCGCTATTTGAAAGTCAGTATCATTCGATCGTCGATCATCAAGTTTCATTCCTGAAACAAACAAGTGGAATTAGGAGTTCGAGACTAAGTTGTACCTTTACGCGCATAAAATTGAGAATGGGCGTAAAACAAATAATAGTTGATAAACTAAGAGTAGGCATAAGTTATCATAACGAACATAGGTTAGTTTTTTGTTCATTCTATTACTGTAATCTCCGAAGAATTAAAAAATTAATTTATAAAATTATTAAATGTTATTGTATAAATTGAACGAACGAATATGGCGATGAAGGGGACGAGCGAGATTTCCCGCCATTGTACTTGTATAGAAAAATGGTAAAAAAGAAATTGGCGCATCGCACTATGGCAGTAGTATATGGTAGTAAGTAGGTAGCAGCAGCGGCCTGCGGCAGCAGCAGCAGTACCGAAGAAAAACACCTCGTGGTTTCACGCGGAAATCGGAATTCGGAAGGCCCCTAGCCTAGCTAGCGCATATATCCTAGTGTACAAAGGCGCTACGGTCGCGCATGTAGGTATATACCGTGTACTCCCTCGGAAAAATATCTTGCTTGCCTTCGGTTTATGACCGCGGCGGGCAACCGGAGCTAGTGGAGCTTCCATCGCGTTTATTATACACCTTATACTTACTTATACCTAACTGTATTTATGCATAGCTATCCATATCCTGCATATATGTATGTATGTTTATGTGTATGCACGCGCGCGAATATACATGTATATTCATATGTATGCGTAGAACCTATGCAATAGTATCAAAATACTTATTTAAAAACTAATTTAGCTTTGCATATAAAATCGAGATTAAAAATTATGTACACGCGACAGCATTAAGTATTACAAGTAATTTTCTCCGCGCGAGTGTGGATGTATTATAAAAAAGTGGGGGACAAGTTAGTATGAAAAATGGAGGTAACACCGGTATCCCAGATGTACTAAGAGTCGAGAGTCAGACGTGTGAAATACCCCGCGTATATACTGCATTATACGAGACTCGAGAATACGGGACTAACGAGAGAGAGAGAGAGTAATGTAAACATCGATCGCGGCGCCAGGGAAATATAAGAAAACTCTAGGTTATGTATTACGAGCTGGATTAGAGGGGGAGAACCTGACGAAGACGACGCGCGCGTCCACCCTACACCGATAAATACATATTCAGAGAAAATTAAAAAAACTATTACACTGGTGAGTATAATAATTTTAGGCAGGAAGTGATTTTTAGGGGGCGACGCGAGCGTGGCGGCGCAACCGCGCAATGGCATCCGTCCAAAAGGTCTTGGTATTACAAAAAGGGGCGCGCGGGAGAAAACGTACATGTCTATCCGCGTCTCTATCTTTTTTTCGCTCGTTTGTGCAGTTTTATAATGCATTATTTGTTATTGTAGATGCCACTTGGCGAGTTCACAACGACCTCGCAATTTAACCCATAGTTGTATACTCTTATTCCTTTCCAAATGCATTTGCGCATTTATGCGGGAGTTTTTTCATCGTTTGAATGTTATGCGGTTATTTGAGGTTGGAATCAACTGGGGCTAGTGTGTATCTGTAAACGCCTTATCTAATACAATATTTGAGAAAGCATTTGTTTTTTTTTTCTTTGTTTTTCTTTACTTCTATCATATATTTTTATGAGAATGCTTTCATTTGTTTGGTAATATTTTCATTGTTACATTTAGGAATTGTGCACTGTATCAATGGAGGATGTTCGGTACTAAGCTTTGAGCGTTGTTGACCCCAAGCGAGCGATGCAACAATATAGATTCCATCTGTTGAAGATTGGTTTCTTTCAAAAATCGTTTTATTAGGTATAATATTTAAATTTTTATTAATTGATTTGATGACCAATGCAAATGTATTCAATTCATACATTTTGCAACCATTGATCTCTGATTTAGAAAGCTCTAGCTCAAAGAGTCAAAAGCTTTCAAAATGGAAGGAAACGATGCCTCTGCAGCGATCAGTATAAATCCAAGTACTATAAAAGGTGTGCATTATTACCTCCTTTATATAGCATATTTTTTATGTAAAATTAAAACCTACTTATAACAATGAAGAATTATAATTATTTTATATTTTTAAAAACTATTAAAGTATTTGACTCTAAACACTTTTTCTATATTTTCTATCTTTTAGCTGCACAAGAAGAAATGGGTAGATTAGATGTATTAGTTTGTGGGCAATGTCATTCTGTTTTTCATTTTGTTGACGAATTCCAAGAGCATCGTTCCAAAGAAGGAGCTTGTTCTAAACTTTCTCATTTTAGAGAAAACAGTAATGTAAGGACTTTACTTTTGCTTCAATTTATTGTCTCAAATTATCTATTAATAAAACAAAATGTTGAATGTTTGTAGAATGAACAGAAAGCACAAGTATGGGCCTTTCTTTTATGGAAAGATACACAAATTCAACAAGACAGTCCAGATAAGGATAATGCAAATTCATGGAAACTTTATCAAAAGTGGTGTAAAATGGACACACATGTTAGGGATTGTTGGATAATGGCTGGCAAAACTATACAAACTTTTACAAAAATAAGTAATACAAAGATGCAGGATGTGCCACGACAAGGAAATGTTACAACAGAAGGTGAATAATACATTTTTAAATATTTTTTTTATTATTATTATCTGCAATAAGTACACTTTTTAATGTAATCTTTTGTAATTTAAAATACTGTAGGTGGTAAAACAGTTGTTGTTCGTAAGGTAATAAGAAATGGGCAACCAGAAAGTCCAGATAAAAAGGAAAACAAACCTGATATTAAAATAAAAAGTGAACCTGCTGATATTGTTGGAAAAGTAAAATTAAAACCTTCAATAAAACCAAAGGTGAAAGATCTTGATTTTAAATTTAATTTAATTTAATTTAATTTTTTAATTTATTTATTACCAGATAAAAATTACAAAATTATAATTATAGTAATGTAACTTCAAATTTATATATATAATATAATGTATCTAAAATTTGTAGATTAATTTTTAATGTATAATTATCATCTATTAAATAACTTTACAGGGTAAATTAGGTGCACCAGGTGAAAATAATGCTGAACTCAGTGATGAGGAATATGCTGTAGAAAAAATATTGGCTAAACGTTTTAATCCAAAGAAAAAAGTTTATGAATATTTGCTGAAGTGGGAAGGGTATGCTCAGTATGTATATGATTCTTAATTTGGTTAATATCTATTAATGCAATTTAACAGAATTAAAATAAATTTGTGCATTACAGCGAGTACAATACTTGGGAAGAGGTTTCTCAAGTGAGTCAAACATGTAAACTGTTAATGGATGAGTTTGAAAAAAATCTTGCCAAGCAAAAAGAAATCAAAGCACAGCAAGTAGCTAAATCTATTAATCGAGCAAATCAATTTGGGATGGGACAAAAATTGGTTAAAGTAGATAATGTTAAGGCAGGACCTAGTACTGCAACTCAAGCCGGGTAAATTAGATAATTATAAGCATTACTGTACTTTCTAAAAATAATTTAAATTTTAATAAATATCTATATTACTCATAGAAGGCCAATGCGCTCAAGTAAATCAAAAGCAATGGACCAAGTTAAGCAGTGGTGTGGATCTATGAAAGAAGATAATGATTGTAAGTATTCCTGTATTTTCAATCATCACAAATTATTAACAAAAATTGGAATGTAATTGTATAATTATACATTTTCAAATTGTGTTAAAAAAATATGTTTCTCTTACCAGTACTTGGCAAAAGAAAGATTGCATTTTCGGACAGCGATTCTGATGATGATGGTATTGGTCTTGGTGCTATGAAGCGCAATAAAATTGATACGAGTGGTGATGACGATTGGACCGCAGATTCAGAAGAGGATAAGGTAATAATCGGTCGCAGTGACGTGATTCAACGCGCCTTTAATAGAGCAAATGCGCAGTCCAATGGCTCGAAACCCATGACTGGTAGCGATCTTGCCAACAACATGATAGCCAGCAAAGGAATCATTAAGACTGAGTCTAAACACGGCAATGCCCAGCAGTCCAATGTGTACATAGTGCGACGGAAAGACGGTATAATTAAGTTGGACTCGTCGCCAACAAATAAAATATCAGTAAAAGGTCCAGGCCAGACGACGGGTAGCGGTGTTTTGATGGTACAAAATCGTGAAAGTCCGGGTAATATTGTGAGGAAGCAGATCGTGACAACCAGTACACATTCGAACTCTATAACCCCGGTGAAAGTGATCTCTAAACCCGATGGTACGCAGGTCGTTACGCAAATGAAAGTGGTGCCCAAAGTCTCGCCCATGAAAACAGGTGCAGTTATAGCACCTAAGAACGAGCCTATTAAGATTCAACCTAAACCTGATCCTAATCAAATACAACAAATTCACCTGGTTACAGCAGTCCCGAGTCCTCTAAGTATGCAGACCCAAAGAATGACGACCACAGTTAGACCGACCAATCAACGCATCGAAGGGCGACCATTGCTTCCAAGACCGGCAAGTATACGAAACACTACACCCACAGGTATAATGAGTATGACGCAGACGCGCACACCGGTCAGAGCACCACCTCCCAGGCAGATAACGCCGCAGATCCAGCAGCGGCAGATGCTACAGAAACGTACTACACCTACCTCTACGTTAGTCCAGGTTTCCTCTCCAGGTGTTCTTACGACCGTAAGACCGAAAATCACAGTCATGAACCAACAAGGCAAAGTTATCCAGAAGACAGTGGTGAGTCCGGCTCAAGTGACGAGAACAGTATCGAAACCATCACCGATGGGCAAATCCCAGGCAGTACCTACAGCCCAACAAAAAATGTTGATGGCTAGGAGAAAAGTTGCGGAACAGGCAGGAATGATACCTAAAACCGGAATTCGTGGTGGAGCTCTTGGTAGGGCTGCAACTCGGGTCAAGCCACGTATTGACACTGTCAACAAACCCAAAGAGAGTAAGCTTGCAGAAACGGATGGACTGCACATGGAATTCCATGAAGTCGAATCTGAGGAAAGCAGTAGCGAAGAGGAACCCGATTTTCCACCGGTACCCGCTGAACCTGCTCAACCAACCGAACCTGATAGCCCGCCGAGGCAGTTCACTTTATGCCCACTCACCGGTCGTATCATCGGTCCAGATGGAGAGCCTATTGATCAACCCGAGCCAGAACCAGAACCTACTCCCACACCAACCCCTCTAGCGATTGTTCAAGCTGCAACATCGACCACGGCAACTATTGGTGCTGATGGTATCATAACAACGAATCCTGTTAGTGAATCAGCAGAACTTGTACTCCCAAACCTTGATTCGCTCACTGATAGCACGTCCGGTATTGTGCGGGTCGAAATGAGCCCGGGTGGTACGACAGGTACGATACTTCAATCCACCGAACCGACTTCAATAGCGCTTTCGAGCGTGGTAGTACCTGGACCTGATTTACCTTGTCTCGACGATCCAACGATCGAAGTGCAAACGACCACCAGTGGAGTCGTAGTTAGTGTACCCCAGGTGGCCATCACGGAGACAGCAACTACAACTGCACCTATCAGTACTTCAGCTGCTTCTGCAATAACGACAGCGACGACAGCAGTTGAGGTAGCCGCGACGGAAGCAGTATTGTCGAGCACACTCCCGAAACAAGAAGTAACCACGGAGGTTGCGGCGGCGACTGCAACGAATGTCAAGATGGAAGAGAGTGGAGGATTGGTTACGATTACGGGTGACGATGGTGTGGTTTATCAAGTAACTGGTCAAGCCGAAGATGGGCAGACATTGCTCGTGACGAGAGGAGATGGAGAGCAACAGTGCGTTTATGTAACAACGTCTGAGCAGCCAGGCGAAGAAGGCTCCGTTCTTACGTTGGATCATGCGGTTGCTGAGGCTGTTGCTCAACTAATGCCCGATCAAGTTGGTCTTGCACCGCAATTCTATGTCAAGGAAGCGACGGAAGGCGCTATTGAAGGTACTGAAGGTGTTGCTGCTGAGAATCAACAAATGGTAATGTCAATAATGGACAATACTAATACAGTTGTAGCCACTGCACAAGAAGATAACGAAAATCAGGCCCAGGTTGTTGCTCAAGTTATACAAGCTGATGAACCCACAGCAGGTAATTTTATTTCTATTAAATTTGTACAAGAGATAGTGTAATTTTCAGATGTATTTTATCTCTCATACTTTTATCTGTACTGTATATACCGTATAATATGTACTTTTATAAATTGATAAAATATGATACTGATAATTATTTGCTTTAATCTAATATATTTACATTTATTTAATTATATAATTAATTTATTTAAATTTACATAATGTTTTATAAATTAAGCTAATATATACATATACTATTAACAAAACATAATCATATAATTTGAAATTTTTTTTGTCACAAGGAGGTACAAGAAGAGTAGTGCTGTTATTGCCTGATGGCAATTTGATGATGACTGAAGTTGACGAAGAGCAGTATGCTGCACTAGAACTTGATAAGTGAGACAACTGAAAATTTTATGGTGACGTGAGAAAAAGCTTTGCAAATTGCAACTATCCGTGTATTGTATGTAAATAAAGACTTTCAACTATGCGGAAATATAAAAAGAAACAATACTTTTGAGCCAATAGATATATTAAAATTATGTATGGCTTTTAAGTATCATGTAAAAAGAAGAGAAAAGATAACAAATTGGACAAAATAATCTATGTTCTAGATTAAAGACAAACCTTTTTAGTAGATGTTTCAGTATAAAATGTTTCCTTGACATTTTTAATTTTATTTATAAATTAAACAGATAGACAGTGCATTCTATTATAAAAATAATTATATAACTTCTATATTAAATGCTAATACATTTATGTTTTATAAATGCCGTGTACTTCTAGGGTAACGAAGTACTGTCTAGGATTTTATATTTAAGAAAAACTCTAAAATTCAAGCAATTAAATTTCTTTATTATCATTCGTGGAAGAACATACATTACGTTAATAATAATCTTGAATCTAATTAAGCTTGGAAAATGCATATTTTACATTAGCACATTATTGTGTAAAAGACATATTTTCTAAGTTAATATAATTATCGTTTTCTTTCTTTCTAGCACTGGAATTCGCTATAACGTTTGATATAATTACACCTTTGTATCATACTATATTACTGATATAAACATTATATAGATGGTACAGGTGCTTTTAATCTTATGTATATGTATATTATGAAGATGAAACTAAATAGTTTTGTATGCCAAATCGAAATGTAGATGTTGACTAATTACGAGCAATTCACATGTAATTGAAAATTGTAATAAAAAAAATGCTTTTTTCATGTATATAAATAAATAAATATGTATACATATAGATTATTTGTATTATCTATATATTTGCACTATTATATAATATAATAATATATAATATAACGTTAATGTAAGAGTCACGAATCACAAAGCGACTTTTTTGATGTAAATAAACTCATTTATTAATATTTAAATGAAATTAGGTAAAACATGATGCGTCAAACATTGTAATCATTTAATATTATCAAATTTTCGTTAATAAGATAATGAGTCTAATTAGATTCAAGAGAACGGATAAAACTCAAAACTATGAATTATATAATGAACTGTGTATATTTTTTGTAGAAAAAGTGATGTACAACATTTAGGAAATGCGTAATATAAAATCCTAGTGCATTAGAAACTACATTATTTTGTAAATAATAATGTCATCTTATTTGTTTATACAAAAGGTGTTTAATTAATAAACAAATTTGCATGAAATCTGTGCACAATAAATGATTGGTAGTAATAATAAATTACTGGTTTAACATATTTAATACAAGATGTGTATTTAGGGCAATAGGGGGTGAAAAAACTATTATTTTTTGGAAAGGACATTGATGAAGAAAATCATATTTATTCGGCAACGTTTCGATGAGTCTTTTCTGTCTTCATCAAGCAATACATTTTCGTCAACTAAAAATGAGTTTTTATAATTATTAATTATCGACAAACATAGAAAAAAGAACGATACGTCAGAGTTACAATAAACAATTTTATTATGTATTAATTGCCGAAAATATATAGCCTGATGTGGATGAAAGAACTAAAATATTACATGCATGGCCGAAGAAATAAGTATGTAATAGTAACTATTCTTTAGCAAAAACAAGTTCTGATAAATTTACCCCCTACTAACATATCTTGTTAGAGCAACAGTCGTTTGAGTCCGAACGTCTTGCTTTTTGTCGAATATTTCGGCTATGTAAAATCAATACCGTAATAGATATTAACTTACAAAGTAGCTTTTTGGTACTATTGGCTGTAATCGATTTTTATGTCGTGCTTTTACGAAAAATAAACGTTGAATTTTTATTACTGTTTTAACTAAATTTACAAAAATCAACGATGTCAAATATTAACATATATATCTTTTAAGGAAATTTTAAATAGTACAAAGATAAAAATGATCAATATTATCATATCGAAAATTTTAGAAATTTTATTGAAATAAATGTGATTTAATAATTATTTTATTTTTACAAATCATTTTTATTTCGTTTGCTGTTATATTATAATTCTAGGATGTATACATTTTGCAGAATTAAGATGTACTATCCTTTAAAGAGTAAATTACAAAATAAAACATATTAATCATTTTTAACAAAAGGATATATAAGAATAAAATAGCGATAAATCATACTATTTTTTGTGAAATAAATAACTATTATTTTGATCAGAAATGCGATCATATTACAATACAAAGCAAAATTTTATTATTATTGAATATTTGTAAATATGTTTTTGTATTGTAAGATCCTTGCAATTAAAATATAATTTTAAGCAAATACACATTACTTTTATTATTACTTTTATATTTTAAACGTTACTTGTATTAAAAAAATCTGTCTTTTTAAGATTTTTTTCCTTTGCCTCCGTCAGATCGCATATAATTTTTCAAGATTCACATTACTTTCAGTTTAACTTATACAACTTGTAGATTATATCCTGATAAAAAAATTATTTAACCTTAGCATAATTAATTTTAATTTAATATTATAAATAGTAATTGTGTTTATCTTTAAATATTCTTAGGGATTTTGGGCCCAAAAAATAGGGATCTACATCTTTTATTCCAAAGCAATATATAAAATACTAAATATAAAAATGGTAATGGGCTGAATTTTAAAAAAACATTTTTTTAATAAAGATTAAGTAAATTGCATTTGTGTAACAATTATATAAGTTATAGATATAGAATACTAAAAAATTAATGACTAGTACAAGTTCCTTATGGAAAAAAATTAAAAAAAAAATCTTTGTTTTTTTTATAAAAATTGATAATATGCTTATTTTTAAAGTTTGACATTATCTACTTCATGTAAATAATATTAGTTTCAACTATGTTGATTCTAAATATAATTAATATAATAAAACTTATTTCAGCACCACTTAAAATAAGTATATGTTACTTTGAATTTCATGATACAAAATTTGTTCAACGTTTTATGTGTATATGTAAATAATATATAAATTTTTAATTGTTGCAATTATATTATTAACATCATCTCTTCACAAAGCAAGCTATAAAGAATCCAACAAAATTACTTTCATGTCCAAACCGACATAGTTTGTTTGATTGTTCAACAGTTAAACCATCAATATTATATCCTAGTGTAATATATTCTTCCATTTTCCAATTTTTTAATTTTTGTTTAATATCTTGCAAGTCAAGATTAGGAAACGTACTCAATGCCCAAGAAATAATACCTTCGTTTTCAGCTATTGTAATTGTACAGGTACTATAAACTAAAGTACCTCCAGGTTTAAGCAGTTGAACAGCCTAAAAATAAAAAAACATCATTAGTTAATAAATAATATTTTTTACGTTTTGAAGAAACTTACAGCAGTAAACAGTTTTCTTTGTAAAGGCACATAAGAGTGCAATTGAGGAACACTGATAGGATTATAAAGTTGTGGTCTTTGGCCTAAAGCACTACAAGGTCCATCTAGTAATACTTTATCAAAAGTTTCTTTGGTAAAAGGAGGTCCAGTCAAAACAGATTGATTTTTTGATTCACTAACAGCTTTAGTTGAGTCAAAACAAAATGCTTTAATAATACTTGTTGAGAAACTATGAATATTTAAATTCAATTTTTGAAGTTTACTTTTTATTTTTTCCAGTGCTATCACAACACCCTAATGGTGCATAATTTTTTCATTAATGTTAGATAGAATCATTAATTATTGTAATAAAATAAGATACTATTATACCTTATTTTTCATTAAAGCAGCTATGTGAGTTGTTTTATTTCCTGGTGCTGCACACATGTCTAATACATTTTCTCCAGGTTGAGGATCTAAGATTCTTGAGCATATTACAGATGGTAGATTTTGTAATAATACATGACCTTTTGGTAATATATCTTCATTCAATTGTGGAAGACAAGATATTATATCAGTCATATATATAGCTACACCACTGGAACATTTTTAAGTTTTTTTAAATATTTAAAATTTTCAAATAAATTTTACATTTAATTAGTCTTACGCAACATTTTTTGCATCTTGATTAAATATTTGTTCTCTTGTTAACTTAACAATGCCATTACCAATATATGTTTTATATTCATCATTAAAGTGTACAATAAGTCCTCTTTTGCACACATGTTTTATATCAGCATAAACACTTATTTTGTCACCGATGCTTAAACCTTGAACATCAATTTTTAATTGATAATAACTTGATGTATGTACATTATTATAAGATAAAAAAATATTATATTACCCTTAGGCATCCCTAATACACCTGGAGCAAAAATGTGAGCACCTCTAAGTACAGCTGCTCCACAAGCAGCATCAACAATTACTTCATTTGGCAGTTTAATCAAATTTGATGTATCTAAATCATTCCAATGATTCACTACAATTAATTCAGTAACACATGGGAATGTTGAAATAGTAGGCAGAGGTCTTGAGTACTATGAATTTTCACAAATTATTTTATTACATAATTTTCTAAATTATACTATTGATTTTTTTATCAAAATAATATATACACACACATATTTAAAATTTTTTAATTAAATTTTTTAATTAAGATATTTCTTAGAATACTTATAAAAGTATAAGCTTTTTAAAATCAATGTATGTTACTTAATTAAAAATGATTAAATTGTATACCTGCTTAAGTGCTTCTGCTATACAATCATAAGCTACTTGTTGCTCACATAAAATTGTATTAATTCTAAAAACAAGATTTTTTGGTGTTGTACTTAACCATGTTAGTAGTTTAATCAATTTCTCCTGTAAAGCATAATTTCATAATTAATACAAATTTTATTAATATATAAAATATGTTAATAACAAAAAAAAATACTTCAACTTCAGTTTCACTGATGTGCTGATCAAATTCTTTAATTTTCATAAAATCCATTCTTAATGCATTAATAATATCATTTTTTAGAAAATGCAAATTTGACATCATGAAAGTTTTTCAAATAATGAATTATTGCAAAGTGAAATTGTAACTAAAAAACATCAACATTAGCTAAAATTCAATGAATGGATTCATTACAATGTCACAACCATTAAATAGAAAATTAAGTTTTGTATAGTTGCGTCGTCTACTTAATCGTTCGGTGAATATTTAACCTCTTTGTCTAAGTTGAATGTCGAAGAGAGAGGGAGAAAAAGGGGGCTGGGCAAGACCCAACGTTCCAATTTTTACTCCGAATCCGAAATGCATTCTAGGATAGGTACCGCCGTACCGGTCAGGTCGGCGGTCACATTCACATTGTTTTCTTGATTGGACGTACACACGCACACGAGTATATATGCATGCTATGCAGCCTGAGCCATGCAAGAAGTTTGTATGTACACATTCAGTTTGTTCTTGGCGTTTGCGGAGTACCTAGGCAACTAAAATCTGATGAGTTTTCAACATGGCGTCATTGTTTGCGGCTAGTTTAGCGACGTAGAGATTATTTTATAAAAATACAAGTGAAAAAAGTGTTTAAATTATAATTCAGTTAAATAATTGATTAGTAATTATAATATTTAATTTAGTGATATAATTAATAGCCTTTATTTATTCTAAAATTTCGATTTTTAAAGGATGTTTATTTGAAAGACTTTATGTGTATAGTTATTCAGATTGTGAAAGTGTTAGACAAATCAATTAAAAATTTGCTAGACTAAAATATAATTCATGGTTAATTACAAAATAATCAAAATAATAAATCTTAAACATAAAAACTTAACCAATATGCTTGAGTTTCAAAATCAATAAAGTGTATAAGAATTTTAATTAATTGATTATAAAAAAAAATTGTTTATTCAATAATTAAATTATGTTTCTATAGAAGTATTATAATATTCAAACAAATAAGAAAGGCATTTTTTGTACCAATATAATTTTGTGAGAGGCAAAATGAAGAGTGGATGACAAAGACATTTTATAAAATCTAGCTTCATATCAGCTAGTAAATTTGATTGAAAAGTATGTGCAATTTGCTTAGCTCTGCAATGGAAAGCAAAGTAACAAGCAAAACTAGTAGTCTTAAGGCCCTCTTACTTAGAGCTTGGCGTGAAAGGTGGAGTGATCTTCAATGGGGTATAAATATCAAAACGGTAATTATATTTTTGCATATTTAGCAGTTGTCATAAAATTCAATATTTAATAAATAAATTTTCAGATTTTACCTAGAGGAGTTAGTGGAGATGTACATAATTTAGCTGATTGTATATTGCAACAAGCTTTAGTCGGCCCAGGACCAAATGAATTAGTTCTTTCTTATCTTAAACATTCTCTTTGTTCTCAGGTATATTCAAATAAAACAGATACTTACAATTAGTTTAATTTTTTTAATTGCTAATATTTTTTTCTAAATATAATATTTACATAAATTAATTTTAGTTAGTGTCTTATGCTGCTGTACTTCAAAGAATTAGCAAATATGATGCTTTTCACAAACCACATTGTATTGTGAGTTTATTAGAATTCTTAGAAATGATACATGTAGGTATAACCTGTAGGGGAAAACCAGAAGAGGAACTCTTGGCTGCAGCATGTCTTTCAATTGTGCATTGGTTACTACAATGTTATCATTATGCATTGACCAAAGCACCACAAGGTAACCCTTTAGCTCCTCAACCTGCAGAGTTAATGGATAAACCAGCACATCTTTTAAAAGAACTTTTATCATCCGATTTTATTTGTGCTATGCTGTATTCAGCTAAACATGACAATAAAGGTAAATAGTATTTTTTTAAATTTTTAATTATTTAATTAATTGTTCCTAAATTTGTAATTGATATCTTACTTTTCAACAGATCTATATGTGGATATTGTAAAAAAGTGCCAGGAAATAGAAAAAGAACAACAGAAAAACAATATTAAATGTTCCATACCAATTGAAGATTCTCTAAACAAACTTTGTAATTTAGAAATAGAAAATATAGTGTCAAAATTTGTGAAAATTGATGCAGAACCAATTACTTATTGTTTGCAACCGCTACTAGCAGTTCAAAATTTAGTTAATCCTAGTACAGAAACATCAATTTATATTAGTCAATTACACATGATTCAAAGATTAAAAAATTATTCCAATGCAAGATTATATTGTGAAGTAATTCGAGCTTGTATGATGTGCTTGCACGATGTTACTGGTACTTTCAAAGAATCAAATTGGGGAGGATTTACAGTTATAAAATTACCGCAAATTTTAAAAGAGCTTCATGCCAGTACATTGAATGGTTTGTTAGAAATATTAAAAATTTATTTTTTTAATTAAAAATTTATTAGTTACTAATTTACTTATTTAAATATTTTTAGGAGAAAATGAAAGTTTTGAGTATTCTCAGGATGTAATTGATGCGTTTGAATTACTGCTGCGGTACACACCACTTTTAGATAAAATGGATATTATTTGTGCAGGAAATAGTATTGAGTTTTTACTGAGTGACCTTCAGAAGTTAAATTTGGTTACTGAAAAGCAAGCTAAACAAATAAGCTGTCGACGGTAAATTTATCATTAGAATTATTATTCTATTAAATATTTTATTTTATTTGCTATTGATAAAATTTTCGTGTGATTTTGTAATAAAATTTTATTACAGGGATGGATTACTGACATCATTACAAAAGTTTGATGCACCTAATATAAGCACATCAATTCGGACTGTGATAATACGAGCGGAACCAACTTTAGCAGGAGTTTTGAAAACGTTAAATGCAGAATACACTAAAATTCAGGATGCTTTATTGAGCATGCTCATTCAAGTATTAACGGGAAATAGTTTTGAGTTAATGCTCTCAATGGCAACTGTAAAGGGGAAAATGAAAACGTTTGTTTCGAGATTAATTAAATGCAATGAATGTAGTAAACAAGTTAGCGAAGTTCCTGGGAAAGCAACTACAACTCGTTCTTTATTATTTGAAATATCGTTTCTTATGTTATGCTCAATTGTCCAGACATATGGCCCAGACGTAAGTTTTTGAAGTACTCATATTAGTTGTAAACTTTTGTTGTAATAATGTACCTTCCATTATTTTTATTTATCAAATTATCAATTTGTAGGTTGTATTAGAAGAGGGCGGTGATTCTTTTTTTGAACAATGGGTGCGGGAATTCATGCCATTGAAAGATAAGCCAAAATCTCCATATAAAATGATGCAAAATATTGATTCTACTAAAGTTCATATGCTATTGGATCAAATAAATTCGGTCGATCTCGATCTCAAATCAGGCAATACCAAATGGCACGTAGCGTGTCTTTCAGCAGTGGGTGTTGCTAAGGAGTTACTTTATGCTTGGGAAAGTGGTGCGCTAAGTGCCGCTGATGTTAAAAGAGCTCTCAACGGCTTGAGAGCTTCCTCCTGTTGTCTACCGGTTTGTGCAACTGCATGGCTTTGCGCTTATATGAGTGTAACTCATCAGGATGCGCTTTTAAAGCCAATGAATATGGTTCAACAATTTCTTACACCAATAGCGAGCGACGAAATGCAAGATAACTTTAAAGAAAGGTATTTCAATAAATAAAAGCAGTCTACTATTTTTCTTGGTAAAAAATGAATTTAATAAAAAATACCTACAATGTTTTATTGTTTCAGGTCAAGTTTGATGTTCCAAATTATTCGGAAAATGCAGTACGAAATACATCCACCAACACAGTCGAAAAATAAAGTTCTCTCTGTATCTCATAGGTAAGAACAGCATTAGTACTATATTATCAATTTATTGGATTCTATTTTGATGTGTCAACATTAATTAAATGTTTTATTAATTTATTTTAGTATAATATCGAAATTTCCCATTTTGGAACAATTGCAGCAAATTTGGCAAGGAATTTATCAGCGTGGTTGGATAAACATACAAGCGACACAGTCACTTGAATCATTATTAAATACTGGTGGACCGTTGTGGTTTGCTTCAAATTTAGTTAAAGAATTATTAAAAATTCAATACCAAGAAGAACTTGATCGTTCCTTAGATTTAATTTTTGCTATTCTTCACCTTGACATCGAAAATTGTACGCTCGATTTAATAAGTCATGTATTGCCACAATACCTGTATAATTCTTTACAGTGAGTAATACTTTATCTTCTTTATATGTAAACATACAAAGTATGGTATTTAAAAATAATTTTTTTTATTTTAGGGGAAGAAAACTAGTCGAACCACAATCGTCAGCGCTTGCAAAATTATGCGTTTATTGTATATTTTCTAGTTTAGAGTATAGTAACAATAATCCACAGCAAGTCAATAGTCGAAAACGCACGAGAAAGGATATTGATACAGAAGATATGGATCTTGGAATGCCTGCAGCAAAACTCTTACGATTAAATGAAGGTAGCGATTCTAATTCCATGTTTGGTACAAATTCTCCTCAAGCTCAGGGTACAACAAATGGACAAAAGTCTATTGTTCTTCGAGAACCTTTACTTAGCGCATTAAATGGATTATTTTCAAATTTTAATTTTCTGGCTGGCAGAAATGGCGAAGTGTCGCAACATACTCATTTTATATTGCAATTTTTACAATTAACGGTCCAATGCGGAAAGGATAGGGCACGCGTAGTACTTCAAAAAATGCCACAAACTTTGGTATGAACAAATTATTGTATATTATACGTTTTGATATTATTTAATAATTGAAAGAATTATGTAATATTTATTATTTTCTAGGTACCTAGTTTACTGAAAGCACTGCCTGAATTTTTCACCACGGATTTATTACTAAGACTGTACGACGTCCAAACAATAATGGGTCGCAAGGCAATTGCTAGAGATTTGTGTATGTTACGCAATATACAACTTAAACCTACGAAGTAATGTATTATAATATTAATTAAATTGAAGTCTTAGACTTAAATTAAAGTCAAATTAGTCTCGAATTGAAATTTTAGGCCTAATAACGACGGGTGTAGATATTTTGATAGAAAAAGATTCAAAGATTTCATTTTTTTTTTATATGTTTAAGTATACTTTTTCCTGAAAAATACATACATTACTGTTTTTCCTTTATGAATAATACAAAATATTTATAAAAAACATTATTAAAAATTAATTAAAGCTAAAATGTGATTTAACAATACTTAAGTGTTATAATTATTTTCTTAATTAATTACTTGTACTCTTTGTACAATAGACCATCCGCTACTTTTTGTGCTGTTTCTTTGTTAACTAGCTTTTCAACAATGGCTAATCCAAATGCATATGCAGTTGCAGGACCTTTACTAGTTATTAAATTACCTGAAAATCATTCATTTATTGAATTAAAGTAAGTATCATAACTTTATATATGTTATAAAAATGAGTGTCTTATTTTTACCATCTATAACAACAATTTCATCATCTATATAAGTATAATCATTGACTAGATCATTCTTGACAGATGGATAAGAAGTTAATTTTTTTCCCTTTGCTATTCCATGAGCTTTTAAAACATTAGGTGCAGCACAAATAGCAGCAATGATACCATTTCCAGACTCCTGAGCTTTTAATATTTCTCCAATTTTAGCCGCCTAATGAACATAATTAGGGAATAACTAATAATTCTTATATTATTAATATATATAATCCATTTACCGCTGCAAGATTTTTCCAACCAACTCCACCAGGTAGAATGACAGCATCATAGGTTTTACCCTCGATTTCACCAATTTTTGCATCAACACAAATCTTTACATCTCTACTACATTTGACACATTCTTTATCTGTTATACTTGCCACGGTTACTGAAATCTTAATTGGATTTTATTGTTTATTAATGTTAATTTAATTATTAGAAATATTAAAAAGTAATATTGTGATACATCTGTCTCTTAAATAAAACATTTTTTATACAACTATAATTTTGTCGATATATATATAAGTAAATAGTAATATATTAATATTAAAAATAATTGTAAAAATAATTTTAAAACAATGAACATTACATTGTACATTAATATTTGATAATGATTGACCAAGATATAATAGATAAGCCGGGTAATCTGTAGGTTAGGTATCTCTATTACGAATACGAATTTTTATATAGTAATTTACCCCGGCACGACGCAAAATATCCGTAGTAACAACAGCTTCCATTTCTTCGGCACCTTCAGCCAAGAAACAAACTGCTGTTTTTTTAGCCATTGTTGAAAAATAATTTGAAAAAACGTGAAATCTTTGTGTTACGCAAACTTTGCGAAAAATCCAATTCGCAAACGCTACATCACGCCACAAGGCAGTTGCGGACATTAAAAAATCGAATACGTTCTATCTCAGTTATATTCCGTAGATGAAAGATAATTATTGAGAGCAGTTTATCTGTACAAGCAGATGTAGTCGATTGCAGAAGGTGCGTGTGTGTGCGCACACACACACACACACACATATATATATATATATACATAAGTGTATACATTAAATATTTATTGAATAGAGATACGTTTATCCTGATTTAATAATGGTAGAAAGCTTAATGTTATTAAGTTTTCGTGATTACTTATAAATCTATAATATATTTTTACAATATCTCTTTTAACTTGGAAGTATAGAAATAATTATAGATATACACATATATACACACTATATAATTAGAGTGCAATAAAATGCTTTTGTGTAAATCTATGAAAACTCGGTAATAAAAGTGAATTACATGTTTATCAGGCTCATTAAGTCGAATTATCAGTATTGACTATTGACTATTGATAATCCTCCACGCTCCATCGTAGAATATGTATTTCAAGTGCACGGGAAAAGATGGGGAGAAAAAAAGACGAGCGTGGATAGACACGCATGCGTCACAGTTAATTAAATTATATCCAAAGAATCTATATATGTATGTAAGACATAACATTTTAATTTTGCATTAACAATTTTTCTCTTCTCTTCTTCCAAAAAAAGCTTTGATTTTTAATGGCACGTCTTATTTTAAAATCAGAACATTTACTCGTTGATCAATGTTGCATTTTGCATATTGTTAACCACATGCATATATGTATATACACGAGAGTACTAAATGCGCACAACAATACGTATAGGTATACATTATATGTATTTGCGAAAACAAAGTTGAAGTTGGAGAGAAGAGGTTGTCTCGTGTCTCCCTCTTTTTCTCTTTCATCTCCCGCTCCTCCTCCCAATTTTGACGCAGATGACGCCGCGAGAGCGGTGCATTTATTTACGCAGTGAGAGAGAGAGAGAGAGAGAGAGTGAGAGAGTGAGAGAGTGAGAGCGGGCATTATATTGTGGGCTCGTACTACAGCGCTAACCACACGTAAACTCAAGCGTGAGAGATTTAGCCTCACCCCCCTCCTACTCTGTTACATTTAGTAAAATGGGAAGGGAAGGAGACACCGAGACACGAGAGAGAAAGAGAGAGGAGTATCTTTGATTTTGGAACGCGTGGAATTGAAACGCGCGCATCCCCCACCGGATTGTATGTGCGGTGTCGACTGTCGAGTGAGAAGCTACTGAAAACGAAGACAAAACTTATAGGTGTATGAATGTAGAGTGTTAGCGAGTGTGTGTGCATATCTATATATATACTCGCCGGGACGCACACTGTTCGCTTGATGTAAACCTATATACATCGTTGAGTGACTGTCAAAGAGACAGTCAAAACTTGATATTTTCTTTTATATGCTACTTATGCTTTTAAGATACTTTACTACCTAGATCTTGGGTGGTCTCAAATTCTCACCTTTTTGGCTACCTAGTGCCTTTTACGACAGAGATAGATTATTTATTTAATATATATATGAAAAATCTAGAAATTTAGAATTTGTAGTTAATATATAATATAATACGATTTCGCGGGAGTTTAAAGTTATAAAGAAATTACTCGTCGTAAGAAATCTTGACTAGTTTTCAGTTAAAAGCTAATGCGCTTCTTTCAGAGATAATGTTGTTTTAACGATAAATTAATTAAAAAAACTCATTCCCTTTTATAATATTTATAATCGATACTATTTTTTTAAATCTAGGTTACGTATTATATGTATACAAAATTGTTGATTTTCATTGATCTTGTAATCGATAATCGATAATTGATATATTATTTAAGAATTTATCATTGTACGAGGTACTCAAAATTTATTTTTTACAGTAGTCCAATTGAGTTAGAAAGTAGTAAAATCGATATAAAGATTATACGCGTCGTATGTTTTAATAATACTGAGTCACTTACTTATTTCCCCATTTTAAATTAAACCACACAAATTTGTAGAGATTCTCGGAGCTACAGCGATCTATTTAAATCTAACTAGTGTATACCTATAGATGTTTATATTTATTATAAATTAACACTCCATCGATTCGAGTAAAAAAGATTTACTTTAAAAAAATGTTGAAATAAGGGGAATTAATTTGTTTACATCCTTTGTGTATATAATATCGTTAATATTTTGTTTATAAGATAAGACTAATGGCTATCATGTTTAGAGGGTAGGGTGTGCGTATACACTTGATGAATAAATAATAATTATAAAATACGTTTTTAATGCCGCACGAAAATAAGCGTGTTGTAAGCGTTGCTTTTAATACACCTATAAAAATTGATTGACAGAATTAAAAGCCTTAGATATCGTACACACGATATACCTATATGATATTATGCCAGCGCGTTAATGGGAGTTTTGTAGCATTAATTTTAACGATATTAAATACACACTCTGAGCTACATAGTACATAGATTTAGTTACTCAAAATTTTATTGCATGAATCATAATGTATAGAGTTATAGTGAAGCATTTTATATAAGTGATTGCGTCATCTGGTGCCTCTGGTGGTAGCAAAAATCAATGGGCTCTAATGTTACTAATTATAATTATACATTTTTCTTCTGTATTCGTCATGCATATATTAAGTATTTATTATATTACCGTTACTTTGTTCTTTTCCGATTAACCGACTAAACCATAAGTACAATTGATTTTAAAAATGGCAACATTTTCACTTGTAGCTTAGCGTAGGTATATATATATATATATATATAGGTATACATTCCATATTATTTATATAGTTTTACAGTAGACAAGGATGCATGCCTCGATCTTTATAATAACTGCATACATCGACTAAGAGATTTAACTGGTCAAGAAATTATAAGCTACACTCGTAATCCAGTATGCGACGCTGCGACGATAAGTATATAAGTATACTAAGTATTCCAGATCTCGATCTTAATCGACGCAAGAAAATTCGTAACAAATTGGTTGCCTTTTTGCGGTTAGACTCGTTACATTTCAAGCTCCAATATCGCGGGAGCAGAAATTACATTACGATTTAAACTATGGTTCATTTACTATCTTTATGGAAGACAAGAATTTTTATTGCAGGCGAGCGCGAGCGCTAGTGCGTGTGTGCGAGCGCGGGACGCACACCGCACACGACACGAACACAACTCGGGCAAGGCACTCGAGGCTCTCGCTCGAGAGTCGAGGCAATGAAAGTTTTGAGCAACAAGATGTACGGAATATATTAGCTAACTCTCTGAAATCACATCGAACATTTAATAACGCTTTTTCATACACCTCATGGAAATTTTTAAAATAAATAATTAGAACAATATGTACAGTAAGGTACATGAGCGCAATAGAATTACCCAGTATTGAAAAGAAAAATGTTGCCAAAGCATGACAACTCGTAACTCGCGAGTAGGTATATATATATAAGTACATGTATGCATATACAAAAGTAACGTTTTACAGTGCATAAATAAGGAAGTAGCGTCTCGACGCTTAATCTTGATCAATTCTATTATAGCTACTTGTAAATAAAAAAAAACATCTCTACGAATTTTATAATAAAATGAATAAAATTAGCAAGTTTGATATTCATGTGTCTCGTTGATCATTGTGTGTGTGTGTGTGTATGTATAACAATCACCTGATTCAATAAAAATGCATTATTGTTCTTCGATTCCGTAGGGACAATAAATAAATAAATAAATAAATAAATAAATAAAATAATAAATAGTTAAATAATAAATGAATGAATGAATAAATGAATAAATGAATAAATGAATAAATACCCGTCTTTTTACGGGATGAATTATGTATGTTTATAAACAGTTGGGTGGCGTATATGCGTAGATAGATTTGTAGAATTGTAGAGTAGAGTTAGCCTGAAAGGTACGTAATATGTAAATATATAAGTATTAAATGAGTGGATGATACTCGATATGTATAGAAAACGAGAGGTAAACGAAACTAAGGAGTGAGTTTCACTCAAGTATTACGTCGAGGTAAAAACGTCTTGATTGAATAAAAAGGTAAAGACAAAGAGTGACGTTGTACATGTTCGGAGTACAAGTATATATATATAAGTATAAGTATAAAAAGTGCAGAATACAAGAAGATTCAAAGAATAGAAAATGTCAAGAGGATCAGAGTCGCAGAGTGGTAGATCCATTAATATAAGTATACGTCGTACGGTCACGAGTCACGAGACAGGAGCTCAGAAGTCACAGCACAGCCCACGGGCACGGGTACGGGCCACGGGCAAGCGTGCAACCTAAATTGATAAGTACCTGACTAAAGGGGAGAGTCAATAGGTAGACCATAAGACTACTAATACCGGGAGCACCCAATAACCCTTGCGCGAAACTCGAGACTCGAGACTCGAGCCTCGGGACAAGGTCATTTTAATCATTTCGAAATCGAAGGATCGAAGCTGACTAGCCGAGTAACGCGTCTACATCCTCCCTGGGAGGGTCATTAAGAAAACGCTCTATTACTATATAGAGTCGTACGTAAAGCGTTAACCAGCGCATTCCGAGAAGGTTGTGATGCCCGTCCCTTTAAAAATTCATTAAATACCCGACGCGGCATCTTGAGAAACTACTTACTTTACGGTCCGTCCGTCGGTCCGTCCGTGCCTCCGTGCCTCCGTGGTCGGTAGGTCGGTACGGGTCCGCCGTGTCCCCGTGTCCCCGCGCCCCGCGGCCCCCAAGACCCGACTCCCCGGTCCCGTCCGTCTGAAGCTGTACCTGTGTGCTGCTGCGCATGTATACGTACACGGTACACACACACCCCGCGAGGAGGAGTGGGACGGGAGCCCAAGAGGGAGATTCGCCGGCGCGAGGGGGAGGGGAGGGTGAGACAGAGAGAGAGACAGAGACGCACAAGTGGCCGGCAGTGGCGGGACTGGTGGGAGGCGAGGCGCGGCGAGTCGCCGGAGCATAGGGGCCAGGGGGAGACAAGTCTCGGTCGCGAAACGACCGAAAGAGTATAGTGGTAACTCTAACTAGTAAGTACTGTACAGTATTGTGACCCGTAACCGACCGTCACGCTCCCTTCCAACGACGGTGTAGGAAGGACTTTGCTCGCACGAGTGAACGAGTCGTGTACGTACCTGCACGTGTGTGCGTAAAGTACGTTAGTATGGGAGTGTGTATACCTCCTGTACATACCGGAGGGCGGTAAAATCGTGCGGAAAGGGGAGAGAGCGAGAGAGACAGTGCGAGCGAGCGAGCGAGCGAGAGAGAGCGAGAGAGTGAGGTATTGGGGGAGGGGGGAAACGCGAGCTAGAAAGAGATAGCGCGGCACTATAAGAGAGTAGGTATATAGTTATAGGAGAGAGGAATCCCGGAAAGCGAAACCCGAAACGAAACACACACACAAATTGCAGTACAAGATGGCGGCGTTTGGGTGTCGTGGGTGCTGCTGCTGCTGCTACTACTGCCGCTGCTGCTGAGAGGCATAGCTATATATATATATATATGTATATGTAGATGTATATATTTATACATACGGCGTACCGTGAAAGAGGTTCGTTTGGTTCGAAAAACAAGGTGTATTTAATTATATAAATAATACATAATCAACGTTCTCGCGATAGTGTAATTACGAGGGAAGAGAGAAGCAGCCAAGTGAGCTCGGCGCCATCCTAACATCAAGATTGCCGAGCTCGAGGATATCGGGGCACCTCGAGCACAATATTACCCACTCTCCCTTCCTCCTCTCTCTCTTCTCCTCCTCCTCTTCCTCCTCCTCCTCCTCCTTATCCCCCCGTCCTCCCTTCACCCTTCGCGACTCCCCCTGCACCCCCCCCTCTGCCCCCTCACCTATCACCCGACATCCCCCTTGGCCAAAAGACAGAAAGAGAGAGAGAGAGAGAGAGAGAAGAGGAAAGAAAGAGAGCGGCCGGGCTGTCATCATCGGGCACCTCCGCCAAGTAAAGGCGTCAAAGCGTTACAACCGAGATGCGACTTCGACGCTCCTAATATTTTTCCTTTATTTAAAGGGGGCCTACGCTCGTCAGGGTAAGTACATTGCTAATTCCATCGTATTATACTCGTACTCTTCACAAATTCGTTTTTTCCGTTCCTTTTCTTTACCCATCGATAAACTGCGTGGCCGCCTCTCCTGTACTTGTACGTGTGTGCGTGCGTACGTACATGTATCTATATTAGTGTGGCAGTGTAGACATAAACACACACACACACACACACACACGCACACAGGCTTATACGGATACGTATGTGTATGTGACAGATTCGGACGCGTTTCTTCGTCCCTCTCTTACGTAGACCTTATGGCCTATCTCTTTCTCTCTTTCTCGTGGTGGTGCGCCCCTATATTGCGATACATTTTTATTACTGCACGCGCGAGGCTTTTATATACTGTATATAGACATCGACACTTACCGTATATTTACAAGTAGATTGAAAGGACCAAGTATTTCACGTACAGTGCACGTGTGTGTGCGTGCTTGCGTACGCGCGCGCGTGATTTTGTGTGTGTGTGTGTGTGTGCGTGTGTGCGTTTGTCTGAATTCGAGTACGTGCGGGTCTCTGCGTCTGTATGTGTACGCGATGCCGCGGGTGTTAATCCGTAGCTTTCATTGTTTACAGCCACTTGGTTTTTCGACTTTTTTACGCCGCGAGGTGTCACGGTTTTAACTACTCCTATACTAATCGCTCCTATTTATTATTGCGCACCGCATTATGCTTATGTCTATATTATAGATGGGTGGGTATACATTTTTATGCATGTATATACACATGCATATGTGTCGTGCGTATATATGTGTGTATATTTATATATATGTATATATATATATATATATATAAATACGTACATACATATGTACATACCTTTATACATATGTATACGCATACACACACGCACGCACACACACAACACTTACAAGTGTTGGCTTCGTGTAGTTTTTTAGTAGACAAACCACGACATAGCAGCTACCAAGATCGAGGATGAATTGTCAAGTATACAAAAAAATTTTGTCTATAGTCCAGTGTGTGGTGAACACGCATCATTGATGCCTGCTAGGTCCATTTTTTCTTTATTATACTTCGACTCTCCAGACCAGCCGTGTGGATAAGAGCCACCTGGGGGTCATTGGTTACAGTTTTTTTTTGTGTGCGTTTTTTCTCGTTAAATATTTTTGCAGCATTAAAATGTGCATAATTAACGTATATATATTTATATAACTTGGTTAATTTTTAAAAGTAATGTTCGTGAGTGATCGCGAGCGCGCGCGCGCGTGTGTGTGTACGTGTTTAATGTCTGTGCTATGTTCATACTTGTTAATCACCCAGGTATAAATTTCTATAGTTTTTCTGTCCAATTTATGCATCATTATATGTGCATGTTTTTATCGACTTAGAGGGAGAAACATGAGAATCGGGGAAAGGATTTGATTCTACAATTTAACATTCAAGTACGTGAGATTTTTTTTATCTTTCTACGCACGCTAGTAGGTATACTTGTGGATCTAAAGCGTTCGCAAAATAATGTTTATGTGAAACACAAAAGGTATATATAAATAAATATACCTAAGTGTAAATCAGAAGAGGTTAGCAAACGCTACAAATTTTCCAAACTTTACAATGTCCAGTAGAATGTAGAATATGTATTTAAGTACTTATAAATTTTCCTACGAGAATTGAATTTACACAGCATATAGGAATGATACTAACGTTGCTTACATGTTGTATTTTAATTACACTATTCCAGTGCAATATATTTTAAGTACATGTTTTTCAAAATTAAATTAATTATTAACGATGGGACTACAATTTTTGGGTATTTAATAGATACAAATTACATATCATAATTCAAGCGAGCGATAAAAGTAAAATTAGGTTAGGACATAAGGCATCAGATTTTGCGATTATGTACACCAGACACCTCTGACATCATAGTCGAGAAACAAATCATTTTCCTCATTTCTCCTGTCTGTTGAACTCTACCAAGCACCGTAAACTACGATGGAGAAATTTTCTTTTTTTTTTACAATGCTTCGTCTTTTGTGCTTGGTGTCAACTAAATGACGGCACGTAGCTACGCTGGTGTATACGCTCGTGTGTGTGTGTGCGCGTGTGTGTTCATGCGCGCGTGTGCGTACGTAGTATAAATCTACACATCGTCTCGGTACTTTACAGAGTCAAAAAGGTTTCGTTCCTTATACGCTTATGCCGTGTAACTCGGTATTACACTAATGAGTCATTGATGTGAACCCTGTAAAGTAGTATCTCATCTGTATCTAAATTTTTTATCATATAATAACAATTTTGTATACTCCATTAGCTTATTAAATCAAATATTATTTGTATATATTAATACATAGCTGCACTCATTTTGTAATCAATTTTTCATTATACATTTTTTTATTATTTTTAAAAGAAT
The DNA here is from genome assembly GCA_026168455.1 of Theocolax elegans. Taxonomy (NCBI): domain Eukaryota; kingdom Metazoa; phylum Arthropoda; class Insecta; order Hymenoptera; family Cerocephalidae; genus Theocolax; species Theocolax elegans. The sequence goes on along the minus strand of CM047426.1, from coordinate 36,418,637 downwards.
ATTTTTTTTACACAATAGTATTTACATAACAAAATTTATGTTATATACACTTATGGATTAAATATAACATTTAGGGGGTGAATGGTAGAATATTACTCAAAGTGCAAGATAGAAGCTAATCGAAACGCTGGAGAAGGACGGCGGAACTTCGGAGGAGGGGGAGATGTCAGCCAGCACCCAGGGCGAGATACGGGTTGGTCCATCGCACCAGGTTTGCTAAATTCATTAAATGAATATTTTCCCCTTCCTTGCTATATAGCTATACTGCAGCACAGCGTGCCTAACTCCAGGCTTGTTTGTTTAATTACTTTCTTATGCAACAAAGACATTGTGAATAAAAGTTATGAAAATATTTTCCACATAGAGATACATAGCAAAGTGTATGTGTTAACAATATTGGATCAAAATCTGTGTTGAGCGAATAATCTGCCAGAAACAATTGTTCTAGTATCGATATATGTTTTTTGCAATATTAACAATACAGTTGTATTAACATGCAGTTGTAAGTGTTACATTTATTGAAAATTCTATCTCACTTCAAAACTTCCAAAGAATCAAAGAATGTTATATAAATGTCAATTTTCACCAACTTTACCCTACAAAAAGTTTATTTTATTTTATTTGTTGATTATATTTCTTTTAATTACATCATTGATTTACATAATGTTTTATTACAATTTTAATAGTATTTTAAAAGTTTTAATAAAAACATTATTAATAAACTTACACAATAAAATTATTATCAGTAAGTTTTTAGTCATCATTTTAAAACATAATTTTTATTACTTTAACAGAATTAGAAAGAATTTTATTTCAATCAATATTTAAGACTACTCAACTTTCCTCAATGCTGAAGTAATAAATGTATTTAACTATGAAAGATTTTTTTATTTGTTACAACTATTGTATTGAGTTACCTTATTTATATAAAATAGTATACTCTAAAAATAATGTTTATGAAAATAAAACTAGGTAATGAAATAGAAATTAAAGTAATTTGCTCTAATTACAAAATAACTATACATCATGTGCATATTATTTATTAAATAATTTTTAACTCTCTCAAGTCTAGTAGAAAAATAACATTCTTTATATATTTAAGAGTTTTATTGCTTTGCTTATACTATCCTTGAAAAACTGTATTGTGTTACAAAAGTAGTTTATTTTTTTTGCATTGGCAGATATAGTGTAAAAGTGAAAGAAAAAAAGTGATATTACTGTAAAGTTTGAATAATTGAAAAATAAAATGTAAAAAAAATAAAAACAAGCCAGAGTATAGGTGCGTATGACTAACTTGCTTTGGCAGTGGAGCTAACAGCACACATTCCCGGGTTTCTGATACAGGACTTGGTTTCTTGCCAGGCCCATTTGCCTGAGTATCGGCCGGGTATCCCTCCTGGAGAGCTGCTTCCTGATCCAGAGTTTTCGAAAGAACGAGAAGAGCTAAGATGGATTCCAGCAATGACATTGGATATGGACCTACTCATGTACCTGAGAGCAGCACGTTCAGTAGCTGCATTCGCTGGTATGTGTGATGGAGGATCGCCTGATGGTTGCGTGGCAGCATCTCGAGACGATACAACCATCAATGCTCTTGACACCTTGCATGACTCTGGCTATGACGCAGGAAGAGCCCTGCAAGCTCTGTACAAGTGTGCTGTACCTAAAGGCATTGATAAAAAATGGTCCGAGGAGGAAACTGTAAGTATAAAATGTGCAGTTTTTCAACAAGAGTTTTGCTTATCAAATATATGTAAATGACACTTCTTTTTTATTTTCATTTGTGCAGAAACGCTTTGTTAAAGGCCTTCGACAGTTTGGAAAAAACTTTTCTCGTATTAGAAAAGATCTTCTACCGCACAAAGATACGGTAATAAACTTGTATAATAATTACATATCTAAGTATACCTGCATATATCCATAAATTTTACACTTATATTTTGAATAAATAATATTTAATATTTCATAATGTAAATAAATTTATTAAAAAATAACTAGTTTTACAATTTACTTTTTCATAAATTGTTAGCATGCTCTAATATAGAATTTAAAGTACAATGTTAATGACAATAAATGAAATACTAAATTAAATAAGTAATGTTATGTACATTAAGATAATTGAGTAGTTATAAATATTATTAAGTAATCATAAATGAATATTTTTTATGTATAACAAATTTATATAGTAATAATGATAGCTTTAGTATTATTAAGCATTTTGCAATTTCTGTATTGAAATGTGCCAAATATATTTAAGTATATGTATCACCTACTAAATGTGTAAAACTGATTATTAACTGAATATAAACATACGAATCTACAAAAATGTTATAGCCGGAACTTGTTGAGTTCTACTATTTGTGGAAGAAGACCCCTGGTGCAAATAACAATCGACCACACCGTCGACGACGTCAATGTTCGTTGCGACGTATCCGAAACACGCGCAACTCTCGCGCCGGTACACCTAAAGAAGAGGCAACCACACCAACGAGTGGTGAAACGCCTCCGAGTGCTACAAATACCAAGGAGACCTCTGCCACGGAGTCCGAAACTAGTAACGGCGGTCCGCTTGGCGGATCTGGCAACACGGCCTCCAATAATCCCGCGCCCGGTGAGGTGAGCTCCGTCACCGAGGACGACAATTCTGAAGAGGACAGTGATTCACGCGACACTAACACCAACGGGGTTACACATTCTTGCCAGCATTGTTTCTCTAATAGCTCTAAGGATTATCAGGTATTATTAATCTCTTCTTCTCATATCTTATTTAATCGTCTACAAATATAAGTTTGTAATAGTTAATTTAAAAGTTTTTCTTAAACTCAATAACGCATTATTTAAAGTATTGGTAGATGATGTTGGTTTCTCTATGTTGCGCACAATATGAATGATATAGGAAAGTGAAAGTTATGTACCTATACACTATTCAACATAAATAAATTTACATGTCCATGCTTTAATTTTTATGTGATAATGAATATACCTATCGATTGACGTTACTGAATATATTAGCGTTTACTATGTTTGAAGTTAATTTATTATAATACCAGCATTATTGTAATTTATCAAAAGTATAAAAAGTAATTTATAATATAAAGACAACAAAAAGTACTTCTTATAATATTGCATTTATCATTTGTACAAATTGGAATATTCGTTAATTTATTAGTATGAAAGAAAAAAAATAATTCATTTTGTTTTTATCTTATTGTTCATGATATATTCAAATCCTGCCATAGGTAACCGGAAAAGACAGATTACTACTCTGCGCGGAATGCCGAGCACATCTGAAGAAAACGGGCGAGCTGCCACCTGCACCGCCTTACCTCTTCCGCCCAGTGCCGGCTGAGTCACCCGATAGTCCCGGTAGAATGAGAACAAGGAATAAGGCAAAGGAGACACCGAGACCCGCTAGACCACGTAGAAACGGTGGTACCGATACCCCCGACCAAGAAAAACAACAACAACAATCCCAACAGACACAACAGAGCCAGTCACAGCAGCAACAGTTGTCTAATGAAAAGCCCAAGAAGTCCAAGTCTTCCAATAAGCCAGACACTCCGAAGAAGGGCCAGAAACGTCCAACCGTGGACGAGCAGGAAGAAGACAAGGACTCCCAGAAACGTAAACGCGGCGGTGATCGGGCCGACAGTCCCTCGGAATCGCTGACTACCGACAGCAATTCACTTATGGATGAGCCAGAACGCGAGGTTGAACCAGACGCACCCGATAGCAGCAGCAATAGTAATCCCGCAGTAGCAGCGACGAGTAGTAGTAGTAGTAGTAGCGTCACGACTGGACCTGGATTGTCAGTTGATAATAATCCGGTTAGTCCTGCAACGACGCCGCCTGAGGAACAGAGCGAAAGTTCGACACCCGTTACTACGCCAATCTCACCGCCACAACCATCGCAACAGCAGCAACCACCGCCTCCACAGCCACAACCACAGCCGTTGATACAGAGTTTACCGATTTCGGTGCCAGTGATCCACGCTCGCGATTCCATAGCCGATAAAAAACCGATGCACGACGAACCCATAGATATGAAAGAGCAAATGGAGGATATGCCTTTACCCCTAAATCAGCCAATGAAACTCGAGCCGTTGCCCATGAAACTCGAGCCCCTGTCTATGAAGTTGGAGCCTTTATCGATGAAATTGGAGCCGATGCCATTGCCGATGCCCTTGGCGATGCCCGTGCCTGTGCCCATGGACGCGTCCCGTACGCCGCCTATGAAGGAAGAGCCGGTCGATCAGTCCGAGCAGCAGCAACTTCCACAATCTCAGCCTCCCCTGCCTCCACAGCAGCCACAATTGGCGCACAGTACCTCGCAGCCTTTGTCAGTCAACGAACTCAGCAATCAAAATATGCCGCGCAACCTCTCGCAATCGATAAGCAGTTCTGTAGGTTTATGCCCGAGTAGTTCAATGCAAAGCTTACCACCAATGCCTCAGTCAGCACCGGCGATAGTCTCGGGACCGGCGGTAGCAATGGCTGTTCCTTCGAGTACTACTAATCAGTCGCATCCATTGAACATGCAGTATACCGGACCTCCCGCGATTGTTTCGGCTCCACAGAGCGTGCCTCAAAATCTCTCGGCTCAGAGTATGCAGATACCGCAAGGTCTCCAGGTGCCGCCTCCGCCAAGTTTGTTGCAGTCCGCGCGAGATTTGACGCAGACGCACCCGGAGAACATGTCTACGAGCGCGGCCCCTACGATATCGTCGAGTTTGGGTATACCACAACTGACCGGACCACCACCCCTTAATCTCAATATACCACAAAATATGTCGACAAGCGGACTGCCACCTCAACTGCCACCTTTGCCTACATCGCCACAACCTCTTGGATTGACGGTGATGTCACAGGATGCCAGGGGTTTGCCCGATCGAATGATGCCTGAAGAAAGAATGCAGCCAGAGAGACTTAGGGATGGAAGATTACCAGATAGAATACAAGATAGGATAATCGATAGGATTCAGACGGATAGGATGTTGCAACAGGACAGAATGCAAGAAAGGATGCAGGACAGGATGCAAGACAGAATGTCAGAAAGAATGCCTCCAGATAGATTACCTGAAAGATTAGGGCCTGATCGCGACGACAGAGAATCAGAACAACCACCTCCACAACAATCAAGACCTGAACCACTCAATATGTTCCAACCAATTCAGCCTCCGCCACCTATGATTCCAACCGATAGGCCTTCAGCCTTATATAGTTTAGCAGGTACACCGCCAATGGAGCCACAAAACTTAAAAATCAAGCAAGAAATTGTACCGCCTGAGCCCGATCCTCTTCAAAGTCTCAAGGAAGTCAAAGTACCAGGTTTTCAGAGTGGCTTCCCAGGTAAAATATCTGTCAAGATAATTTTATTGAATCTATGACATAGTTATGACAAAGAAGTAATCTTTAATATAATATATTATATAAAGTACACTATAATAACAACGGATTAAAATACAGAAATTTAAATCTACTATTAGATATGTTACAATTTGTAAAATTTTATTAATTATAAATATTAATGACAACTAATCAAGAATTTGCAAAAATTTTTATTAATTTTATTTAATGACTTATTTTAAAATGTTTCCTTTAGTTATGAAAATTAATATCTAATTTTTTCCATACATTTTTATACAAAACATTCATTTAAACTACGTTATTTTATTAATTGCATACTAATAACATTTGAAAAATGAAAATGGTGAATTCAACATGGTAGGTTAATAACTATATATTACTTCGATCCGATAACCGTTAAATGTACACTATAAAATAGCACTATGAATTAATGCTAATAGTTTTGTATTTTAATTTCTGGATGTGCAATTTACAATTATATTCATGTTATCAATTGTCAAAATCAAAGTATACAAATATATAATTAATTACCATTACTTATAAATTTTATAAATTGTTTATTATTGAAAAAGAATAATTTCGCAGAAAAATAATTAAAATGCATGATATTTACATGCATTCTATTTATGTCAAATTTTTTATATCAATAGATAATTAAATCGATAATAAACAACTAACAAATTAAATATAAATAGGAAAACTAATTATTTAATAATTTATTTATACTAATTTATACTAAATGAAATATACTAATCCATTTTGTATACAGGTCCGAGCTTAGATAATATAAAAAAAGATCCGGACGGTGCGGGAAGCACCAGCGGTAGTAAACCTCCGACGCCGAGCAAGCACTCGTTGTCCTCTTCTTCTACATCGAATCAAATACCGGTATCACAGATGCAATCCGTGGCGGCTTCGCCTCAACCAAGCCTCCCACCGCCTCCGACATCGATTCCACAACCAGTGATGCACCCGGTTCAACAATCCAGTCCACACATGGCCCATCCGTTCCACCCTCATCATCCATTAATGCATCACTCTCTTTTCGCCGCAATGCATCCGTACCATCCCCATGCATATCCTGGATACCCGGCAGTAGGTGGATACCCGGCATTCCCGGCATATCCATATGGACCTGTGCCCCATGCCATACCTCCACCGTCGCCTCAGCGTAGCGAAGCTACAACTATGATGACGGCTCATCACTCAAGCACAACTTCAAGCGTGTCTACGCGTGAGGAAGGCGAGAACCTTATCGCCACTCATCATCATTCCTCGTCGTCGATGCATCAGGCGACGACTCTCCACCACGACAAACTGCTAACGATTTCGTCGCATAGTTCGCACAGCTCTCATAGCCACTCGTCCTCGCATTCGTCGTCACAGCATAATAGCCAACGTAGCAAGCCTGCCTCGCTCGTTTCCCCGGCGGCTTGTCTTAGTTCTTCGAGTTCGATGCACTCGCACCATCACAGGCCTCCGCAACAGTCGGCGCAACAACAACCACCACAAATTGCGCCTCCGCCACCGGAACCAAAAATCGAGCAGGATCTTATGGAACCAGAACCTGAAGAGCCTCCGAGTCCACGTTCGGGACCGTCTCCTGAACCTCGTATCGAAGACTCGGAATGTCACCGATCACAGTCGGCAATTTTCTTACGACACTGGAATCGCGGCGAAAATAATTCGTGTACACGTACGGATCTGACCTTTAAACCGGTACCGGATTCGAAATTAGCGAGAAAACGCGACGAGCGCTCGAGGAAACAAGCCGAACGCGAGCGAGAGGAGCGCGATAGAGCTCAGGCTCAACAGGCAAGAAAGATGACCACGCCGGAAAAGCAGTCGGAAACGTGTAAGCCACCAAGTCGTGGGCCACTCGAACCGGTGGTTTCACCGTATGACAGATATGCCGCTAGGCCTGGGGCGTACGCGGACACGCCCGCGCTTAGGCAGCTATCCGAATACGCGAGACCCCACGCGGCCTTCTCGCCCGCGAGGCATCCTGGTCCACAAGACGCTATGTTGCACTATATGTATGGACCTGGAGCAAGGGAAAGACTGGAACTCGAGCATCTTGAACGAGAAAAAAGGGAAAGGGAAATCAGGGAGCTTAGGGAGAGGGAACTTAATGATAGGCTTAAGGTACATTCATTTTTTAATACTACCAGATCTTCATTACTTAACACTTAACTTTGAATATACGTGTATTTTACAAAATCGACTTGCATTTATTGCAATTTTACAGAATGTAATACGTTTTATTACAAGCAAGAGCTATATACACATATGTTCAATCAAGTGAATATTTTCTTTATGTTAACAATGTTTAAAAAATCTATAAATTATTGTTACATTTAAATGTATTAATTAGTTAGACCAGTATACATATAACAAAATGATTTATCAATACACCAATATTTATTAAAAATAATTTATATTCTGATGAATAAATTACACAACATTATTCATCATTATTGGTGAGGAAAACAAGTAAAAAATGTAATTAGAAATTTTTATTCTTTAATTACATTTATCAAAATTAATATTATCAATAAATATACATACTGACTTTGATAAAAAATGTTGGTACATGATACTTTTTTTAAGATAGCTTAATTTTAATAATTCTTGACATTTGATTTAAAAAGTAAACAGTCTTTTATAAATTTTGTCATTACATATTAATTTTATAATATATGAAAAAATGGTCTATCGAGTAAAATTGTTACATTTATATTTTATTGCCAAACAATAATTATAATTTTCAAAACAAAAGATCTTTTTTAATTATTCAATTTTTAAAAAATATTTTATTTTTGCAATAATTTATGCTATATTTATTCAAACGTCAAATTTTTTATTGTAGTTTCAAAAGTACTCAATCAATAGCATTTTCCAAAATGTAAGTCATCATCTTTTATATTTTATATAATTAACTAGCGACAAAAGTCATCAATACATCAAACTTCTAAATCCTTCTAATGCATACAAAAATTGTGATTACATTTTCAATACAAAATATATGTTTTTATTAAATGCTAACTTATTTATATATGGAATAAGATTCTGAAAATAATTTTAATTATTAGGTATCAGGAATTGAATGTTATTTTGAAAATGTATCACTAACAGCTTGCTTATAATAAATCACTTTAATTAATCGCTTTTTTATTCAAATTAATAAAAAAAAATATAAATGTAAAACTAGTTAAAAATAATAATATCAATTTCAGTATCATGCATTAATGCTTATTTCCCCACCATCATACTAATAACCACAATTACAAAATATTCTAATTTTTGTTTATACATAAATCTATTCACATTCACTGATTTAACTTTCATATTCAATCACAAGGAAAAAAGATTCGGAATGTTTATTAGAAAACCTAAATGGTAGAATCTTCTTTCCGTATGGTTAGAAAGAGTCATAGCTAACGAAACATGATGATTTTTTTAAATCTTACAGGAGGAACTTCTCAAGGGCGCACCTCGGCCAATGGCGGCGCCAGTTGATCCTCACTGGTTAGAAATTCATCGAAGATACGCGGCTTCTGGTGGTCTAGCACCTCCGGGTCCATCCGGCCCACCACAAGGTCTGCATCAATTTGGTCTGTATGCGGTACCACCCGGACACAGTCAACTAGACAGGGAACGCCTTGAACGATTAGGTAATTACTCTGCTTTTAACGGATACCCAAACCCATCCCATTATTCCTTACAAATGAGACATTTCATAGAGAGCGATAGTAAACGGTGACCGGAAGTACGTTCTTGTCAATGTACATTTCTTTTTCAATTTACACTGGGTGATACAAGAGAAATCTCTTGAATATGTTTTGTGTTCGAATGGATGCTTATGAAATAACTGTTAAAGTATGTAGAAGTATATAAATTATCGGTTATTCGCTTTATTGTTTATGACAACTCAAGAGCTTATTATTATGTAGTTCAATTATGTATGCTACCTTATTACAGTTTTTTTTAATCAAACAGATGTGAAATACTAAATAATTAATTATTGTGGAATGTGAATTCAGAATCACTATCAATAATCTTTACTTAGTTAACTTTTCTTACCTGACTTATATATATTACTTATAACCCTCTAATTTTGTAGAATAAATAAAGTTATCTTTTCGAATCTGAGAGGTTATTTTAATTGCAATATCAATCATGATCAATTATCGATTATTTAAAAAATATATTGGAATTCTTTCAAATATATTCTTTCAAATTGTAATATAGTTACACAATCATTGCATTTTTTTCAAATTTAACATTCGCTGTTATAGATATTTAAAAGTAATATATATATATATATATATTTAGAAAATGCAAAATTATAAGCCAATTTTAGGTTCTAGTATATTAACAAACGCCAAATTTATTGAAATCTATTGAAAGCATTTAATTTCTGTCAAATATTACTAAAATCGTGATTCATTATTTATGATTTTAAAATTATAAGTATATAACCTTCTAGTTGTACCTTTATGTGAAACCTTCTTATACTTACCGTTATTTTTATCATAATTGGCAAACTGATTTAACTCTTCACTGCATAAATTATGAATACATGCATTATTAATGATAACAATTTATTTTTGGATGTAATGTAATTGTATGTAAATGTCATAAAAACTAATAACACACTATTATGTAAGTCATTCTATAATTTGTAAAAGTCAACAATTTTAAATTAACTGATACTTCCTAAATACTGTAGATTTACTTTTCATGCAAAATTTTTCAGCTTTAAGTTAAATCTATTGGTTATTTATAAATTTATCCTTCTTTTACATTGATATTTTAGTTAAGTTATGTGATCAATGTTTTCTGAGTAATATTTTTCGAGTGATGATTAATTTTTTTTATAAATACATTAAATGCACAATATTAATGAATTATGTGATTTAAACTTTTAATTAACTAATACCAAATGTGCTAAGTGAATTCACAATCTCAATGTATTGCTCAGAAAAAATCATTGAATGTTTGTATGAAATGTAATATTAGAGTGATATAAAATAAAATTTTTAATTGTTAGACGATTTATCAAATTTTTGTTGCATACTGTAGGACAATAGAATTAGCTGTAATCAAGAAAAAAAATCCATCTCTTATTATTATTTTTATTATTACATTTTATGTCCTGAAAAGTATATTTCTTCACCTAAGGTGGCTCTCACAAATTGAAAGGTGTTTATTAATAATCAAACAATTATTTAATTCAGTAAGATTTGAAATAGTGACTGTTGGAGAAAAACTAAAATACATGCATTTACTCACTTTCCAATTATTCTTATCTAAATTTCTGAAATATCTATGTGAAAACCACCTTAAAGTATAAAATAATAATGGATACATTCAGCAAACAAACACTGAAACCCTCCGCGCCATTTAGGCAGCAGTGAAGGGTTGATGAAGCGAGCACCTATAGAAACTAAGAGAAACAGAATGTGCATTTGAACGAAAATAAAAAAGAAGTTGTAAGTACCTCGAATGACGGAAGTGTGTTTGTGATCGAAGCGATGTCGGGTTTAGGGATAGCTGCAGGAGCTGGCGCGGGTCCGGCCTCAGGTGGGGCCGGTCACCCTGCAGGCCATCCACATGGTCAGCTGGACGAAAGACTAGCGTTAGCAGCTGATCCAATGGTACGTCTCCAAATGGCCGGAATCTCACCGGAATATCACGCCCATACCCATGCGCATACGCACGCCCATACACATCTACACCTGCACCCGGGTCAACAACAGGCGGCAGCTCAGCAGCAGGCAGCAGCAGCTCAACAACAACAACAGCAACAACAGGAGGCAGCAGTCGCAGCCGCTGGATTTCCTCTGCCCGGTACGATGACCAGCCGATTCGCTTACTCGATCGACCATCCTCACGCATATTCTCCGATTTTTTAGTTGTATATCTTTGTAACCGAGGCGTTTCGAGACTGCGATATTCTGTAAATACTTATAACATATTTTGTTCTTAGGTATATTTTTAATTTACTTCGAGAAATTATTTAAATATAGCGGGTGAAATTATAGTTTGTGTTATAAATATTACTTTAAAAAGAGGTTAGTAGACCTTATCTTGAACAACCACAAAACTTTTATGTTTATTACATTAATTGTGAGTTAAAATTTTTATTTATATATTTTGAAAGATCTGTTTATGTTTTTTATGTCTATTAATTCTATTAATATGCATTCATGAATATACAAATGTAGATTTGTGTATAATGATACTTATATACAAAAATCTTTATGAAATGTAACTTTAGCAGTCTCTGGATGCCTCGTTCATTAAAAACGAAATAAGGATTGAAATATATAATTTTCAGTATATTATGAAGATTCAATATATTCGTAATTATAATAACAATTTTGCATTATTTAAGTATATTGGGAGTTAGGCGAAAAATATCACTTGACTTTAAAATTAATCCATAATAATCTGTTACACGTGTTTAATACGATTTCAGTCACTTGCGTCATTACTCATAAAATTACTTGATTTATATCTATCATTATCCATTTTATATTTCAAAATTTCATATTATATCTTGTGCTATTATCTTACGCACAAAATGATAAGATCAAATTGTTCATACTTGAAAAGTAAATACGTTTAAATTATTTTAAAAATACTACTGACAAACTACCTTTGTTACCGCTTTATACACATACACACACGCGCACAGACATTAACTTAATCACTAATTCTGAATTCTAACATTTTATTGTAAATAATTAATTAAAGTGAATGATATATTTTATGTTTGGTAATGGCAATATATTTTTGTTATTTTTAAAATTAAAAAATGCATTCGGCTTTTCAAGCGTCAACGCAGTTTTATGAAGCAGTGTAAATTCAGTTTGTATATAGATCTCTTTTTTAAGTGAATTTTCAATCCTTTTTTCGTGTATCACATCCTACTATTTTTTAGCTTATTGGTGTTAGACTTTTTTTTTTTTTTTATATTTTTGCTTAGTGCAATACTTTATTGCTTCTTTTGCGCTCTATAGAAAAATATTTTTTCTTCATTTTAAATTGTTAACGCCGCTGTATTTTTAGGAATATTACTTAATATTTCTTTATAAATATAATTATTAATTTTTTAACGCTCTTTAAATTAATAAGACTGACAGTATGAAGAATTTTGTACTGAAAAAATTTATCTTTACAGTTTTTGTAATATATTTTCTTTTCTAGCCTTTAAGTTTATTGTCACTTTGATGTCCTATTTAATGGTTTAATTTCGCGGTGACGACGGATACGAATAAATTAGATAACTTTTTAGAACGAATTTGTCTCAGTAGGAGAGGCCACGGCCTTTGTATCACAGATCTTAACGAAACTCTAGGATATGTTTTGTAATATAAAAGTATGAGGAAAAACAAATTCTTAGACCCCAACGCGTTAATTTACCTAAGTAGTAGCTAACTAAAGCCCATTTAATAAAAAAATTACTTCTACTTTGATCGTTTATAAGTCGGAAACAAATAAAGATAGATACTCAATACCAAATTTAAAAGAAAGATGAGATTAATTAGATGTGATTAAAAAAAAGAAGCTTAAATCGGTTAATTTAGAGCAAAGTTATAGAGAAAACAAGAAATTGCTGAAATTTTAACTAAAATTTAGTAGTAAAAAAATATTGACATTTTTGGTCAAAATTTCATCAACCTCTTATTTTCTCTATAGCAGAGCTTCAAATTAACCGATTTAAGCTTCTTTTTTTAATCACATCTAATTAATCTCAGCTTTCTTTTAAATTTGGTATTGAGTATCTATTTTTAATTGTTTCCGAGTTATAAACAATCAAAGTAGAAGTAATTTTTTTACTAAATGGGCTTTAGTTAGCCATAACTTGGGTAAATTAACGCGTTAGGGTCTACAAATGGCTTTCCTCATATTTTATATTACAAAACATATCCTAGAGTTTGATTAAGATCTGTGATGCAAAGGCCGTGGTCTCTCCTAGTCAGTGGAAACTGAAAGATACATTATAAGTTCATAAGTTACGTTTGATGTATTGAATATAATTTGTAATAATTATATTAAAATCATGAACAAGTTATACTCTTTACATTTGATACAAGCTCTTTTCGAGTGCACCAAGTTTAAACATATAATTAAATATTACTTTGATTTATATAATAACTAATAGAAAAATATCGAGATATTTGTCAATTTGACTAGAGGTCTTAATCATGAATATAACCGAGAAATCGGTCAAATCAATTGAATAGAGTCAATGAGGCGCGGTCAATCACTCGAGCGGATTTTGGGGGGTAAAAAAGAAAAAAGTGGTCGGGAAAAGGAGAGCCGCCACAAACGTCCGTCGTCGCCGCAAAATCAATAATCGGCGTTGAGAGGGGTGAAAGCGAATCTTGGCGCGCGGTAAAACAAAAGGGGCATCCCCCTCTGTTACAGCGGCAGCCGGAGGCAACTACCCGAGGCCAGGACTGATAGGCCGAGAACCGACCCTCGCTCTTCATCCAGCCGAGCTTCTCGGGAGGCCTTATGCCGATATGGCTGCCCATCACGAGCAGATACAACGTCACCTTATGTTAGAGCGTGACCGATTCCAACCACACGCTTCCCTCGTTGCTCATCACGAGGAGTACCTAAGGTTCGTCTAACAATTCACTTGTCTTTTATTTGTGCTTCGAATAATACAAACTGATGCCTAGAAGTGACGTAGCTAATTTATTTGAATGTTAATACATATAAGTTTATTTGTCGTATACAATATTGGAAACATTTAATCTTGATGATTTCGAGAAAATTTCTTTTCTAAATAATAATTCTGTTTATAAAAGATATAGAACCAGACTTTATTTTTGACTAATGTTAATATAATAACTATAATGTATATATATATTTTTTATAACTACATCAAGTGCCCTGCTGCTGTAGATATGTTCAAATAATATTTTATTTATGTTTTTAACTAGTTATTTGATAAATGTAACATTTATATCTAAATAAACAATGCATATTTGTAAGCAATTATAAAAAATTGTATTAATTATTTTACAATATAATCAGTTAAAACCACGATTTTTATACACTTGCTGTTTGAAAAGATTTAATTTAAATTTATCATTAAGCAATATATTTCAATTTTTGTAACAAATTCTTTGTTCCGAGTTTATATTAATGTATTATAATAATAATGGAATTGGTGCAGAATTAAAATTCACTTTTTTTTGATGGAGTCGATCAATAAATTTACGTACTTGTTGTATACACTCATATGTTTTTTTGTACTTTTATGTCGATACATAAGTGATATTTACTTCTACGCTTTAGCAATAAAAATAACTGACAAAATCAACGAAAATCGTACTTTTTTTTAGACAACAACGTGACCGCGAGCTGAAAGTTCGCGCGATGGAAGAAGCCACACGTGGATCACGTCCTTAAAGAAAAGAAAACCGATAAGCGCTAACACATCTCGTTGCTCTTGTAGGCAGAAGACTAAAAAAAAACATATAGCGAAATAAAGATGACGAAAGCAAAAGAAAAAAGTGTAAACGGCAAAGATTGCTTGTATCTTCATTATTTCGTTCGCGCGTATAGTAAAATTTAAAAGAAAATGATGAAGAAAAAAAAGAGAGATAGAGAGTGAGAACGAGAGCGAAAGAGGGAGAGAGTGAGAGAAAGAGAAAGAGAGAGAGAGAGAAAGAGAGAAATTCAGACAGAGAGAGAGAGAGACAATGATAGTGAATAAAAGAGGGGAGCAGAGGTGGCGTGTAAAAAAATTAAAGCAATTATCGCGCGCAAGTATCTCTCTTTTTCTCGGTGACTTGCAATTCGTCTTTCGGTTATTGAACCCATTAATTAATTAATTTTGTATAAGTGCTACTCTTGCGTTCTGTCAGTGTTGCATATACGTATCGTAACAAGGAAATTTAAGGAATATAAAAAAATAATGATCAAGTGGGAATGACAAAAAGCGGTTCCACTGTCGTGTAACATGTTTATGTAAATACAAGAAACACGCAGCAATTGATATATTATAAATATGAAATATATTTACGAAGTAGCTAGCCCAGCCTAGCCTTTTAGAGGATAGCGGTCGATTGATTATAGCAAGCACTAGGCGATATGTATATTGATTTTTTTTCACGTACGAAATTATTATCGTGCGTTAACTGGTGGCAATTCCTCCTGTGCTCAATTGACTTCTTTTACCTAATTCACCAATTTTTTTATATTTTTTTTATTCATTATTTAAACAAAGGCAAAAGGAGAGGACAGAAATGAGGTTTTTAACTTAATTGAGTGCTCGATTTGAGCGTTTATAAATATAAATAAATATATACATACGTGAATATTCATATATGTGTATGGGTATGTATCTGATTATACATAAATATACATATATATAAATATACATACGTACATGTATACATATGTTTTTATATATATGTATACTAACACCAGTGTCTCTTTTTTAATACGTTTGTACTTCTCGCGAGAAGTAGACTGTTTCGCGCATAGATGATTTTCACTTTTTTGTTTTTCTGTAAGACTATTGTGGTATTGTCTATTTTTTATTTCTTCGGACGGTATTAATACGTACATACTTTTTAATCCAACTTCCCTCCCCTTTTTCAGTGTTTTATGTCAGTCTCTCTTCGATTTTTCTTTTTATTTCTTTTTTTTTTGTAATTTCTAATAATGAAATTTTATTACTGGTTAGTACGTGTAAGCTAAGTTTGAGTATTGATATTGCATTTGCATCATAAACAATTGTATATTTAATGAAAGAATAAGAAAACTGGAGAAAAAAATCAGAATAAATCATGATGAACTCGAGAACGCGAGATAAACCAAGCATATGGCGATCTAAATTAGTGAAAAGAAATAAAGAATGGAAATAAAAAATCTTTTTGCTACGCGTGGCTGGCTGATTATTATACTGTAAAACATTTGCAACAAATGACCAAAGTAAAAGAAAGAACGTTTGTAGAGAGAAACGTTAAAATACAATGTGACACGCGTCTTTTTTTTATATTATATTATACTTCTTTTTATTTTTAAAAATATAAGCGCGCTCGAATTTTTGTGCGCGCGTGCGCCAAGAGATATATAATGTTCTTCGAAATGTAAATCACTTTTTAGAAGATATTTGTAAAAGCACGGGTACCGTACCGAGCTTTATATAACAATTTTGTCGATCACACCCGCGCGTAAAGCTTTTGTTTTCTACGAAAATGAATGCTGCGCGGGATGTCTTTTTAATTCCTCGTGCGACCATCATGAAATAAGAGGACATGTATAAATTTTAAGCTGAGATATATGAGGTAAAAAATAATGTAACAGCGGAGGAAAGAAAGAAAAGGAAAATGTACGATTGTACCGATTGATTGAATTGTAATGTAACTTATTCGCAAACGCAGTGCATAAATATTTCTTACGAATTTGTCAGGCTGCATTAATGAAAAAAGTACGCCGCTCCAACCACCGGATTTTCCTAGTTTTTTTTCTCTCCCCCGATCAGAATCCCCCGAACCCCCTCCTCTGAACATGCCGATACTTAATCTATACAGTATTTGAAGAAATATTATTACACTGAAAGATATTATAGGCAGAGTGAATTACTTTGTATTTTAAAATAAACATTTTAAGAAGACTTGATTTGTATTTTTCATTTATTTGCTACGTTATAAAGTGTTCACAATTTTTTTCAGTATTTTAGAAACATTGAGGAACTTGTTCATTTTCGCACTGCTTGCACGTTCAATTATTGTTGCTTTCAAAAAGAAAAATAGGTATACGAGAACATTAATTTGTCATCGTCAACGACAATCTCTTACTGTTTCGTTCTCGGTACTACAATTATAAAATGTGAAAGAGTCGTTAGTGATTTATTGTTCAATTTTATAAACTAATTATTTTTATTTTTACATTTGAAGTTTGTATTCAGAGCATCTCTACTCATGCGTATAGTGACATAATCAAAATATTTCACTCGACTTTTCCTTAATCGTTACAAAATTAAATAAATAATATAAATCTATGTTGAATTTTGATATACTAACTGATTAGCCAAAAAGATGCTGCTTACGAAATGATTCTATTTCTAATTCTAATCAAAATTATGTATAAGGGAGACTGGGGTATTTTCGAACAGGGGCACTTTTGAACTTTTGAATAGCTCTTTTACATCGTAATATCAATGCTATAATAAGACGGTTTCTTTAAATAAATGCTATTATCTCAAATTCCCCATAGTTATATTCCGAATCGATTGTTACGTTTACTCGAGACCTGCCAAAATGAAAATCTCATTCTATTTTATTTGTACTTCTTAGTTTTTGAAAGTACACTTGCGCTGTACCTTTTATATACCTGCAAATCACACACGTTAAAAGTATTCATACTAGCTTTCTTTTGATCGTAATTACGTTGGGAAATATTAATTTACTGCTGCGCACTGTGTATCTAAAGTTTTTTTTCTATTTTGGGGTAATTTTGAACACGAACCCTGGGGTAAATTTGAACGTGTTAAGTAAATGGGTGCACGGTGATTTTATAGTATATTCATTATGTGTCCAATCTAAAATAAACGAAACCTAGTTAAATTTCACAAAAATAACTTTTGTTTTAGTGTAAAGTTGGTAAGTGTAAAATGTTGTATTGATAAATTTGGTACCTAAAAAATTCTAAGAGTTGCTAAAAAGTATGGATTTGAAGTTCCGCTAGTTTAGATTGAAAAATATTAATCTTTGCAACGAAAAAAAATAAATCGCAAATAAGTTAAAAAATACCCCAGCGGGTTGGGGCATTTTTTAACAAAATGCCTTTTTCTTCAATGTAAAGTAAACCGTCCTATCAATAAATATCGAGGGTAAAAAATTTGACTTAATAGTTAGAGGCAAGTACTTGAAGTTGCCATGGTCCTAAGTATAAAAATATATCGTTTTCGATAAGAAAAAAAATAAATAAAAAGTTCAAAAATGCCCCAGTCTCTCCTACTATGTAAATAAAATCGTAAGTACGATACATCATACAAAATATTTTGCAACATGTGTAAAAACGAATAAAAAAGACGTGAAGCATATAGTGCAATCTTTCGAACCATTAGATACATTTGAAGCGAAACATAAGAGATACGCAAGAAGAAAAGTCGTAGAGTCGGTCTAATTATTTTAACGTAGATGAGTCTCTAGAATAGTTTAGAGAAGAAGCAGTTTCCTATATTACACATTTTTACTCCGGGCGTAGTGCGAAACGAGTTCCGCATCTGGCGGCATCTGTTTGCGCGTATGTGTGTGGGAGTTTCAGCTAAGTTTGACGCGGTATTGTACACACGTGTATTACACGTATTTCCCAACGCACCACGTGCAGCTTTACGAATTTCCCAAGAAGAGTTACGTATAAAAAACGGTGAAAACTGTGACATTTCTTTTCATAAGAGTTTTTTGTAGGATATAAAATGTTAATATAATTTATACGAATTTAGTAGACTTTTAATTTAATCAAGGAATACTGACTAATCGATACGTCATCGTTAATGAAAGATCGTTAACTAAGTTATTGGTAATCTAATCAACGCGTAATGTAATATACTTTTAATTTAGTATATCATTAAATTTATAAAACAACTTTTACTTTAAGTGAGCTGAAACTGACATTTTATTAATATAGTTTCAATAGTTTCATTTACATCGGGAATTTTTCATTTAGTTTTTATAGAACCAGGAAATGAAAGAAATTAAATGGAGAATAGTTGATCTTTGTTAAAGCGAATGTACATCAATACAAGTAATTAATGCCTATTAACTTAAATGATGTCAAACTTACCGACTTGCGTACTACTCGGTTTAATTACAAATAATCGTTACAATTTCTAGTGGAACTTTTTATAACTTAAATAATATAGGTAAGGTTTACTTTGAAATAATCTAGATTAAGTTATTATGTCAAACGTTTTTACATACAAATAATTTAGTGTTAGTTCTATTGTATAAAAATTGACTGCATCCTAGAATGTTATTTCTTTATTCTGATTGTACATATCGTCATTGAAAATAATTATAAAACGCTATTTTTCGACGAAGAAAAAAGTTGAATAAAACAAATATATTTGATCCAAATGTTAAAAAATCACCAATAGCAAATGTAAAACTAATCGAACATGACACATTTGAATATCCTGTCTTCGTCTATCCACATGGTACAGCAGTAGATGACGTTTAAAATCATGTGACAATAAACTATATGTGGCTTCCGTAACATTTGTCGCGCATCCTCCCTTATATACGAGGGTCACGGAACCGCGTTTCTTCCTTTTCCCCCCTATAATACGAAAGAAAAAAAAACGTCAAATGCGCACGTGTGCAACAGTCGACACATGTGAGAATACACAGAAACTATAACAGGAGGGGAGGAAGAAGAAATGTGTATACACACACACACACACACACCCACACGTAGCAGAAGGAGGTGAAGGAGTAGGAAGAGTAGGAGGAGGAGGAGGAGGAGGAGGAGGAGGAGGAGGAGGAGGAGGAGGGAAGCAGAAGCCAGACGCACTCGTAGCTGAGTCATTCATAAAGCGGATCGCTTCCGCGCGTGCACTCAAAATTGGAGAGACTAAAGATACCCATATACCTGTGTAGAGTGTGACATGGCAGCAAGAAGAAAAACCGAACACGGTAGGCAGAGGTGTCAAGCTAATGCTCGAGAACGAGATAGAACACAAAGGTGAAATATTTTTTTTTTTACTATTGTCTTTTTGGTATGTTAATTTTGGAATGAATTTGTTTCATTATCGGTAATGTTTATAAGTGAATAATGTACGTACCGCGGTATCCTCAATCGCTATATAGCCTAGATAGAGACATTTTCAAACAATATTTTTTGTGAGACTAACTGATGGCCATATATTTATTTTTATTGATACTAACACACTCACAAAAATGGTTTCTTAATGCAAGCGGAATTCTTCTCAAATATCCGCCAAAATGAAATCTACTTAATGTTAAATGATTCTTCTGTTATTAACATGAATTTCCTCTTGCGTTTATTAAGTTTGGGATTATTTCGTAAAACAAAAAGCATAATCCTTTAAATTTTAGAAGAATCATTTAACATTAAGTGGATTTCATTTTGGCAGATGTTTGAAAAGAATTCCGCTTGCATTAAGAAACAATTTTTGTGGGTGCATATAATTATAGTAATTAGATAGTGCAATTAATATGGTTTTATACGGATAGTCGATTGCCAAATTCGTTTAAAAAATTAAAAAAGTGTAAAAAATATACAGAATTATTAAAATTATTGGTCAAATGAATTTGAACAGAGTGCAGTAATTATGCACTTGATGATCATCTCACTAGCTCTTTTCTTTTTCCCACGACGTACGAAGCGTATTTACGGAAAGAGGTACGTGTACGTTAAGTGACAGTAACTTTTTCAAAGTTTAATCTACAATGTACAAAAAAATAATAACGTAACTTTCACTTTACACTGGTTGTATTAGAAACAATGCTGCACGAATATGATTTTTGTTTACAAGAAATTATTTCTTCTTTAGATACAATTCTATAAAAATTATTTGATAATATATCACATGTTTGCTTTTATTAAATGTCGGACATTCGCACAGGTGAAGCTTCATCAATTAGTAATACAATATTGAATTATTGATTTGAAATGAGAGGAATTTGACTTAGTTTATTTACTCTAAAGCTATATAGAGCTGGTAAAAAATATAATTTAAAATAAAAACAGTTTGTTTACTTAATTTTTATAAAGTTTACTCGTAATTAAAAATACAAATAAAATACCCTATCAAAATACAACAATCGATGTACCCCATTTGCCCATTTTAATGGTTGATTTTTAGAAATATGTTACTATAAGCAGTTAAACGTGAGTTATAGAATGTAATTAACGCACAATTCCAGGTGAAAATTATTCATTCCGAAATTTTTGTATATACAAAAATGCAATAAGTGTATATGTTTTATAAACACGAAAACGATGCAAAAATTATATTTTGAAATATATAAATAAAATTATTGTAAAGTAAAGTAAAAGGTTGTCGCATTAAAAATGAAATAAAGAGTCGTATAATAAGTATTCGATCGAGAGTGCAAGTTAGTTTTTAAAGTCGAAAAATTCAGGTATACTCTGACAAGAACTGAAGCAAGCGAATCTTGCAGCGTGAACACGGCGTTCACAACGTTACGAACCTTGATCCCGACCGAACCAGCTGATCGTAAACTTTCCAAAATCGAGACGTTAAAACTGGCTAGCAGCTATATCAATCATCTATTAGCGGTTCTTATGGTCGGTATCGATGATCGGCCTTGCTCGATACTCGAAGATAATCATCGCACGATCGATGGCTGGACCGAGATTCAGGGTATCAACAAAGACAGGACGACTATTTGTACATTTTGTCTATCTATGCAAAAAGAATGTGTAAGTTTACAGATATTTATATTCTATACCTACACAATTCTATACTACACATTTTTTTTTTGAGCACAAAGATAGTGCACATTACTTTTGTGTACGGTGCACAAATAAATTTTACAAGTAATTTAAATTAACAAAATAATCGTTTATTTTGTGTGCACATCAAAATAAAAGTAAAGAATATTTATGTGTACAATATTTATGAGCACAATTTTATATTTACAAAATAAACGATTATTTTATTAATTTAAATTACTTAATACTTAATTTAAACACTGTTTTTGTGCACAAACATTATCTGTTTAATTCTTAGGTGTACAAATCTACCCTTGTCTCCTTGTGACTGAAAAATTATTAGTGCACAAATGATCAACTATTAACAATTTATACAAGAAAGTGTGCATCTATAAATATATCCTAATAAAAGAATGTCTGTACATATATCGACATTAATCAATCAGAGCGTACATATTTCAATTTTCTTCTTTCAATCGAACTCGTGTATAAGTATGTATTATTTTTAGATGCAAATAAAGCTTAGTTTTATAGTTGTTTGGAAAAGATAAACAATCAAACGTCTATACTTTCGGATTTTCTTACGAGTATAATGAAATGAAAAGCCACAAGCATTACGTGTTACACTCTCATATGCTGAAATAGACTTTTCTTATGATATGAAGGGCGAACAAGGAATTTCAATTTAATGGCACACCGTGTAGCTATAAACCTTTTTTTCTCATTCGAGATTAGTTATTTCCGAGACCTTTGATAACTGCGCATAGGTACATAACATACGTGGGATTCTTACATTTACCAATCGGTATACACACACACACACACACACACACACACGCAAGTATGTCTACATTAACTTTTAAAAAATTAAAAAAATATATTTAAGACACAAACAATGTAATAGGTTAATATTTGGATAAAAATATAAATATTTGATAAAATGTGTAGGTATAGAATATAATATCTGTAAACTTACACATTCTTTTGCATAGATAGACAAAATGTACAAATAGTCGTCCTGTCTTTGTTGATACCCTGAATCTCGGTCCAGCCATCGATCGTGCGATGATTATCTTCGAGTATCGAGCAAGGCCGATCATCGATACCGACCATAAGAACCGCTAATAGATGATTGATATAGCTGCTAGCCAGTTTTAACGTCTCGATTTTGGAAAGTTTACGATCAGCTGGTTCGGTCGGGATCAAGGTTCGTAACGTTGTGAACGCCGTGTTCACGCTGCAAGATTCGCTTGCTTCAGTTCTTGTCAGAGTATACCTGAATTTTTCGACTTTAAAAACTAACTTGCACTCTCGATCGAATACTTATTATACGACTCTTTATTTCATTTTTAATGCGACAACCTTTTACTTTACTTTACAATAATTTTATTATATATTTCAAAATATAATTTTTGCATCGTTTTCGTGTTTATAAAACATATACACTTATTGCATTTTTGTATATACAAAAATTTCGGAATGATAATTTTCACCTGGAATTGTGCGTTAATTACATTCTATAACTCACGTTTAACTGCTTATAGTAACATATTTCTAAAAATCAACCATTAAAATGGGCAAATGGGGTACATCGATTGTTGTATTTTGATAGGGTATTTTATTTGTATTTTTAATTACGAGTAAACTTTATAAAAATTAAGTAAACAAACTGTTTTATTTTAAATTATATTTTTTACCAGCTCTATATAGCTTTAGAGTAAATAAACTAAGTCAAATTCCTCTCATTTCAAATCAATAATTCAATATTGTATTACTAATTGATGAAGCTTCACCTGTGCGAATGTCCGACATTTAATAAAAGCAAACATGTGATATATTATCAAATAATTTTATAGAATTGTATCTAAAGAAGAAATAATTTCTTGTAAACAAAAATCATATTCGTGCAGCATTGTTTCTAATACAACCAGTGTAAAGTGAAAGTTACGTTATTATTTTTTGTACATTGTAGATTAAACTTTGAAAAAGTTACTGTCACTTAACGTACACGTACCTCTTTCCGTAAATACGCTTCGTACGTCGTGGGAAAAAGAAAAGAGCTAGTGAGATGATCATCAAGTGCATAATTACTGCACTCTGTTCAAATTCATTTGACCAATAATTTTAATAATTCTGTATATTTTTTACACTTTTTAATTTTTTAAACGAATTTGGCAATCGACTATCCGTATAAAACCATATTAATTGCACTAATTACTATAATTATATGCACCCACAAAATTGTTTCTTAATGCAAGCGGAATTCTTTTCAAACATCTGCCAAAATGAAATCCACTTAATGTTAAATGATTCTTCTAAAATTTAAAGGATTATGCTTTTTGTTTTACGAAATAATCCCAAACTTAATAAACGCAAGAGGAAATTCATGTTAATAACAGAAGAATCATTTAACATTAAGTAGATTTCATTTTGGCGGATATTTGAGAAGAATTCCGCTTGCATTAAGAAACCATTTTGTGAGTGTGTTAGTATCAATAAAATAAATATATGGCCATCAGTTAGTCTCACAAAAAATATTGTTTGAAAATGTCTCTATCTAGGCTATATAGCGATTGAGGATACCGCGGTACGTATATTATCACTAAACATTACCGATAATGAAACAAATTCATTCCAAAATTAACATACCAAAAAGACAATAGAAAAAAAAAAATATTTCACCTTTGTGTTCTATCTCGTTCTCGAGCATTAGCTGACACCTCTGCCTACCGTGTTCGGTTTTTCTTCTTGCTGCCATGTCACACTCTACACAGGTATATGGGTATCTTTAGTCTCTCCAATTTTGAGTGCACGCGCGGAAGCGATCCGCTTTATGAATGACTCAGCTACGAGTGCGTCTGGCTTCTGCTTCCCTCCTCCTCCTCCCTCCTCCTCCTCCTCCTCCTCTCCTCTCTACTCTTCCTACTCCTTCACCTCCTTCTGCTACGTGGGGTGTGTGTGTGTGTGTGTATACACATTTCTTCTTCCTCCCTCCTGTTATAGTTTCTGTGTATTCTCACATGTGTCGACTGTTGCACACGTGCGCATTTGACGTTTTTTTTTTCGTATTATAGGGGGGAAAAGGAAGAAACGCGGTTCCGTGACCCTCGTATATAAGGGAGGATGCGCGACAAATGTTACGGAAGCCACATATAGTTTATTGTCACATGATTTTAAACGTCATCTACTGCTGTACCATGTGGATAGACGAAGACAGGATATTCAAATGTGTCATGTTCGATTAGTTTTACATTTGCTATTGGTGATTTTTTAACATTTGGATCAAATATATTTGTTTTATTCAACTTTTTTCTTCGTCGAAAAATAGCGTTTTATAATTATTTTCAATGACGATATGTACAATCAGAATAAAGAAATAACATTCTAGGATGCAGTCAATTTTTATACAATAGAACTAACACTAAATTATTTGTATGTAAAACGTTTGACATAATAACTTAATCTAGATTATTTCAAAGTAAACCTTACCTATATTATTTAAGTTATAAAAGTTCCACTAGAAATTGTAACGATTTTTGTAATTAAACCGAGTAGTACGCAAGTCGGTAAGTTTGACATCATTTAAGTTAATAGGCATTAATTACTTGTATGATGTACATTCGCTTTAACAAAGATCAACTATTCTCCATTTAATTTCTTTCATTTCCTGGTTCTATAAAAACTAAATGAAAAATTCCCGATGTAAATGAAACTATTGAAACTATATTAATAAAATGTCAGTTTCAGCTCACTTAAAGTAAAAGTTGTTTTATAAATTTAATGATATACTAAATTAAAAGTATATTACATTACGCGTTGATTAGATTACCAATAACTTAGTTAACGATCTTTCATTAACGACGTATCGATTAGTCAGTATTCCTTGATTAAATTAAAAGTCTACTAAATTCGTATAAATTATATTAACATTTTATATCCTACAAAAAACTCTTATGAAAAGAAATGTCACAGTTTTCACCGTTTTTTATACGTAACTCTTCTTGGGAAATTCGTAAAGCTGCACGTGGTGCGTTGGGAAATACGTGTAATACACGTGTGTACAATACCGCGTCAAACTTAGCTGAAACTCCCACACATACGCGCAAACAGATGCCGCCAGATGCGGAACTCGTTTCGCACTACGCCCGGAGTAAAAATGTGTAATATAGGAAACTGCTTCTTCTCTAAACTATTCTAGAGACTCATCTACGTTAAAATAATTAGACCGACTCTACGACTTTCTTCTTGCGTATCTCTTATGTTTCGCTTCAAATGTATCTAATGGTTCGAAAGATTGCACTATAGCTTCACGTTTTTTATTCGTTTTTACACATGTTGCAAAATATTTTGTATGATGTATCGTACTTACGATTTTATTTACATAGTAGGAGAGACTGGGGCATTTTTGAACTTTTTATTTATTTTTTTTCTTATCGAAAACGATATATTTTTATACTTAGGACCATGGCAACTTCAAGTACTTGCCTCTAACTATTAAGTCAAATTTTTTACCCTCGATATTTAGATAGGACGGTTTACTTTACATTGAAGAAAAAGGCATTTTGTTAAAAAATGCCCCAACCCGCTGGGGTATTTTTAACTTATTTGCGATTTATTTTTTTCGTTGCAAAGATTAATATTTTTCAATCTAAACTAGCGGAACTTCAAATCCATACTTTTTAGCAACTCTTAGAATTTTTTAGGTACCAAATTTATCAATACAACATTTTACACTTACCAACTTTACACTAAAACAAAAGTTATTTTTGTGAAATTTAACTAGGTTTCGTTTATTTTAGATTGGACACATAATGAATATACTATAAAATCACCGTGCACCCATTTACTTAACACGTTCAAATTTACCCCAGGGTTCGTGTTCAAAATTACCCCAAAATAGAAAAAAAACTTTAGATACACAGTGCGCAGCAGTAAATTAATATTTCCCAACGTAATTACGATCAAAAGAAAGCTAGTATGAATACTTTTAACGTGTGTGATTTGCAGGTATATAAAAGGTACAGCGCAAGTGTACTTTCAAAAACTAAGAAGTACAAATATAGAATGAGATTTTCATTTTGGCAGGTCTCGAGTAAACGTAACAATCGATTCGGAATATAACTATGGGGAATTTGAGATAATAGCATTTATTTAAAGAAACCGTCTTATTATAGCATTGATATTACGATGTAAAAGAGCTATTCAAAAGTTCAAAAGTGCCCCTGTTCGAAAATACCCCAGTCTCCCTTATACATAATTTTGATTAGAATTAGAAATAGAATCATTTCGTAAGCAGCATCTTTTTGGCTAATCAGTTAGTATATCAAAATAAACATTTTAAGAAGACTTGATTTGTATTTTTCATTTATTTGCTACGTTATAAAGTGTTCACAATTTTTTTCAGTATTTTAGAAACATTGAGGAACTTGTTCATTTTCGCACTGCTTGCACGTTCAATTATTGTTGCTTTCAAAAAGAAAAATAGGTATACGAGAACATTAATTTGTCATCGTCAACGACAATCTCTTACTGTTTCGTTCTCGGTACTACAATTATAAAATGTGAAAGAGTCGTTAGTGATTTATTGTTCAATTTTATAAACTAATTATTTTTATTTTTACATTTGAAGTTTGTATTCAGAGCATCTCTACTCATGCGTATAGTGACATAATCAAAATATTTCACTCGACTTTTCCTTAATCGTTACAAAATTAAATAAATAATATAAATCTATGTTGAATTTTGATATACTAACTGATTAGCCAAAAAGATGCTGCTTACGAAATGATTCTATTTCTAATTCTAATCAAAATTATGTATAAGGGAGACTGGGGTATTTTCGAACAGGGGCACTTTTGAACTTTTGAATAGCTCTTTTACATCGTAATATCAATGCTATAATAAGACGGTTTCTTTAAATAAATGCTATTATCTCAAATTCCCCATAGTTATATTCCGAATCGATTGTTACGTTTACTCGAGACCTGCCAAAATGAAAATCTCATTCTATTTTATTTGTACTTCTTAGTTTTTGAAAGTACACTTGCGCTGTACCTTTTATATACCTGCAAATCACACACGTTAAAAGTATTCATACTAGCTTTCTTTTGATCGTAATTACGTTGGGAAATATTAATTTACTGCTGCGCACTGTGTATCTAAAGTTTTTTTTCTATTTTGGGGTAATTTTGAACACGAACCCTGGGGTAAATTTGAACGTGTTAAGTAAATGGGTGCACGGTGATTTTATAGTATATTCATTATGTGTCCAATCTAAAATAAACGAAACCTAGTTAAATTTCACAAAAATAACTTTTGTTTTAGTGTAAAGTTGGTAAGTGTAAAATGTTGTATTGATAAATTTGGTACCTAAAAAATTCTAAGAGTTGCTAAAAAGTATGGATTTGAAGTTCCGCTAGTTTAGATTGAAAAATATTAATCTTTGCAACGAAAAAAAATAAATCGCAAATAAGTTAAAAAATACCCCAGCGGGTTGGGGCATTTTTTAACAAAATGCCTTTTTCTTCAATGTAAAGTAAACCGTCCTATCAATAAATATCGAGGGTAAAAAATTTGACTTAATAGTTAGAGGCAAGTACTTGAAGTTGCCATGGTCCTAAGTATAAAAATATATCGTTTTCGATAAGAAAAAAAATAAATAAAAAGTTCAAAAATGCCCCAGTCTCTCCTACTATGTAAATAAAATCGTAAGTACGATACATCATACAAAATATTTTGCAACATGTGTAAAAACGAATAAAAAAGACGTGAAGCATATAGTGCAATCTTTCGAACCATTAGATACATTTGAAGCGAAACATAAGAGATACGCAAGAAGAAAAGTCGTAGAGTCGGTCTAATTATTTTAACGTAGATGAGTCTCTAGAATAGTTTAGAGAAGAAGCAGTTTCCTATATTACACATTTTTACTCCGGGCGTAGTGCGAAACGAGTTCCGCATCTGGCGGCATCTGTTTGCGCGTATGTGTGTGGGAGTTTCAGCTAAGTTTGACGCGGTATTGTACACACGTGTATTACACGTATTTCCCAACGCACCACGTGCAGCTTTACGAATTTCCCAAGAAGAGTTACGTATAAAAAACGGTGAAAACTGTGACATTTCTTTTCATAAGAGTTTTTTGTAGGATATAAAATGTTAATATAATTTATACGAATTTAGTAGACTTTTAATTTAATCAAGGAATACTGACTAATCGATACGTCATCGTTAATGAAAGATCGTTAACTAAGTTATTGGTAATCTAATCAACGCGTAATGTAATATACTTTTAATTTAGTATATCATTAAATTTATAAAACAACTTTTACTTTAAGTGAGCTGAAACTGACATTTTATTAATATAGTTTCAATAGTTTCATTTACATCGGGAATTTTTCATTTAGTTTTTATAGAACCAGGAAATGAAAGAAATTAAATGGAGAATAGTTGATCTTTGTTAAAGCGAATGTACATCAATACAAGTAATTAATGCCTATTAACTTAAATGATGTCAAACTTACCGACTTGCGTACTACTCGGTTTAATTACAAATAATCGTTACAATTTCTAGTGGAACTTTTTATAACTTAAATAATATAGGTAAGGTTTACTTTGAAATAATCTAGATTAAGTTATTATGTCAAACGTTTTTACATACAAATAATTTAGTGTTAGTTCTATTGTATAAAAATTGACTGCATCCTAGAATGTTATTTCTTTATTCTGATTGTACATATCGTCATTGAAAATAATTATAAAACGCTATTTTTCGACGAAGAAAAAAGTTGAATAAAACAAATATATTTGATCCAAATGTTAAAAAATCACCAATAGCAAATGTAAAACTAATCGAACATGACACATTTGAATATCCTGTCTTCGTCTATCCACATGGTACAGCAGTAGATGACGTTTAAAATCATGTGACAATAAACTATATGTGGCTTCCGTAACATTTGTCGCGCATCCTCCCTTATATACGAGGGTCACGGAACCGCGTTTCTTCCTTTTCCCCCCTATAATACGAAAGAAAAAAAAACGTCAAATGCGCACGTGTGCAACAGTCGACACATGTGAGAATACACAGAAACTATAACAGGAGGGGAGGAAGAAGAAATGTGTATACACACACACACACACACACCCACACGTAGCAGAAGGAGGTGAAGGAGTAGGAAGAGTAGGAGGAGGAGGAGGAGGAGGAGGAGGAGGAGGAGGAGGAGGAGGAGGAGGGAAGCAGAAGCCAGACGCACTCGTAGCTGAGTCATTCATAAAGCGGATCGCTTCCGCGCGTGCACTCAAAATTGGAGAGACTAAAGATACCCATATACCTGTGTAGAGTGTGACATGGCAGCAAGAAGAAAAACCGAACACGGTAGGCAGAGGTGTCAAGCTAATGCTCGAGAACGAGATAGAACACAAAGGTGAAATATTTTTTTTTTTTACTATTGTCTTTTTGGTATGTTAATTTTGGAATGAATTTGTTTCATTATCGGTAATGTTTATAAGTGAATAATGTACGTACCGCGGTATCCTCAATCGCTATATAGCCTAGATAGAGACATTTTCAAACAATATTTTTTGTGAGACTAACTGATGGCCATATATTTATTTTTATTGATACTAACACACTCACAAAAATGGTTTCTTAATGCAAGCGGAATTCTTCTCAAATATCCGCCAAAATGAAATCTACTTAATGTTAAATGATTCTTCTGTTATTAACATGAATTTCCTCTTGCGTTTATTAAGTTTGGGATTATTTCGTAAAACAAAAAGCATAATCCTTTAAATTTTAGAAGAATCATTTAACATTAAGTGGATTTCATTTTGGCAGATGTTTGAAAAGAATTCCGCTTGCATTAAGAAACAATTTTTGTGGGTGCATATAATTATAGTAATTAGATAGTGCAATTAATATGGTTTTATACGGATAGTCGATTGCCAAATTCGTTTAAAAAATTAAAAAAGTGTAAAAAATATACAGAATTATTAAAATTATTGGTCAAATGAATTTGAACAGAGTGCAGTAATTATGCACTTGATGATCATCTCACTAGCTCTTTTCTTTTTCCCACGACGTACGAAGCGTATTTACGGAAAGAGGTACGTGTACGTTAAGTGACAGTAACTTTTTCAAAGTTTAATCTACAATGTACAAAAAAATAATAACGTAACTTTCACTTTACACTGGTTGTATTAGAAACAATGCTGCACGAATATGATTTTTGTTTACAAGAAATTATTTCTTCTTTAGATACAATTCTATAAAAATTATTTGATAATATATCACATGTTTGCTTTTATTAAATGTCGGACATTCGCACAGGTGAAGCTTCATCAATTAGTAATACAATATTGAATTATTGATTTGAAATGAGAGGAATTTGACTTAGTTTATTTACTCTAAAGCTATATAGAGCTGGTAAAAAATATAATTTAAAATAAAAACAGTTTGTTTACTTAATTTTTATAAAGTTTACTCGTAATTAAAAATACAAATAAAATACCCTATCAAAATACAACAATCGATGTACCCCATTTGCCCATTTTAATGGTTGATTTTTAGAAATATGTTACTATAAGCAGTTAAACGTGAGTTATAGAATGTAATTAACGCACAATTCCAGGTGAAAATTATTCATTCCGAAATTTTTGTATATACAAAAATGCAATAAGTGTATATGTTTTATAAACACGAAAACGATGCAAAAATTATATTTTGAAATATATAAATAAAATTATTGTAAAGTAAAGTAAAAGGTTGTCGCATTAAAAATGAAATAAAGAGTCGTATAATAAGTATTCGATCGAGAGTGCAAGTTAGTTTTTAAAGTCGAAAAATTCAGGTATACTCTGACAAGAACTGAAGCAAGCGAATCTTGCAGCGTGAACACGGCGTTCACAACGTTACGAACCTTGATCCCGACCGAACCAGCTGATCGTAAACTTTCCAAAATCGAGACGTTAAAACTGGCTAGCAGCTATATCAATCATCTATTAGCGGTTCTTATGGTCGGTATCGATGATCGGCCTTGCTCGATACTCGAAGATAATCATCGCACGATCGATGGCTGGACCGAGATTCAGGGTATCAACAAAGACAGGACGACTATTTGTACATTTTGTCTATCTATGCAAAAAGAATGTGTAAGTTTACAGATATTTATATTCTATACCTACACATTTTATCAAATATTTATATTTTTATCCAAATATTAACCTATTACATTGTTTGTGTGTCTTAAATATATTTTTTTTAATTTTTTAAAAGTTAATGTAGACATACTTGCGTGTGTGTGTGTGTGTGTGTGTGTGTGTATACCGATTGGTAAATGTAAGAATCCCACGTATGTTATGTACCTATGCGCAGTTATCAAAGGTCTCGGAAATAACTAATCTCGAATGAGAAAAAAAGGTTTATAGCTACACGGTGTGTGCCATTAAATTGAAATTCCTTGTTCGCCCTTCATATCATAAGAAAAGTCTATTTCAGCATATGAGAGTGTAAACACGTAATGCTTGTGGCTTTTCATTTCATTATACTCGTAAGAAAATCCGAAAGTATAGACGTTTGATTGTTTATCTTTTCCAAACAACTATAAAACTAAGCTTTATTTGCATCTAAAAATAATACATACTTATACACGAGTTCGATTGAAAGAAGAAAATTGAAATATGTACGCTCTGATTGATTAATGTCGATATATGTACAGACATTCTTTTATTAGGATATATTTATAGATGCACACTTTCTTGTATAAATTGTTAATAGTTGATCATTTGTGCACTAATAATTTTTCAGTCACAAGGAGACAAGGGTAGATTTGTACACCTAAGAATTAAACAGATAATGTTTGTGCACAAAAACAGTGTTTAAATTAAGTATTAAGTAATTTAAATTAATAAAAATAATCGTTTATTTTGTAAATATAAAAATTGTGCTCATAAATATTGTACACATAAATATTCTTTACTTTTATTTTGATGTGCACACAAAATAAACGATTATTTTGTTAATTTAAATTACTTTGTAAAATTTATTTGTGCACCGTACACAAAAGTAATGTGCACTATCTTTGTGCTCAAATGTGTTTAATTCTTGAGTGTATTAATCTACTCTGATCTACCAGGAGAAGGTAACGTTCTTAGAATACGAATTTCATCCAAATTTTAGGATATGTTTTCTAATGTCAAATTTTCAAAAAATATATCTTATACTTTGATAAAAGATAGATAAATACTTAGTTTTAAAAGAAAACCCAATTCAAATATAGATACGGTTTAGAAAAAAGGTCAAATCGACCGTCTATTTGTCAAAATGTTAGCATAAAAAAAGTATGATATTTTATTCATAAATTTTAATTAAAATTCCTTACAATTTTTCTTTCTCCTATAATTTTACGCCAAATGGACGGATTTGAGCTTATTTTTTAAAATTGTATCTATTTGATATAAGTTTTCTTTAAAAACTAAATTATAACAGATATATTTGGTAGTATAATTAAAAAATTGTTTTGATAGCGCATAACTTTGGTAAAAAGGAGCGTTAGAGTTTATAACTCCGGTTTCCTTTTATTTTTATATATATTTGTACCTATATATACATTTTGAAAAGGAAAATTATAGATTTAATGTTAAAAACGGTCTTTGTTGATTAATCTAGTATGTAGTTTAAAATGAATACTTAGTCACGATTGAAGGAAAACGATGAGTTATGATATATGGTGTTATCTGTATTTCCCAGGTGTATTCATATTAATATAGAAATTATTGTTTGTTCACATGAGGTGACGGATATCGAAAAATGTTAAATGCTTATGTGCATAGATATTAAAAAAGAGTTTTCGTTTACAAGATAACAATTAATTACCTAGTGAATAATTTGTTGTATTTTTATAGGGTATAAGCGGTGCGTCACATCATACGATAGCCAATTTCGACTAAGCCAATCCAGACTCATCGGGATACAGTTTAGTGACCAGAAACGTCTCGCCTTGCACACAATGAGATACGATAGTTATACCTATATATATGTACCAAAGAAGAAATTTTTCTTGTAAATACTGAGATTTTGAATATTAATGTTAATTATTGTTGTATATTTTTGTAAATGCGTGTAAAATAAAGCGATTATTTTTAATACTTGTATTCAATAAAAAATGTTTTAATAATTGCTGATTTATAATACAGATATACTTATATCCATTCGAAGCAAAAAAATAATGCATCGAATATTCGTATCGCGTATTCGTGTAGTAAGTCTTATAGTTATATATTATATTGGAAGTACAAAGTGAGCGGGAGTCAGGAGATGTGAAACATTCGCGTGGTTTCGATAGTTGGGCCTACGCAATGTGACTTAACTCACTTAACACCCAAACGGAATGTTCCAAGACACCGACCGTCTCGGGGAAGGTTTTCCCTTTCTCACAGGGGTAACGCCGGTCGCTGAGGTTATTCAGGAAGGGGTAAACCAGCCACACAGAGATGGTGGGTGAACGTCGTAAACACCCGACAAGGGTATACACTATAGTCTATACGGTAAGGAACTCCCAAACAGAGGCACAAACTACCTATATTATTGGAAGTCATTAAAATAGAGAACGCCGACATGCTCACCGACATGCTCACCGACGTATACAGATTACAGGTTCAAACTTTACGAAATCAATACTCAATCATTATTTTGACATTGTGTATGAATTTCCCACCTATAAGTTTTGATAAAACCTAGAGGGGACATCTCAGGCAATTTGAAAAGATAAAAAAATTCTCTTGGTAAAGTTTGAATCCGTAAATCCGTAATGCCGGTAATCATGTTGGATATTTTTTTGCAAAAGTTCACTAAATTAATATGTTTAGCTACTCATACATAAACTACGTCAAGTATTTATTATATAAAGAGATTCGAGAGTCAAATTAAGTATATGCATCTATCTTAAAACGAAAAATTCGAACAGGGTGCTCAACAAAGTAATATTCTTGATTCTTATCGACCGAGTAACATGAGTTAGATCTTACTATCATTTGAGAAAATAATCTATTTTATGAAAAACCCAAATACAAAGCCGCTATATACAGATAATTTACTTAGTCATTCGTCCAAACATTAAAGTTGCAGTTAAAATGTATAGATACCTACATCTGAAATTTGAGTTTTTCATAAAACAGTATATTTCGTTAAATAAATGTAATAATTAACATTGTATATTTGCGTTCGCCGTTCGGTGGCTATCAATCAGGTTTGCCACCCTCTTAAATCATACAGAAGAAACTTATAAATTTGTTTAAATAATTAGTTTTTATTGTATCTGTCGATCGGTAAACATTAAATGCAAATTATCCTATGCAGTTACCTAAATTTTAAAAATTTAGTGCTCAATTTTATTGTTAATTAATAACAAAACGTTAGTTAATGTCAATTTTTGGATTTTAAATAACTCTAGTTTTATAGGTAGTTTTTAAGCTTGAAATGTTAATTTTATAAAAGGCTCTGCAAACCAATCGAAACGTTTACATACTTACTAGTACTGATTAAAAAAGAAGTCTGCCTTTGGTAAATAAGATTATTATATATAAGTATGTGTTTATTTTGAAGGAACGAAACAACCAAGCGATCAGTAAAATCGGTAAAATTTATGTATGTAAGCAAAGTAAATGTAGGGATGTGCAGAAAAGATCGAAAGAATACCTACGATATAAATTTCCGTAAGGTCAATCGGGACTCTATTTTCGTATTTCGATACAGATAATTGTAAAATATATATACATGCTCTCCCCGGATATATATATATATACGTATACATACACATCATCCATTAGGTACAATTTGTGTACAAGTACAGTTGTAAACAAACGCAGCGCGAGCGCGGCACACGTGAAAATCGAGAGGGGGGGTGGGGGGAAGAGATCGAATTCTTCGAAGTGCGACCGACAACATTCCAATGAGCGTACTTCTCTACGGCAGTGATTTTCGCGATGTGATGTGACGTTTCTTTTCCGGTTGAGTTTGAGTTGCGTTAGCGACCGGTTGTGTGTTCTGTTTATATATATATATGTATACATACCCACACGCACGCACGCACGCACGCACGCACGGACACACACCCATGTGTATATATGCGTGCACGTGTTCCAGTGCGTACGACGCGCGTGTGTGACGCGCGTGTGCATACGTGTACATGTGTTCGAGTGATGTGGACGTTCAGGTGATCCGTTACATCGTTGCGCTCGATTCATCCATTTGCGCTCTCGTCGAGTGTACTTTTTTATCAAGTATATAAACGCTTTACGAGTAGAGAGGTACATCTATAGGTAAGGAACTTGCAAGATGAGACTGCAGTTGGATTTGTAGGTGTTTCGCATATGATCTTGTACTTATATACTTAATTCTTCACAGTGCGCTGTTTCGTTGTACTATTATTTTATTTACAGAGTCAAGTATAACTTTTAGAATTTAAGTTAGGTAGGTGCACACATACGTTTACGAGATCCGATAAAAAATAGGCATGCTTAGATAACGCATACTTCCGCAAAATATGCATTCGTTCTGAATGTATCTGGCATATCTTCGATTAGAATCTTTACCTGTAGTAAATCCTACGTTTTGAGCGTACCGATCACTTAGAAATTAAAATTATTAATCAGAATTTTCTCTATTAATACACGTAAAAGATATTGTAAGATTAACAGTGATTTCTTTCAATGATTCCGCATTGAAAACCATTAATTTTTTTCATTGAAAATTGTACGTAAAACTTATTACTGATTAAGTACCATAAAATGTTGCGAGCCCATGTATTACATCGATAGAAAAGCATAACTCAGTAATCCATTTTATTGGTAGACTCTGTGAAAAATTAAAAAAAGTCGAGTGACGTATGCGTTAGTAAAGTCAACCACCATAAATGAATGTCTACTTGTTTATACATGGGAATGATTAGCGTACTATTCCGTACTATAAATCTAAAACCAGAAAGAAAAGGTATAACGTTAACGATAGTTGAAAAACTGAGGACGAAATAGCAAAAGTGATAAAAGTGAGTTAAAAGTTAAAAAGATAAATAAAGAGGCTTATCTATTAGTTATTACTTATCAAAGGTTCCCTCTATACGGTAGATCAGTATTATGTATAGTGGGATTAGTGGGAGATTTGAAAAAATCCGCGCATGGAAACAGAGCAATGTATACCTACCTAAAGGTATATATAGTCATCGTTGCGCGCGCGTCAGCCATCTTGTAAAATTGGATTTCCTTTCTCGAGCAGCTAGACAGAAAGAGAGAGAAGGAGGGAATGAGATGAGGCGTGGAGGAGTGAAGAAGAGAAGAGAGGGGCACGCGTGCGCGGTTTAGGTGTATCGTGTATGTAGGCCCGATTATCGCGCGAGTGTCGCGTGTGTGCGCACCTATACAGCGCAGTTATTAGGACCAGACTAGGCCGGAGGGTGCTGCAGAGATAGGCTCTCTGGAAGTCCCTCGGCGAGGTCGTCCCTGGTCCAGGTAACCCCTCCCCTCTCCCACGTTAATATCCTCGACGAATAGTCATCAATTTTGTGCTCTATAATAATTTCCCCTTCTCCCTTTTGAGGTGAGCACCTATAACAACTGCAGTCAATGGATTCACCCGCGCGACCGTCCCAGGCGAAGATGGTAAGACCAGTCTCTCTCTCTCTTTCTCTCTCTTTCTCGTGCTCTCTATCCCTATCTCTCTTTTTCATTCTACTATGTGTACTCTTTTTATCTTTCTCGTGCACTAGTGTCTTTAATTTTGAGCCGACCTCGACGACGGGCTTTCCTCTCTCTCTCTCTCTCT
Source organism: Theocolax elegans (assembly GCA_026168455.1). Taxonomy (NCBI): domain Eukaryota; kingdom Metazoa; phylum Arthropoda; class Insecta; order Hymenoptera; family Cerocephalidae; genus Theocolax; species Theocolax elegans. The sequence goes on along the minus strand of CM047426.1, from coordinate 36,380,995 downwards.
CTCTCTCTCTCTCCCTCCCTCCCTCACTTTATCGTTGTCTTTTGTTTTTTTAATCTGTCTTAGGTCTTAGGTGATTTCTCTTACGTTTATCTTTACTGGAAAATGGCTCTGGTGAGCTGACAGATTTCTTTCTAGAGATGCAAGTTATTTTGGATTCTTATTGCTTGTCAGTAATTCTGGCTGGCTCATTTCCTTTTACTTTTTTGTACTGTATACTTTTAGCATTTATGTTTATCAATAGTTATGTTCTCTTTTCCCAAATTTTTTTAAGTGTCTTTATGGTGATTATTTTTTTTATTCTTATTTATTATTACTTTTTTAATAAAACATACAAACTTACAGATGCTCTTCTTACTTCAAATATGAATATGTTGAAACAAGATCCAGCTATTAATTTTCAGTCAATTGTTTTTTTTTTCTGAACTTTTTGTTATAATTTAGTTAATTCAATTGACATTTTTAAAATGTTGTTAGACTACAATTCATACTATTTTATTTTCAGTTTGTTTAATTAGTTTTGTTTACACTTCAATTGTAAAGATGTCAGTTAAACTTTACTTGTAAATGAATTTGTTTCCTATAATAAACAAATAATCTTGATTGGTGAGATTAATAAAGTAAGAAAAAATTATATTGTTTATATGTAATAATTATATTTGTATACAAATTAAGATAAGATGGTTATAAAAAAATTGTATAATATTACAGGCTTCATCTACAGGAGGCACAGAGGGATCTAGTCCAGCCTCTAGCCCAGCTTCAGCAGTAAGTTTAGCAGCTATGGCAGCTCCAAAATATGGAACTTTGGTACCCAACCGAATTTTTGTTGGAGGAATATCAGCAAGTACAAGCGAAGCAGAATTAGCCCAGCTATTCTCTGCTTATGGTAATGTGAAAGGTACAAAAATCATTGCCGATCGAGGGGGAGTTTCAAAAGGTTATGGCTTTGTTACATTTGAAACTGAGGAGGAGGCAAAACGTCTGCAACAAGAGGTAAATATGGTTTTGTTTCACCTTCATGTTTTAAAATAAAAAATACCATTGCAATATTAAAACTTTGAGCATTGTGATGAAGTTAAAAATTCTATAATACATGATAGAATTAGGATTTTGGAATTTTTGAAAAATTTCAAAATATATGTATAAAACAAAAAATTTCTTTTTATAGTCTGAATGTATCGTACTTAGAGAGAGAAAGTTAAACATTGCACCTGCAATAAAAAAACAGCCATTTAATCGTTCGTTTGATGGAGGAACTGGGTCTCCACCTGCGGTGCCTACAAGTACTTATTACTACACAAATGGTTAGTTGTAAACTACAATTTATATTTATAAATTAAAATTCTGAGAATTTAAGAATTATAACGAGCAAATATGACATTGTCAAGACAAAATATCTGTATCTTTCACATGCTTTTGTGAATGTAATCAAAACTTTTAAAATTCAAATAAATCCCTTCTCATCAAAATTAAAATTAGTTGAAATAAAAATTACTTTTAAATTTTTACAATATTTTAATCTATACTCTAATAATTAAATTAACCATTTTGAATTTGTTTAAAACAAATCGTTTATTTTTAAAATTAATTTTGTCCTCGGGATTGATACGCGGCGAATTGTCGTGCCTTTTCGAGCGAGCAACTTGGAGTTCTTAGAGTCGTTAGACGTTAGCTCAGCAAGACCAACAAAATTCAATATCAATATAAATCGTTTATTTTATTTGTATAAAATTTAATTATAATCTGAATGTTATCTCAGGCATGGGTCTCCCATATCAGAATGGCTTGACTTTCTACAATGCAGGGGCTCCAGCACCAGGTGCAGCAATAGCACCTCCGACTGATCCAGCCACATTGTATCAAGCAGCAGGAGTATTTGGTACATAAAACAATCACTGCTTGTCTTGTTTACAAAAGTGTTAATGCATGTATACTCACGCACTCGGAGTGTTTCTCTTTCTTTTTTTACTCTCAAATCTTTCTGCAACTTCTCTGCAACGTGAATTCTCCTTTCCCAGGGCCTCAAGCAACCGCCAGCCATCAAACTTTTGCGCCTATGATGTATCCAGTACCGGCGCCGTCTCTCTATATGCCGCAACAATATCAGTATTCCCCAATGCCGGTAAGTTCATCTTGCTTCTGTGAGTGCTTTTTGTGAATTCCCTGTTTTAATTCAAAGAATGTGGCGTTTCTTTAAAAGAAAATATTTAATAAAATTATACATAACGTGTTGGGTTTTTATGAGAAATAAAAGTGTGGTTTAACCATACTTTTTGGAATTAAATGATTTGTCATTACGGTTGCGGTTTGACAGACAAACAGTCTAATGGGGGAAGCAATACCACCGGCGTTTCTACCCAATCCTCAACAAATGCCTACTTACGTTCTTCTCGACGCTATACAGTATTGAGGTCTAAAGGTACATGGTTAATGCTACACGTGTAAAGCATGCACGGTCACACTCACTATCTATACTTATTAATTTCTAATTTTTCGTTTTTCTGTTTAATTGCACTTATGGCATGAACCAAAGTTGCATGCGCTCTAAATGCCGTCATTTATGTTTTTATTTACATATTTTTTTATGTGTATTTTATTTATCAGCTTCAAACCATTAGATGCGCAGGTTTACATCGATTTTAATGTAATATGTAAATTTATTATAGTTATCAATATAAATCGTAATCATATTATATTATACATCCATTCTCACATAATATATTAAATTGTGTGACATACTTAATTTTTTTTTTAAATACCAAAATTAATTTAATTATTATACTTAATACAATTTGCTAGGTTTAATTTTAGCAATTGACAATATTCAATTTTTATTCTGGTTTCTACTACACTACGAAAATGTAGCACATTTGTACTTTGTTATTAACTGTTAAGATATATTGTATTACAGATTTTTACTTTTTAAACTATGCATTATATGAAAAAATGAATGTTCAGAACAATTATTTGCATGTATTTAATAATAATATGAGTAGTCCAGATCTTTTTATGAAAATAGTTAATAAACAGCATTGTTTAGTAATATTTTAAAATAATTAAATATTTTATAATCAAAAATAAATGTGTTATTTCTGTAAAATCATTTTATTATTTCTCTTACTATTAATATATTCTTAGAGTAAATGTTTTAATCACTACAAAAATAAATAAATTTATATAAAATTTAAATGGCATACATATATTTTTTATTTTATATGTATAGACGTATTTGAATACATATATAATAGAGTTATACTAAACACATTTTTAAATTAGTTTTTATTGTAATAATTATAAAGTATATTATATTTTTAAAACATTGATTTAATATTTGTTTTTTAAGATGTATCAATTTTATTTATATACTCAATGCACCTATTAGTTCAATTGCTATAAACACATGTCTATATTTTAATTTTTAATCATTTTTAAACAAATTTTATAAATTTGTTTTATAACATACATGTTCTAAAATCTCTCCTTTGATCATTTCAATTGATAGACACGTTCACACACCAGTCAAATTCAAATTTTAATAATATACAGTTGATGTTTCTTGGTTAAAGAAAAAGTGTAGTATCTTAAAAATAATGTTTTTGTTTTGTTCAGTATGAGCCATACTTCCCAGGGACGACCGCCGCCGGGGCGCCGCAATTCCTGTATACGAGTAACGGCACACAAGCAACGACAGGCAATAGCGGCAATGGCTCAGGAAACACCAGCACTGGCACGCCGGGTGCGGGCGCAACGAGCTCGCCTTCAACGGCCCCCGCCCTAGGACCGTCGCCTCATTATCAAACTCACTTTTATGGATCAACGAGTTCGCACCACCATCCAGGGGCAATGAGTGGAGCTCCTCCACCACCACCTCTACAGGTGGAACATCTGTATTATTCGTATCCACCACATGCACAACCACAACCGCAACCGCATCATGGTGGTCCACTAGCTGGAGACCAGCCACTGTTAATTTATTCTACGGATATCACGGGTCAGTCATCTGTAGGAGAGTCACAGGTCAATCAACAGGAGGTACAGTGTTGTCAGGTTGCTTTAAATTCGATGATTTCATTTGTTTATATTTTGATATGCGTGTTGTGAAAACTTATATTATTTTGGAAGATGGAATAGTAATTATTATTTTAATAGAATTTTACTCTAATACTCTAGCCCAAGTATTCATATTTTCTCTTTATATATAGAAATGATTTTAATGTAACATATATTTTTAAAATCTTAATAAATTTCTATCAAGTGGCACACTAGCGTGCGGCAAATGAGACTTCACGATATGTAGCCTTGTGGTGATGACTGGAGCCATAACGTTACAACAAAGTATTTTATATACTTTTTATAATAGTTTTTCTCTTTCACGTGAAATAGTTAGTCTGCATTATTTGTTAATTCAATTAGCAAAATGTGCATTATTTAAATAATAGTGTGCAGTACGGAAGACATGTACAACAATTCTTTTTCTAGTTTTCACGTATTTCTAATAAATTTAATAATTCGCTATTACTTAAAATTACAGACCACTTACAAATTTATACGAAATAATTATATTTCTTTTAATTATCTTTTTTTAAAATTGTTTTTTTATGTAAGTAAAGAATAATTCAAAGTTGTTTATTTATGATTTTAATGAAAGTAACTGGTAAATTAAGCTCATTTTTAAAATATAAATAAATGGATGACAAGTGCTCAATGATCATATACTAATTTAAAATATATATGTCTTCAAGATTCATTTAATTATTTTAATAACTGTGTTAAAATTTGAGTAGATCTTTAATAGTTCATTTGTACAGTCTATTATGTTAAACGGGATGTGAACCCCAAAAACAGAAAAGTTTTTATTTTTAAATGAGGAATTCAATTTATATATAACGGAGTTGCGTTTCTTTTGAAGATAATCTGTGAAAAGCATTGAGATTTTTAGGCAGATGCGTATCATTGTTTTATAGCTATATATTACCGTATATACATGGTTGTTTACATATATTAATTAATACTAAATTATTTTGTTAAAATCTCTGTCACAGTATTCTATTTTTTTAACAGTACCAGTGATTTTTTTTCAGATTTTTCATACAATTAGGTTTTAAAAATTTTGGAATTTTCTCTAGGTACTTGTGTATGAAAATTGGGTGTCACATTCCCTTGATTTAAATGTAATGTTATATTAATATAATGATAATTGATAGGTACATCGTATAATTTTCGGCAATACGTCAATACTTAACTAATGTAAAATATAATCTGGTCGTTAAATGTAAAATCAACAATTAATTAAACTTAAAACTTCAGGAGACTCGTTCAACGTCAAGTCACTCGGAGCAGCTCCAGCAACCGGGAACCGACAGTGGACAACCTCCAGATCCAACCCTTCTAGTACCTTTAAAATATCCCTTATCAACTTGTTACCCTAATTACCGGGCTGGCTGTCACACCTCGAGTACACAACCCCCGAGTGAAAGCAGTTACCCAACTCCTGTCTATGTATCCCAGTTCCACCCCGGCAATAGCCTACTTCCCACTCCAAAGCTCGCGAGAGGTACCGCTCTTCTCCAGCAGCCGGCTAAACCGATTCCGGCGCCTCGTGTACCGTATAAACGTGTACATCAATTTACCTCGTATTATCTTAAACCATACGGAGCGAGGCAGCCTATCGTCTATTCGGCTCAGCCGAGGAAAGACGCGAGTCCTCCTCCAAACTCTTCACCAATGTCACGTCCTAATCTCTCACCAACTTCAAACCTTAATCAGGTCCAGATGCGGTATGCAACGGTTCAAAAGAAGCCATACCCTTCGACACCAACTAATCGTAAAACGGGTATACGTCAGCCGGTTAAATCCAAGATGAATGGGATTGTTCAGCCGAGCGAATGGAAATTAGGTGGTGCAGGTGATGCTCCACCAATTGATCGGCTTCCGATTACACCACCGACAACACCCCAACAGACGAGTGAGACGAGTCAGCAACTCAACGACACGTGCCATCAGATACAGACACTCACGCTTTAAGAACATTGCGGAAGTATATTATGTTTATCTCCCCCTCTGATTGGTGGGTCAAATCTCGGTGACTTGTTGATTATTTATAATAATGGCGATTCGATAGCGAGAGAGTAAAAGGTGTGTATATATACATATGATTTCATCTATGAGTATGTATGTATGCGCATGCATGAATACTATTATTAGATATATGAGGCACGATGTATACAAGAAAATAGTATATTATATATATATATATATATATATATATATATATATATATATATATATATATAATAAATATACATATTCACTTTCGCATGTGTATTGCAAAGCTACATATATATATACATTATACAATATATCTATTATACATTTCAAGAAATCGATCTTCTCAGAAAAATGCAAAAGAGTTGAATATTAATATACAAAAAAGTATATATATATATTGCTAAGTATATTGGTAAGAGAGGTAAATAAATAAAACATAGTCGTTACATGCATGCGTGTAATGATAAAAATCGAAGTGATAGGCTCGACAAAAAAGCATGAATCTCGCGAGCAAGGCTAGATTAGGTAGATGGATCACAGAACGATAGAGGCAGTTTAAACAAAATAAACGTTATCGTACAAATATATGAGCGATCTGTCATGTGTTCAAAAAAAATTTTTAAAATCGGGGTTTTTCGGAAGAAACCAGAGAGAAAAGAAACAAAATACAGTTGCTCAAGGCACTGCCACGTCATTCTTTTTTCTACGTCAAAGTGGTATCGTACTGAGTAATTCTTTTTCTTTCATGTTTTTTTTCTTTTATATAACTGAAAGCCACATGCGACGATGATTTACAATTTGTTCTCCTTTTTTTCTGTTAATGTAGAACGATACGCACTGTGTCATTATTTATTGATTTGTTTGATTATTTATTCCAATTATATTTTAGTCGATTGTTGCGTTTCATTCGTGTAATTATTTGCTCCACCACTATATAGTTTAGAAAGGCGGTGTTTAAAAAACTAAGGAAGCCCCGTGCCCAAAAACGAAATAACGATAAAATAAAAATATGAAAAGGTGAATTAAAATGTGTTGGCTGTGAGCTTCCAAGCAAATAACAATAATTAAATTATTATAATATTGTAAAAGTTTAAATAATATTCTACGTAATTGTTATAGACATGAATTTCATTTATCGACAAATGAGTAATTTGTTAGCTCAGTCTCGAGAATTGTAGCTTGTATTGTCTATTAAAAATATGATAAATATATACGGTTGATTAAAGAAAGGCAAAGTTAAAAATTTGAGAAAAAACAAACACGTGGAGACTTAACGGAAAATTCACCGTAATTGAAGAAAAGACGTACAAAACGTCTAAACGTGCCGAGAGAGACAAAACATAACAACGGCGAATAAATTCGAACATGGCCTAGAACAGAATTAGAGAACTTGTGAGTTGTTACAAAGATGCTAATTTATTGAAAAAGAAGAGTGCCTTCTATTTGTTTTCGTGGTTGTATTGTTGAACGTTTGTTGCGTTACGTTCCAAGAGCCTCTAATGTTGTTATAATAAAACAAAAAAGAAAAAACGTTTGAAGAATGTTGTTCCTCTATTTATTTATTGATTTACGAGCCTCACGGCTCAATATCATTCAGCGAATTTGGAAGTGTGAAAGTATATACGTTGTTACGTTGGCAAATTGACGACAAATGCGAGAATTACGAGCGAGAACAAAGAGATAAAAAATAATACAATATTTAAACAGTGAAGGAATCCATTGTAAGTAGCCAAATTGTATGATACTTGGAGACTTCGATGTGGAAATAAAAGTAAAAAGTATTGTCGCACATCGAGCAGCTGCTCATTTCGGCATCTATTTCTGTACATGTAATTTGGGTTGACTGAGTTTTCACTGACGTCGAGCTATCGAGTTAAATCGATTTTCGCTATTATTGTTATTAAGCATATATTTTCATGCCTATATCTTTGTTGCATGAAAACTATATACATACAAATATATATATTGCACCTTATGTAACGATTAAATCGGTTCACAAGATTGCAATATAATATTAGTACTTAAAATCCACGGGATAAAATGGTTCAGCGATCTGTGTCAACTCAGTCAATAATCTCAGCAATATTTAATTAGTAGTACATGCCATTGGGATTTAGGGTATGAATGAATTTGCGTGTATACCTCCTTGACTATGTGAGCATCTACTCGAATGCGAAGTGAGGTGGCTGTGACTATATTGTGCGCAAGTGAAATAAATAAAATATTTACTTGTATGGTAAAATAAATCTCGATATATATGTGTGTGTGTGTATGTGTATATACATACATATATATATATATATATATACACACATATATATAAAATATGTACGTATGTATGCATGGATGTATATCAGTGACAAAGTGAACATATAAAAAAAATACAAAAATATATCTATTTAAAAATATATATATATATATATTATTGCGATATAAACGGTCCATGTTAAATTTGGCGATTACCAGCAGTCACCTCCTCGGAGACGTTTGTTAATTGTTATGTGTATTACGCGAAATTTAACATGGAGTTGTGGCGGATACATTTAAAACAAAAAGTACTTCGTAAAAAACCTATCTATACGAAAATTTAGATATATTATAGCGAGGCATGAATAATAAACATTAAATGTGTTATACACATTCGAAACACAAGTGTTTTCATTTATGAAACGTTGAGTATGTTAATTCGAACAGAGACGAGAACAGCAGATAATTGAATTACGAATATATGGATAAAGTGGATACATGTTTAATATAAACATTTTCAACTAATACCGTAGACAGGGACTTGAAATATTATCTTCCATACATCCAGCTACGTATACATTTTTTCCCGAAAAAATTATGAAGCTCATAGTATGCATATATATATGTATATTCAGACTTGAGAGTTAGGACACGGAAGTGAGCACATGTTATTGAAGGCACTAAAGATCGTTAGAGTAGTACAAATTCATGCGAAATCATACATTGTCCACTTTATCCCCGACTATATACATACATAAAATTATAATAGATTATTATTATTATTATTATTATTATTATTTTTTTTTTATCATTATTGCTATATTTATGATGAAACCAAAAATATATTAATGGCGTAAAAAATCGACGCGTAAAGAGAAATAAATTTTGTGAGATTGTATCAATCAAACAATGTAATCTGCCTAAAAAATGACACAGATGAAATGGAAAAAATTATATATATATATATGAATTAGAATGTAATAATCATCAAATAAAGTTTATGTAAATTTACGTTCTGCAATACTATCAAAGCAATGATTTTAAAATGCAAGTACATAAAGAAAAGGAGTAAGTGCACGAACGATGGTCTCTTCTTTTTTTCACAGTCTATAAATAAGGCGAGTCTATGTACCTAATTCCATAAAAGCAAAACCAATTTTTGCTCAAAGTCATATATCCTTATTCCCATAATACCAAATTCTTTGGATTAATGTGAAGTCATTATAATAATAAACAATGAGCCAAAGATTAATTTAATTACTAAGGTTATTAGTTTAGCCTGATAATATATTTTAGAGCAGTTGATCCATATTTTTTAAATCTATGTATAAATATATATGTATACTTAAATTTAAATACATTTAGGCATAATTATATAAATTGTTGAACATATTTAGACTCAAACTTATTAAATATTTTGTAATGGTCAATAGATTGTGGATTTTATGCAGCATTAGCCAAATTTTTAAAAGAAACCCAATATTTATATTTAATATAAATTTCATTTATAGATTTTTTAAGACAAATTTTTGTTTTTTGAAACTACGTAACGCGATAAAAAGATGCTGTTAACATTCACGTTTGAGTTTAGAAAAAAAATTAATCGATTATTACTCTGAAAAAGCTTTGATATAATGTTTACTTTCTAAGAGAATATTGCAAATTATTTTCTAAATGTTAAAATAAAGTTTTTCTAAGTCGTCTTTAAGGCAATTTACCGAAATCGTTACTTTCTACAAATTATCCTTTACATATCGAAAGACTAATTATACATTAAAGTAATAAAAGAATATTAACTTTTTATAAACTTACACAAAAACTTGAAAAAAAATGTATGTGAATTTTACATCACATTATTGATGTTATTAAAAGCTTTAAAATAATTGTTCAAAAATATTATATACATATATATTTTAATTTATGATATTAAATGTATAATAGGAAAACTATTTCTGGTAATTAACTTCCTTTTACAATACTACAAATACAATACTTAAGATTCACTAAATTAACACAACTTCTTTATTGTGGAAAAATTTAATTTCCAACGTAAATTACATTTTTAATTATTTCCAAATATGAACGAGAATAATGCATTGTAATATGCATCGCTCATGCACGAAACTCCGAAAAACATTTGCGCATGTATGAATGTAACTCATATTCTACAAAAAAATACATTACGTAGATTTATAATACAAGCGGTATAATTGTAAGATCTAAATGATCTACAATAATAAAATATGTATGATAAGAGATACATATATATTATACTAAAAGATGCATATATATTATTTAAGAAATAAATTAACCGCAATGCATAATAAATAAAAGAAATAACTAAATAAAAAAACATAATGTAGAAAATGGTAAATGACAAGTCAGAACAGACGGATATAACTGTGTAAATCAATGGAAAATTTTGGGGAAAAATAATAAGTCTCATCTGAAATATAAAATATATAAATGACGCAATAAAAATTACTGCTAATTATTTCAATCCCAAATAAGCATACACCTTTTCATTAATTTAATACTTTTCATATTTTTTTATTAAGCTTGTAACATTATATTTTTAAATTGGTACAATATTATATTGATAATAATTATTTGTCATTATATGATTAGAGCTAAAGACATCACATTTTTACTACAAGTAGCTTATTTTCTACAATACTTATATTTCTCGTTGCTTATTCGAATATTACTATTTTATATACGTGTCTTTTTCCAAATAATTTTTCGCAATAATCGCGTTACGAAATAGTTTAAAATGCAAAATTAATGCTGTATTTTGCAATTGGAATGATATTCGATTTTGTAATTAGTATAAATAAATTGCGTATGTGCGTTATGACACAATTTTATGTATTCGTTCGCATAATGCTTATTAAAACATTCTTATAAATCATTTAACAATACATATAATAATATATCTTATGATGAACATCGTATAATCTCTTATTTACAGTTTTAATGTACACAAAAGCTGACGCCATGCAAAAAAAATTACAATAAAGTCTGTCAAGAATTATATCCATTTCTTGATTATTGTATCTTACGTAATGATTTCATACTTTTGCTTTATTTTGTATAAATGCATTCTTTTGATCAATTAAAAAATGTATATAAAAATTTGTTTAATATCAGTCTATGAGGTTTTATAAGTTTGTAAATATTTATAAAAGATTTAATTTTTATTAATATATTGTTTTGAAATGTAAAAGATAATTAAGTAAAAGAGTTTGTGAAAAAATTTAGTATTACTTTAAATTGTTTAGGTTGCTGGAATTTCAACTGTTTTAATTCATTTATAGTTCAGTCGTCATGTGCGATGTTAAAGCTTGTACTCTAGTAGCATTGCAGCTTTTGCATAGGACATGATCATCTAGAGGATAACATCCGCCCTCTGAATCTGAAGATAGTACAAGTCCGCAGTCTTCACATTTATAACATTGTATATGAAAGCTTCTGTCTAGGGCAACTACTCGAACGGTTTCATCTTCTCCAGGTTCGGGCATGATTGGTAGTTTGCACACACAGCATCGTGGAGCAAATTTTCTAATCGTAAAAATTTTTCTTAGTGTAGGATTCGTATAATTTAATAATGTAAGAATATTATCAATCAAGTACTTACTTGTGGAAACATTGTATACAATGTATTTGATTAGTTGCATCAACTGTAAATGGAATACCGTCTAAACTTTGCCCACAAACGACGCAAGTGAAACAGGATGGATGGTATGGTTTTCCAGTGGCACGTAAAATTCTATCCAAAATTGGAAGAGTACAAACGCAGCATTTTTCTAAGGTATTTAAATAGTCTTCTTCACAGTATGGCTTCCCTTCAAGAGAATAAAATGGTTTGCCTTGCAAATTTACATTACAAACAAAGCAACAAAAGCATTTTATATGGAATACTTTATCCATTGCAGAACATCCAGTTCCTTCACCTTCGACCTTTTTACCACAATGTGCACAAATACCATATATATCACTGTCTTCTGAATTATCTTCCATTCCTTGTACTAAAAGATCCGTTAATACATCAACCTTTACAAAAAGAATGGTTACTTGTATATTAAAAATTATATAGCTTTCTTTTAATTTTTACAAATTCTATGTTCTTACTTCTTTTACGGGCGAAACTTTTCCTTGAGGCTGAGAAGCTGAACCATATCCAGAGTAAACAGAATAATTGCAAGATAACTGAGAAGGTGGTCTTGGATTTATGGGCTCATAAATAGATTCATACGTAGAACTTGATTGTGAACTTGGTCCATAAATGTCATTTGGGTACGATTCAGAAGGGAAATCTGTTTGGTAAGTAGCTCGTCTTAATTCACTGTAACTGGATGATACAGGACTTGGTGGAGGTAAGAGTTCTTCAGGAGGTGGAGGGAATGAATTTCCCGGTATACAAGAAATATATTCTGAGGGTTCAGGAGGTGGTGGTAAATCATCTAAAATAGTAAGGATTAAAATAAAATTAAAAGAGAAATTAATTAAAATAAGTATAAATGTAAAATATAAGAATGAAATAATAACAATTTTCAAATAAAAATAAAATAAAATAATAATTAATTGATGGTGATAGGTAAAGATAGGAATAATTTTTAATATATAATAAATATATACAATAAACTTACCAGTGTTATGACCTTGAGCAGGTATATTGCAATAAGTATTTTCGGGTTTAGTTGTATTCCATTGAATATTACTGTAAATTATATCTTTTTCCTTCTGAATAGGCTGAGGAACAGGAATAGGTATTGCAGGTTCAATATTACTATAAACAGCATTTCTTGTAGATCTACTTGAATTATCAATAACTGGCACTTGCGGTGCTGGCATATTACCAATATTAGAATAAAAATTTTTATCATATCTATAAACAGGATCAAATTTTTCCTGTGGTTGATTTGCATAAAAGTTTTCTCTTTTTTGATAAAATTTTGAATTATCAGTTCCATTTGGTGGTGTAGAACATGAATATTCATTTTTATCTGCACTATGAGGAATGTATAAAGCTGGTGTATTCATGTATAGATTTGTTGTTTTTTCATTGGATCCAGTATTATTCAATACTGTGCTGTATGATGGAATAGATGCTGCCTTTATTGTATAACTTTGTGGTACCTAAGAGAATTAATTAAAATTATTTTAATATTTGTGTAAAAATAATGATTTATAAATTTTCTATCAACAATAAAAATACAAAGAAAAATATTTAGAAAATTTTTAATTGGACATAAAATTAAATAAATTTGCCTTTAAAAGGTAATTCTTAACATGCTAAATAAGGTAATCTAGAAATAAGGAAACACTTAAAATATTTTCTTGAATTTACACAGCAATGAGTCATATAAGCTCTTACAAAAATTACCATTTAGTTATTCCAAACAGGAATGCATTATTAAGAAAAAGATATAGTATTTATTAAATAATATAAAATGTAATAAAAAATTTTGTAAAAATACATTTTCAATAATATAACTGACCTGCGGTTCTGATTTTTTTGGTTTAGGTGGAACGGCAGGTCCAACCTTTTTACCAGCTTTAAGTGGAGATCCATCATGTCCTAATTGCAAGCTTGCAATTTGTTGCTCCAAATTACCAATGTTTGACATATTGTTCCAAATATTATTATTTCCTAATCCCAAAGTATTTTGCAATATCAATGTTCTCCTGAAATATTGAGAAAGATATGTAAAATTAAAATGCTAATCTTGAAATAGTGTTATGTCTATTAAAAAATTTACTCCTCTTAGTAAACATTTCAATGTAGTGTGTAAAGTAATGAAACTTATCTATAACGCATAAATTAATATGTTGAGTGATAAGAAAGAACACAGATGAAACAGTTAAAATGATGGAATTAACACCACTGTACTCGGATGAAAAATTACCAAGTAAGTACATATCTTAAACGATAAAGGAATACTCATCACTATTACATTTGTTTGATTAACAATGTCAACATAAGTATACCTGTCTTTTAAATGACATTTCACGCCCTTTCGTTAATTACTTGTATATGTGACAAACACGTTGTTATATATCTCTGACTCATACAATTACACTCTTATCATTCAAGCAACCGTGACTCAAGTTCAAGTAAGCATGCACTTCCTGATTTGAGTCTAAATAATTTATGCAACAAAGAATTGAAGTAACGATGTCACGTATCGCGTATTAACAGTCAATGAGCGAATTATCGGAGAATATTCGGTGAAAAGGAAAGTGTGGCATTTTTCACATCTCGAAACGAGTATTCAATGTGCGCGTGTGTACGTGACTGCGTGTGTGTAAATTTGTACAGACACGTACACGCACGCAGCACTCGTAAATATATGTATACGTACTGTAGATATAAATGTGTAAAAGATAAAGAAATCATAGTCTTACCTGAGAGTATAAAAGTGTGTCGGAAAATCCGAGCGTTGCGTCCGTTCGCTCGTAAACCTTCCGTAAATCTGGAAGTCCTGCTAAAATCGGCGTAATGCGCTGACTCGCGAAGTCGCGACTTGACAGGACAGGACCACACCGCAACGATGGTTTTTCCCCACTTCGCGCAATATGTATAAGTACGACTTATCGACTGGACGTTTAATTTACCGACCGAGTAATCGCAATGTTCCATAATTTTCTGCTCCGTTATATTTACTTGTAGTTTTTATAAGTAAACTTGAATTTTACGACCTTGTTTCCCGAGCCAATGACTTTTATACCATGTTAATGAGATTTAAGTACCACAAATCATTTGTAAACAAAGTGCAATGAAAATAAAAACAACGAGCATTGTCATTACGGAGAAAATATTTTTCTATCTCTTTCTCTCCTGAACGATATGACGAATTCTGTGAGGACTGAGTATACTTGAGTGGTGAGCCTGAGAGCACGTCATTTACTTGCATGTGTGCACTTTCACGTTTAAACTTTTTAGGCCTGAGCCTCAGACGCGAGTGTGTGTGAGTGTTGTGACAATAGTGTAGTGGATTAGAGGTTATGAGCTTCTTGCCCTCACGAGTCACGGCTCACATACGTGATACGTCTGCACAGTGTACATAGTGAAAGTAGTATTTTCGTTTTTGTTTAATTACTTGTTGACATATTTTTATATAAGTACTGAATTTTTAAACGATGCTAATAATGTATTATACGTTTTCGATAATGTTTTATAAGTAGAGGATCGAGGGACACGTAGAATTTAGAAATGAACCGACAAAGTGCCTGTTGTTGATGATCGGACAAATGTTTTGGTTAACTTTTTTGTACGTGACTAACAATCCGTGTTTTACTCAAGTTTGCCTAGCAGTGTCTAATTGCGTAACGTTAACGAATTCGATAAGATAATACATTTAGTGATATGTTATGAAAATATCGGTTGAAGAATTAACCAAATTAAACGATCAAGATTTTGTCCAAATGTAAGTTATGCATATTTTTACTCGTTTTGTTTTTATATCACGCACTTATAATAAACGATAATAACTTGTTTGAATTGTTGTACAATTGTGGAAAATAAAAGAGGAAGCAATTGCACAGTGACAAATAGTAACTTTTGTGACTATATAAATAGTATTCCTGGAGTAACATGTCTGTGTGATTATACAATAGATGATTATGATTGTAAATGTTTTAAATAGATGTCAATAAATTGTAATGCAAACATTTCAAAACTACTATAAAGTAAATTACCTACATTTGGTTTATCAAATTAACAAGTCCAGTGTAGGTATGCTTTATCTAAATTTTATTGAACGCTGCTTTAGTCATTATTAATTGGTTCAGGATACAGAAGTTTTGTGTTATTGAGTTTCAACTGCATTCAAAGATTCACTGCAATATCAAACTTGAGAAAAACACGAATGAAAAAAAAAAATATATAAATGTAGATTAGTTTTAGTGTATATATATGCAGTTCTTTAAACTGTAAATTATTAATATTATTAAAAAAGTTAATGTTCTATCATTTATAAATACGAGCATTTGAATTACATAATAATGACAGATAACATAATGAATATTAGTAAATATATGATGTTTATTTAAAAGATTTTTTTAGAGGTTCATAAGTTACAAATAACTATTAATTTAAATTATTACTGTATATTTCCATCCTGTTCCTAAAAATTGTTCAGTAACGTACTTATCATAAAATCAGTGACGTTACTACAAATAATGGGCGTTAATAATTCCGGTTAACATAAAGCTAATAAAAATATCGGATCAACCGATAATGGCCGATTTGTCAATCTAAAAAATGTACATTTCTGCAGAAGCTGAAGATTCTCACGTCGAGCCCTATCTAATCGATCCAAATTAACGGTATTCTAAGATATGAATGTACGTGTCGATCCACACTGGTACTCAACATTGGATTTCTTGGCACTCAAATGATGTACGAATTTTTATCGTAATGTATCTTAAGTGTAAAGTTGCTTTGATTGTTTTCTTATTCAGATCGAGATCAGAAAGTCAAAAAATATACTTAATAAATAAATTACTACATTAAATCGTTCGATAAATATTATTTTAATTCAATGAGTTAAACAAATAAAAAATCGACAATTCTATAAGTATAAGAAACAAATAAAACGAGAATGTAAACAAATGTGCAATGAATTTTACGACTTTCCCAGAAGTTTATTTTATTTAATTTGCACTTACACGACTTGTACGGTAACTCATGTTAGTTAATTGATTAATTATTATTTTTTATTCCTATTAATTATTGTTACCATTAATATTTCTAGATTATTAAATTAAGTATATATAATTATTTTTCTGAAAATGATATTAGCACATATGTAGTAACACACAAAATTCAGCGAATATTGCGGCAAACAATTGGGACAATTTTTATTAGTCTTCATTAATACTTGAAATCAGACTTTATGGAGGAAATTTCGTAAATTAACGTTTTTTATAGCCACCGTATATATTTACGGATTTAAGTATAAGGAAGACGCTTTATATAATAAATGTTTTGCGTATACTTAAAATATTTGAAAATATAAAGTTTAAAAATATTTTGTTGATAAATAGATGCAATCAGGTATGCGTCTAATGAACCATAAACAAAATTTGTACTATCCAGGTTTAGGGTAAAAATAATAAATTCCTAGAATTATTTAAGTTTACAGTGGGTTTTTCGTGAAGGAACGTTGACGTATTATTTGATCATTATATAGTTACGTATACTATAAATAATCTATACGATTATTCTTCTCACGGACCGTAACTATCAACTTTTATTATTTAAAAATTTAATAAGATAAAGATGTGAATCGACATTATAGAATTACTCGTGTATTAAATAACTTCATTTGACTTATTACACTTATTTTGGAATTAAAGTATTAATTTATTTATGATTAAATAGTTTTTAGTTGAATAGATGGTGTACTTTATTTCCATGCACTTAAACTTGCTGTTAAAAATAAAGGGACCGTAATAAAATGTTTTTATTATCAGAATTTTACTAAATTTACGTAAGTATAAATATTATTAATCGCCGTAATAGATCTTAAAGATTTCCTCGTTTCCGTCTCTACATATCATATTATAACAATTTACCTCGTACTTAGCACTCTCAAATAGTAAAATTAATTATTACTTTTGGGCATTGTAAAATGTATAATGTACATGTATGCTCTCCCAACAGATAAGAATGAATAAAAATAAAGCATACATCTCTTTTTTTACCTCCTTCCCCCTTCACCCATTCCCCTCTTCTACTCTACCCTCTCCTCCCCCTTTCACTCTCCCCATTCGCGAATATTTATAAACAGCAACATCGCAAAAATCTAATAATTTCGTAGATGCGAAATACCCAAGTAAATTTATCCTTATAAACATGTGTGCAACTAAAATACTCGGGATTTCCCGTGTGGTGAAAACTGTTCGAGTTGCGTTTTTGAACACCCCCTCCAAAATGTTACATTATGTACCTATATGTGATATGTATATACTCACGAGACACACGCGCATAAGAGAAATGGTAAAGACGACCACACGAGATAATGGCGCGGCGCGCTAATTCGTAATAAATCCCCGCGTCAACTCGTGCGGTCACTCGGCCGTCGGCATTTGAGCGCACGCGCTCGTTCCGAGCCTTGTAAGTCTATTCTCTATGGTTATACAGACGTGAATTTATTATTTTTTATGTGAACAAGTGTGGTTCTTCGTTCTTTTATTTGTTTTTTTATTAGTGCTTCTTGCTTTTAATCTTTGCATCGTTGTGGTTTAACTTTTGAATATTCATAGAATTTATTTTTTACATTGTTGATTTTCCATTGTTTTTTTTATGGATTTCATTACAAAGATGTAGAGAATATTTGATTTTTTTTTTTTTTTCAAAGGTACGGATTTTTAATTTAATGTTACTAATTCTGTCATTAATTTCCGAGCGGTAAATACTTTAGTACGATTTGTCTCTGAATTGAATAAGTTTTTCGGTGCGTATGGATCGGTGAGCATTGTACTTAAAGTATATGTATTATTTTGAAATTTCGGGGTATTTAATTATGTTAATCAGTTTTTATCCTGTGCTTGTCGATCGAGATGATCTTTATCAACAATTTCAAATATACTTGGTGACGTAAACAGGTTTGATGAGTACCTCACTTAGATTGTATGGCTTTTATTTCGACTTGCGTCCTTCAAATTTTCATTCGTTTTTCTACTGATTGCATACTCTTCTACAATTAGTGTAAAGCTCAATTTAACGAATTGTTTTTTTTATTACGTCATTATCGCGAAGCTAAAAGTTTGTTGCTGTACGTTGTACGCGTACCCAATTAATCATAAAATAACATTTCACTGTAACAATACTGTACACTATTTCGGTTTTCTTATCAATATTACTGTCGTAAATTTAATATTTTTTTATCGCATCCTAAAATATTACAATACAATAAAACCGAAACTATTGTGATGTACTTATTTAATATTGTCGCGAAAAAAAAGAAACTCTAGAAATTAGATATTCTAAAAATAGTTGTGAATTTGTAAGTATAACTCGTATACTCATTTAACTGTGATGGTTGAATCAGTACAATATAATATTTAGACATTTAACTTATTAATTAATTCACAATGAAATTAAAAATAATTTATTATCAGTGACGCAAATTAAAAGATAAATTAAATGTAAAAATATATATTTGTAATGAGTGTGTAGTAACGAGACGCTTCCTAATTAATTTGTTTATTAATATTTTCTTATTAAATAAAAAATAAAATATATAATTAAACAAATATTCAAGAGAATTATTATTTATTAATTAGAATAAGAGAAGGAAAAATGATTTCTTGTCGAAGTATAGAATGTTTGGATGAGTTTATCATTATTGTCTGGAAAGATAAAACGAGTCCTCGATCGCGAGTCTATATATACGTACATAAATGTACATATACTTTGAACGCATGTTTTAGTTTTCATCTGCGGCAATATGAGCGACAGCGGTGAGCCAAGCTGGACGAACGGGGCTACCGGGGAAGTTGTAACTACGACTAATAGCAATGCCTACCCGGTCAAGGAATCTAAGGGGAATAAAGAGAAGCCGACGGAAAATACTTCCTTATCGCCAACTACGGATCAAACTTACTTCGCGGATGCGAGGATCCGCATACCGGAAATTGATGAAGTGAATTTTTATTCTATCCTTTCTGATTACCTTTCTAATTTTTTAGAACATTAATTACACACTCACGAAAATGTATTCTTCTGACTAGAAGATTGTCGTATCAAATAAGGCTCAAAAGGAAATCCATTTGATATTAAACGATTCTTCTATAAATGCGAAAATTAGATATATATGTATTTAAAATAGTGAGATCTTGATTTTAATGGAATCTACTTGGTAGTAGAAGAATCGTCTAACATCATTTTCAAAATTCCTTTTGAACCATATTTGAGACGACAATCAGCTAATGACAAGAACACATTATTGTGAGTGCATGATTTTTACATCTAATCTAATTTTGCTTTTAAATTTGTAATTTATTCTATTTTATTGCTGTTAGTATAAATAATTATTTCACTATTATACACAAGATTAAAATTAAGAAACTTATTTTTGAGCAAACGAAAATGAAACTTAGGTATTCTATTTGGAATACTGTATGTATAAGTATACTAATTTTGCTGATTTTTTTTCGTGTACAAATAAAATTTAGAAATAGAAGGAGTTGTTATATTTTGTTTTTGCTGAATGAGAGATATTCTATCTAATTTAATTGAATTGAAAATTTTTGGTTTCCGGTAGCTACATTTTTAGCAAAAAGAATCTTAATTGCTTAAAACAAATCTTTTTTTTTGCAAGTGTAATTTTGTACTGATAACATTGTGCATTAAATATTAAAAACGCGTTAAAATAAAGCGAGTGTTATTAATGTAAATTATAAAGTAAAAAAAATGACAGTATAAACATATGAAAAATAGAAATATTCTACTTGGATTTGCATACAGTTTTCATTAACTCTATATAATAACTTGTCATTAAAAAATAATAATAGTTACAAGCGTCGATAATATCAATGTCTCGTTATTATCGTGAATTTACGTGCGTTGATATAGCTTTATTAATCTGATGATGCAGTAGAAGGGGGTAGGAAGGGAGTATAGAAGAGGTTTGATCGAGCACGTGCGCATTACAGAAGCCTCGTTTTCCGTTTGTGTACATATTTGTAGGATTAAGCATAGCATTGATAACGTGGAAAATTATCGTAGTATTCTCTGAGTGAATGCGAGAAAAATCTTTAGATTTGCATAATTGCACGCATAAACACACACACACACGGACACACGCGCCCATATAATTAATTTGGAAACATTTTATTAGCAACGTTTCTTTGTTTTCTTTAAGGTAACGCTAAACAGATATATTTTATCACTTGTATTCTATGTAGGTACATAATGTTGCTTTGTTAATAATACTCTTAAAGCATATTGTGCGTAAGAAAAAGTAAATGCAAAGTAAAGAGTTACGCTACATTATCGTGAAAATATAAAACAAACTGTAATTTGTATGTGTACGTATATATATTATATGTATTTTTTCAGGGAATATTTAGTTTTAGAAAATTATGGGCTTTTACGGGACCAGGATTTTTAATGTCCATAGCGTATTTAGATCCAGGGAACATTGAATCTGATTTGCAGTCTGGCGTGATCGCAAGTTACAAGGTAAAAATTATTTAACTTTTCTGCGGGAGAATGTAGAAAGTATTATAATAAATAAAGATTAGTTTGTACACGATGATTAGAAGAGAATATATGCATTAGATTAGAAATGCTCCTCTATATCACTATTGCAATTGATTTTTAACCTCGATTTCAGATTATTTAAATCGGGACCTTTCTAATTGTTAAATGTCTATAAATGCAGGTCATTTTTTTGTCTAATCATTTGATTTTATTTTATACTGGTGAAAAACAATGGTTTCTAAGTAATCTATTAATTAATTGGTAAAATATGAATGTATACCTGGAAAGTAATCATTTTTAATACTTATATTTTATTGACCGATGCGGTGGCGGAGTGACGGAGACGCACCTCGGCCGATCACGAAAGTTAAGCAGCACTGAGTGCGGTTCGTACTTGGATGGGTGACACCATTCTTGTGCGGCTTTCGGGATCGGTTAGGTGTTTTTCCATACTTCACAACGTGAGCGGGAGGTGTGAAACATTCGGTTTCGGTGTCAAGGCCTACGCAATGTGACTTTGACACCCAAAAAGAATGTTTCGAATACACCGGCCATCTCGGGTGAGGTTTTCCCTGCTTCACAGGTTTCCCTCATCCACGGGCATAACCCCGGGCGAATGCGAGATGGTGGGGTTTTTAAGGGAGGGATAAAAGCACCCACACATAGGTGGTAGGTGGACACCGTTAAAAGTCCCCAGGGGGATAAACGGTAGGAAGTGCCAGGAAAAAGAGGGCACAAAATCAAGAATAAAAAAAAAATACTTATATTTTATTGTTTATTGTTAATAAATAAATAATTAACATTTAAATGATTACTCGTGCATTAAATATTCCATTTATGGTTTTACTAATTATAGTCTATTTTTAATTGCAATAAATAAGAACATTATCAATTGGGTTATATTAACGTAAAAAAACAAATAAACAATGAATATCTTCCCATTATTGGCAATACTAAATATCTAGGTAATTTGTGCAGTTATTATGGGTACTTCTAAGCGCAACAATCCTAGGGTTAGTGATGCAAAGGTTGAGTGCAAGGCTTGGCGTTGTAACTGGCCTCCACTTGGCTGAAATGTGTTACCGACAGTACAAAACGATTCCTAGGCTTATCCTTTGGATTATGATCGAGATCGCGATTATCGGGAGCGACATGCAGGAGGTCATAGGTACGGCTATTGCCCTCTACCTTTTAACGAACAAAAGGTACGATTCACTCATTACGATATTATATTTAACTTAACGCGGTTTATAAGTATCATTCGGATTACTGTAGCAAAATGTTCTTACTATTCATAGCGTTTCCTAAAGAAGTTTATTATGTATTTTCGCATCTACTTTTTTAAAATTAATCTTTCAAATTGACAAATTACTTGCCAGTCTCGCTAAATACCTATTATTTAAAATAAATAAAATGATAACCCGGTTAGTACACATTATTTCTATATAATATGTTAATTGTATTAAGATAATGTACCTTGATTTGCAAACCTATTATATCTAATCTTTTACGTTATAGTTTACGGTATACATTATATTATCTTATATTATATTTATTGATAATCTTCGGCATCTAAAAATGGATTTAATTTAATCAATCGAATATTATTTTTAATTATTATACTTTATGAAGAAAGATGTTTAAATTATTTTGATGCGAGTTTTATCTAGGTCACGAAGATTTTAAAGTTAAAAAATTCAGTATATTTGTTCTCAATAATAAACTTTAATCAGATATATACTATATAAGATCAAACTTTATTTTAATTACAGGCTTCCGATATGGGGAGGTGTACTTTTTACAGTAGTGGACACATTTACATTTTTATTTTTAGACAAGTACGGTTTAAGGAAATTGGAGCTTTTCTTCGGTTTTTTGATTACCGTGATGGCAGTAACCTTTGGCTACGAGGTACAAATTATTAAGTATTATTATTTCTTACACAGAAGTCATACTTGACTGTGTTATTAATAAAAAAAATGTGATATTTACAGTACGTAGTATCGGCACCTCCACAACTGGAAGTATTAAAGGGAATGTTTATACCTTGGTGTGAAAACTGCGATACCAGTGTTTTATTACAAGCTGTTGGCGTTATCGGTGCTGTTATAATGCCACATAATCTGTATCTACATAGTGCACTCGTTAAGGTAAACACAATATAAATATTTATTTAAACGTATATGCTTTGCGTTATTTTGAAATGAATCGATCCTCTCAATCAGTGAATCATCTAACTTTTTTAACGCTTCCTTTGTTCCTCTTATTCAATCTGTTTCTAATCGATTGAGAAGTATACCGTTGTACACTCAACACTTTGGAAAAATAAGTGGTTTCCGAGATTTTTCTTTCTATTACGTTAATTAACTAAATTTATTTTACATTTGCATCGTTTTATTGCATTTTATCATTATGCAGCTCGTAATCGTAAATAATTATTTAGCATTGTTAAAAATTAGCGGTTTAAGTAAATAAATGACGAAAATCGTTGAATTATAATCTTGAAATTAATAATTAAAAAAATAATACTTTTTACATAATAATTAAAACCTAAATATCTATGTGTGCAGTCTCGGGATATCGATCGCAGACAGCCCAGTAAAGTACGAGAAGCCAACATGTATTATTTCATTGAGGCCGCTATTGCACTTATCGTATCTTTCTTGATCAATGTATTCGTCGTAGCAGTTTTTGCCCGTGGTTTATTCGGCAAAACTAATGCAGATGTGGTAAGTATCGAATTTTGTAGTTTTCTTGTCACTAGATGATCACAATAACCATCTATTTGATTATATTTTTTATCTTTGTATATATTTATGCTTTAATTTATTACTTTTCAGTTCGAACTTTGTCAGCAGAATAATTTTACTCAGCAGACGGAAATATTGGAGGTAATTATTTTTCAAAAATATTATAACAATACAATGATTTGTTAAATTACTAAAAATTTTATCAATTAGATTGGTAATGTTAATTATTCAGAATTTCAAGTCGTGCGTAACGATGACTTTACATTTATGTTTCTTCCATGTATGAAGATTCATGTTTTTTAGCGATAAGATAAATTACTCAGAAAAGTTAAGACTAACGTGAACTAATAGTTTTTCTGTTTTAATTCTTCGTCAAAAAGTTTATTCGGTCAACTTTCATATTTTGTGCCCCTTTTGCATTTTATTATAGGAATATTTTAAATGTTTTTAATGTTAAATTTGAAATCAGCTAAAAAATAACCTAATACGGTGTTACTTTTTAAAGGAACATGTATATTTATTTGTTTGTAAAATCATTGTTGTAATAAGTATTGAAATCTAAGATGTTATTAATTATGTTTAAATAACAAAATTATATTAATATTCCACTTATATTCGACAGAATAACACGTTACCTTTCAAAGCCGATTTGTACAAAGGAGGAATCTTTCTGGGTTGTCAGTTTGGTTTCATTGCCATGATCATTTGGGCAATCGGTATTTTAGCAGCAGGCCAGTCATCGACTATGACCGGTACCTATGCCGGTCAATTTGCCATGGAGGGCTTCCTGAATCTTCAGTGGGTCAGGTGGAAACGAGTTCTATTCACCCGTACCATTGCCATAGTGCCAACTTTCGCAGTTGCGTTTTATGCCGATATGAATAGTCTGACCGGTATGAACGACATCCTCAACGCAGTTATGAGTCTTCAACTTCCGTTTGCTGCTCTACCCACTATTGCCTTTACAAGTAGTGTCCAAATAATGGGAGAGTTTAAAAACGGAATGTATGTACAAGAGTTAACAAATTTCATAATAATATAAATAACTTTATTTTATATTGATACATTCTTATACTTGTCTGTTTTAGCTTCAACAAGATTGTTGCAACTGCATTATCGTTGTTAGTGATATCAATTAATATTTATTTCGTAATCCAAACGGTATCGGAGTACGTTGAGGAGAACCCAACATACAAGATTGTAGTAATAGTTGCAATTGTTATATTTGCTGTTTTATATTTATTGTTTTGTCTTTATTTAGTTATTCATATGTCCATAAACATGGGTGCAACATCTCTTAGCAAATTTCCAGTATGTATTTATTAATTAATTTAAAATCATCTCTCTTTGATATTTTATCGTATTAATCTTTTTTCTTGTAGACTATTGCCAAATATATCGGTGGTCCTGTTGAAACTAGTTTTGGACTATCGAATCCAGTTGTCTATTTGAGGTAAGGTCCAGTGGATGACAATATAATAGACATTTTCTCAAAATACTCAGAAAACAAAGTGCAAGGATAATTTTTATTTAAAGATATTTTATACTCTCAATTATTCATTTTGATATACAATTTATTACGAGCACATCATACTCACTGAATATGCAATGTTGGATACAAGTGGAGAAACATTCTATGCCAAAGAATGTGCAATTGCAATTTATATGTTATTTATATTGTGAACTAAATGTCAAATAGGATCATTTGCTTTTGCTTTTTTATACTTGTGGTGGAGGTTGTGGTACAATAATTTTATATGAGTATAGCAATGTGCGCATACACATTTGTGGAACAATGACAATGTCAAATGTTGGTCTGTTAGTCATACGTTTTTCATCTCAGGAACTAGAAAATATAGAATATATTTATTATACAAGAAGATAGGGGAAAATATATATATATATACACACAATCTTATCGAATTAAATTTATATTTGAGAAAATTATATTGTAAGGGTGAATTATGTTAGGGATCTGTAATCAAATCAAATTCAATGATCATTCCGTAATTAAAAAAGCGAGGATATTTTTTGTATTTGAAAGCAAAATATTTTATATTCTGTTATAACCAATTGGTATAGATTTGTAGCGTTTTTAAAAATTGAGTGTGATTGATGAATGGATTGTTTTGATTTCTACTTTTTCAAAAAAATTTTTATAATAATTTTATATTTATAAAAGTATTACTACTTGTTATGTAAATAACGTTTATATATAACATCCGAAGTTTTTAAGTAACATTAACGAAAGTAACACATTTAGTGGCGTTGAATATTTATTTATTTTACTAAACCTTTTAATCTTAGTGTGACAATCGCAAGCAATGTTTAAACAATAAAATTTATCAGAAAGATAGAGCATATTGCATGAAATTTGTGTATATGTATCTAATTAAACTATATCTTATACTATGAAGACTACATTCCCATAAATGTATGTACAATTGAGATACGTTATATCAAGAAAAAATTTTTACACTGTTTTGATTCTTTGTTAATGATCAACGAAAAAGAAAAAAATGTATTAAATGAATTAAATTATACATTCCATTACTCCTAATATTTTATCCTCTAACATCAAAAAGTAAATTAATATATCAGTCTTTTCAGTTAAATTTCTTTCTTGTATTATTAATTGTTTGGAAATCTTCTAACAAATTTCCTCGCTCAATTTTTATTAATTAAAAATGTACTCCATATCTTAAAAAAATGATTTATATGTTTTATCTGTAAACAATAAAGCATATTACCAGCTATGCATGTATTAGAGGTGTTGGATATCGTAATTAATTATTAAAAACAAGTAAATTCAACAAGATGAAGGTACTCCTACATAATACAACTCAGGCATAACTATTTAATAGTGTAGACTAAGGGGCATATATGCATATAATAAAATGAATAATGCTTTTAAAATAATAGTGCTCAGATAAAAAAATCATGAATTCGTTATGCAAATACTTAAAGCATGCTGATAAATTAAATAAATATCTTTTATTGGAATAGAGAAACGTTATTCCTTCTGTATGATCAACTAGTATAGTTGTATACTCATTTAACGATGTATTATAGTAAATATTATAAACGAGAAATTGTTACTTGCCTGACAACATAACATTAAATAATAAATAATTGTGTAAAATTATTTGTCCACATGCTACAGTTTCCACAACACTTCGGAAACGTCTCTGGATACCTAAATCGAGAGTTAGAAAAAGTCAAAAGATCTATATCCTCTCTCTAACTTAGACAATAAATGCGATAACGATAGGGTAAACAGATTATTCATTGTCATCCGTTGTTACGTTGGCTTCATTATGTCTTTGGTACGTAAATCTGCATTCAAACAGTTTTATGTCGACTATTGTAAAAACAAATAATTTCACCCGTGCCTTCAGTTTCAATGAATTGTTTTGTTGCAACGATGTGCGGAGAATGAAATACATGTTATTAAATATATTAACATTTTTTTGAAGAACGTCGCTAATTAAGCTTTTTAGCCCGAATTTTGTTCTTCTTAAATATTGTTGTGTGTTATTGTCTTACATTTACTGTGATGCAAATCTTTTTATTAAAACCACGTTGAAATTATTTTCTGGCAATTGTTTCAACTAATTTAATAATGGATAATAGTTATGTACGTAAATTGTTTGATCTACAGCTTCAATGTGGTTTTAACATCACTATTTTAACAATAATCTTTTTATATATCTACCTTAATTAACTAACTGCCTTTTGTTTTCTCTCTGCATATTTCTTACTTATCACACAAAAGTATGAGCAAGCGTAGCTGAGGATATGATTACTTTAGAGGTGAGATTCATGTTTAATAAGTTTTATATATAGTTATACTAATAAATTGTACATAAAATATTATTTATTTAATTGGCTTCTTTGTTATAATGTATTGTTTACAATAAAAAAAATATACACTAGTAAATAAAAGTTTGTCTACAAAAAATTTTTTGTAATTCATGTAAATGTTTTTACAATTTTGGTACATATTTTACAGAACGAATCCAGCATTCTGTGATGACAAGTTGGACAAAAATCATAAAGGATGTGATGTTGGTTTACAATATTTTAATGGACTTACTTTCCACATGTAAATTCTTATCATGACGATGATTGTACAAACGATTTTGCAAATACAGACGATATTTTTATTGTAATATATTTTATAAATATTGTACAGTGAATAAAAATTTAAGGCATGAATTATTTTAATTATTTGTATATATATCCTTATTAAATATTTAAGTGTGTATTTATAACAGTTGTTAAAATTAATAATACCAATGAAGTTAAGAGTAAAAAAAATTGTAAATAAAAGTAATTAATAAGTAATTATTTTAGAAAGAAAGGCCATTATTCTACAGACTGATCATTACGTCTTACAATCAAAAAAAATATTAGGTCTTTCAGTCTTATGGCACATTAAAAGTGTAATTACCATACTTCTCACCATTCAAACAACAATAATCTATCTATATTTGTATGCATTAAATTCTTTTGTACTATTATTATCTAAAATAGTATATATTTTATTTTATCCGTTAAACTTCATTTATGCTGCAGATAAATTGTGTAAAAATAATATTTTTAACAAATGGTTTTATGTCTTATCACATGATTCGCTGCTTTTGTTATGTAGATAACAATAGTTTTTGTTACAATCACTTAAAATGGATAACATTATTCACTTTATCATTTCCTAATTTTCACATAAAAATAGTATGTTTTTATGTATACAAATTGGTAAAATATTAGGTATTTAAAAATTTTTTAAAATATACGAAAATAGTTCAGTCTATGATTCTAAAATAAATGAATCATTGTAAATTTATGCACCATCCATTGATAGCCGTAAATAATACTGATTGTGTTCTCTTTTATAATGCCAATAAACAAATGCAATAATGATCATCACCAACAGAATTAACATTAGTATAGATGATGTTAAAATTGCTGAAATAAAAGTTCAATGTTAATATAAAACTAATTGAAAATATATGTTTACAGTGAAAATGATGAAAGATATATTACACACCAATAATAGCAGTGGCGTTAACATTAAACTGATATTTTTCATAGTCTATTAAACATTCTCTTTCCCAATTTTCAGGAACAACATCTTTCGTTAACTTAATAAATTGATTTAGGGGGCATGCAGCTATACAACCAGGTAACGTTAATAAAGTTGGTTCACTAGACGAATTCTTGTAAAATATCTGTAATTTAAAATTAATTAGCAACAGAGAATATATTATTTTTATAAAATTAATTTTTTTAAAATGTACTAACAGTTACTACGGGCTCATTAAGTTTATTAATCCTCAATTCTATAAGTAATGTTGCTGTGTAAGGAGGACAATGAAGATCAAATAAGTTTAAGGTCATTAACATATTAGCTACAGTTTCATCATGAGCACTGTAGATCCATAGTTTCCTGTTAGGCATTAAAATGTGTTTAGATTTTTTTTCCATATTCTCAATCATATTTTTTAAAAGAGGACCTATAATAAATACAATTATTTTTAAAAGTTTTAATAATACATTTTCGTAATTGCAATTTCTCTAAATATTTTACCTGATTTTAACCTTTGAAGGGGTTTATTATAAGTCTCAGTCATAAAGCTTTTTTCAGCTAAAGGCCTTAATTTATCTGGGTAAACATTCTTTGTCCATTCAGGTAAGGTTTTATTATACAGTTCCTAAAAATAATACATCAAATAAGCAAATGATTCTTATGAATTTTTCAAACTTCTATTAGTTATCAATTTACCTCTATATACAATGTATTGTAAAGAAATTCAAGCGTTTCTAAAGAAGATATACTTTTCCCTGTCTTTTCACTTAAGTATCGATACAATTCAGCATTCTCTTTATTTATTTGCTTTATTTCTGGTGAATTCAATACCTTCTGCAATTCATAGTTATATTTATCACAATACTTTCGTCCAGCTAAAAGACTATCTTCTTCCAATGGAATGGTATGCACAGGTATTGGCATCCATTTTTTTATATCCCATACTTGATCACCGCTAGGAGGATAAAGACCAGCTAAATTAGCCTCTGCAGACATTAAAGTTCTGTCTGAATCGGTACTTTGCACATAAATATCGTATAAAGAATAACTTTGAGGAATAAGATGTGCATATCGATTTCTAAGCCATCTGCCAAGTAATAAATGCTGATGTTTTCCAATCTATATAAGAAAAAGCCATATTAAATGTAAAAAACTTTTATTATTAGTTGCTGGTAATAACAATGTTGTATATTTACATTTGTAAGTTGACCAAATGGTACAGGCCACAAACTTTCATTTCGGTACGGATCATTGGGATATGGATCAAGTGGTGTTCTGTCACCATGTCTAAAAAGCTATGTACAAAAAACTTTAAAACATTGCTACGTTTGATAGTAATTGTGTAATACAAATATATTGTATAAAAGAATTGAAGTCTTCTTAATTATTTAAACAAATAAATAGAATTGTTAGATTGTATTTTTAAATACCAAATGTTTTAATAGATAATCAGATACTTAAGTTATTTAAATCTACACACAATTGACACACTTTTTCAAAAGAAAATGAAAGTGAAAGGTAAAGTACCCAAGACTTCAAGGTAGTTGAATTCTTAATACTAGTTTACAGACTGCAAATTGATATTTTGATAAAAAAAAAATACGTTATCTCTGGATAAACCCTGTACAAATTAATTCGAGATAATGCGCAATAAAAAAATGTTGGAACAAAAATTGTAAGATTAACTTTTGGTTACCTTTAACGATGTAATAGTTACGTAAAAATGTACGTAATATAGTAAAAACAGTGATTTGCAGAGTAAATAGGTAAGTACTTACAATGTTTGCAAAAACAACTTTGCCGAGGGTCTCGTCCGATGAAGAGCATAATTGGATAAATTTGAATAAAATAGCGCTAAAGATGAGCCGCATGATTGTCTCCGAAAATAATCCAAAAATCTATGTATGTACTTTAATGTGGAAAATGATGAAAACGACAATTTAGTTGTCGATATAATCAGAAGCGTGCGACAACGATGACCTTGAACTTCCACATTTTTTCATTTGCGTCCTCGCAATGACTCTACTTACGACAGCTCGTGCGACGACAGCTGGAGAGCGGATATCGCACAAATGTATAATTGTACAGACAAAGCGCGTGCCCGTCGCCCGACGCTGTCTACACTCTACACTCGGCGACTCAGCGTCAGCAGCTTGACGCTATATGACTTGTGTTCGTGTGTGTTCGTGTGTACATGAATGAAACGGAAGGGAGAAAAGAGAGAGAGGGAAACGAAGCACGAACTAGCGTAACACGTGGATTGAAAGAGGATAGGAAATAGTACAATTGATGAGTGTAGAGAGCAGCACTACGAAATCTACAATGGGGCTATGGGGCTAGGGTTTGATCTACGTATACCTAGTTGCAGACTTGCAGGTACATTTACTTATACACGCAAAGTGTACTTAACTCGTAATGTAACAAATACAAGCAGAGTCTATACCTATACCTCTATAGGTATATATGTCACGTTCTTTACATTTTACGTCATTGGTCTACTTTGTCAATTACTTGTTTATATAATCTACCTGACACTTTTTTCATAAGAAATATGTAATGGGTAATGGGTAGTTATGACTATACTTTTATAAAAATTATATTTAAGTATTCGTGTTAATTGATTTCTTCTATTTTGCGACACATTCAATTAATTCGATAATACGATAATATTTATATTTGATTTATCATTGCGTTATCACGGTACGAACACGTGTTGTCAAAATAAGCTCACTTTTTAACTTTTTTTTCACAATCAGAGCTCACAATTCACACCTATACATTTTAATACGTACTATCAAGTAACGCGCAAGCGTGCAGTTACGAACCACGAGGCCAATGAAAGTTTGCAATTTTAATGAAATAATTAATGTTTACTACGTTAAACAATTCATAATGCAATTTGTCATATTGTCAATCGCCTGTAATATGTCAAAATTATTAGAAAATTTATTTAAATATTAAAATTAGTTTTGTTAATTAGTTCAATTAAATATTTAAAAAACGGTTACTTGAAGTACAGCTTGTAACTAGGATGGATTAGGGTATTAAATAAAGTAATAAGCAGATAATTAAATGTTAAAAGTAATAAGTACTTTATTATAAAACAGTTCTTAAAAAATATAATACAATTTTACGCTGATACGATACTAAATGCTATTTTTCATTAAACTATTTAACTTATCTATATTACAATATTTGAATTTATAAAATTAACAATGTGAACTAGGTAATCTTGTTTTAAAAACTATAAAATCTTTAACTATAACGAATATGTACACATTTTGCATTTATTATGTTATACACTCTCTTTATATAATTCTAGTCGTCACTTTCAAAATTACCTTACACTCTATAGTACTTATGTAAATATATTCTCCTACTTTACATCGAGTAGGTTAGTAGAGTTTTCTTTGAAACGTCAACAGATCAATTAAATAACAATTTTTTAATAACGTTATAAAAAAATTTGCATGTAGGTATTATATGTATGCACAATTTACAATGAGCAAAATATATTTGTGATTGTCCTACTGTTTGTAATTTGATTTGTAATAGAGATTTACCTTGTTAAATCTTTACAAATACTGCCTGGAAAGTATTATCTTGATATAGCAATTACTAAAAGTTTTTTTCTTAAATTTATTTATATATTAAATACTTATATTATTTATATAAGTAGTAATACGTAGATCTAAATGTACGCGAAGACAAATTATTAGTTGATGAATTAATTGCGAATAACTAATTTCGTATTTCTTAAGAGCTATTATGTACAAGCGAACCGTATGTTTGAAATAATTTTAACTGACAATTATAAATTATATGTCGACTGCATGATAAAATGAATTTAAACGTTTGAGGCGCGCCTAGTTGCCGATGATCACTAAATTATGCGATAGATATATTATTTTAATGTTCGGCAACCTTTAACTCTAAGGGTATATCCTCCGGTTTCAAGAAACTCGAAATTTTATTCAGCGCGACGGAAGGAAGTCGATTACCGAAAGCACTGTTCAAATACTTCTCCATTTTTATCGTAAGACCCAAAACAACTGCAGCTTTTTCCATTTTGAACTCCAAATCCCGTTTATAAATGGGGAAGAAATCAGCCGTCTGTAGCGCTGTATAAGCCTCCATAAAATCTTCGTTCCTGAGTAAGGGGGCGATTTTATCCTCCGCCTCCGTAAGTATATAATACATTGTGAATCTATTGTAGAACTGGATGTTCTGCATCAATTCAATTTCATCCACGCAGCCTTCGCAAAAGTCGCTCATCTCCGCTCGAGCAATGGCGAAATCATCTTCATCAACAAATTCGTCGAACACCTGCAGCCTTATCATTTCTTTGGCTATCATTTGAGGAGCATCCGAAGTTAGATCGTCAAAGTGCATAAATGGAGTTTTGTATGTGTCGTCCCGAGCAGTGAGGTCAGCTCCGTATTCAATAAGGATGCGAATTTTCTCGGTGGAGTCACTGGCGCAAGCTTCGTGGAGGGCGGTCATACCTTCGTACGTCGCATCGTTGACGTCGGCACCTTTTGAAAGTAGGAATCGAACGATCGATGCGCTGCAGTGTACTACTGCAAGATACAACGGAAACAATCCGATTCTGGACTTTGCGTTTACATCAGCGCCTCGCTCTACCAAGTACCTTACCTGAAACGAACAAAAATATTCATTTTATTAATATTCATATATACCATTTAAGGGGATGTCGGACTCAGAAAGTGGTCATTTTTAATATTTTTTTATAAACAAAAGAATACATTTTTTAAAAAACCCCGAACGCCATGCCCTTAGACATGTTTTAAACAGTATATTCAAATTTTTTCAGATTTTTAAATTTGTAATTTAATTATGATTTTTGCGTTGAAAATTCATGTTTTTTTAGACCAATAATTACCGACCAAAAATGGTTTATTCAATTATTATAACAAATTTATTTTTTTTTTTTTAAATCAAAACGCCATGCCCTCGCTTTTGCTTTATACTACCCATATGAAACTTTTCAGATTTTTAGTTCATTATTTCCAAGATAATTCTTATGTTGAAAGGTATAGATCCCTGTAACTTGGGCCCGACATCCCGTTAACATAATTACATTTTTCCATTATTTTCCTTCTGTAGTTTAGAATTCTATCATACTTGTGCATACGTATATAAATGACGAAATATTCAATAAAAAGGAATGTAAGAAACAGTCGTTATAACCAATACTATTCTACTTATATAAAACCCGAGAAAAGCGTTCTATAAAAAATTATTTTATTATTTGATAATGCATCCACAGAATGTCTAAGTTTGTTATAACTTTTAATACATTTTACTATGCATTTTAATATAATGTAAATTTTAGATTTCGATTCTGACAATATGTATATATACACGTAATAGTAAAAGAGAAAATTGTCTTACCATAGCGTCCTTTCCAGTTTTCAAAGCCAAGTGCAGCGGTGTGAATAAGTTGATTCTATCGAGGTCGTCGATGTGTAAACCTTCCGCGAGAAGCAGCTTCACGAGTGCAACATTTTCCTTCCGCGCCTCGGCAGCAAAATGCAATGCATTTTTCCCAGAGCAATGAATCGTCGTGACATCGGCGCCAGCGCTTATAATTAAGCTAACAATTTCTGGTTCTCCTCTGACGATCGCCGAGTGTAATACCGATCTGCTCAACGAATTGACTGCATTGGCCTTTGCACCGTGGAGAATCAGGTTGTAGAGTATGCGAATCGAGCATCCCGCTATAACCGCCGTTTGAAGAACACCCTGGCCTTCGGAGTCGAGTGCATTCGGGTCTGCTTTACGAGTCAGAAGTGCGCAGGTGAGTCTTTCGTCTTTACGAATCACCGCAGCGTGTAATAAGGTAGCGTCGACGTCGTACATTGAACAGGAACTTCCGAAAGTTTCGGTTACGTCGGCTCCAGCTCTTACCAGTAAGTAAGCGATGTCGGAGTGCCCGTATAAAACGGCGGTCCATACTGGTGATCGGTAGCAGCTTAACTCACTGATATCATCAACAAAAATATATTATTACTTTGTTTTTGCAATTTTCTTTTCAAAACCATTATATTAAGTAAATATTATAGTAAGTTTAAAGTTAATACGCAGAAGTGTGCAGGTAATACACATAAGATATTACGACTGTAAATTATTGTTATTTTACCGATAGGACACTCTTTCGTTAGAAAAGGCTTAAGCGTATACCTGGTTGAGTGGTTGAGTTGACAATGGGATAACTAGGCTTCCTGGAAAGCTACCTTAACACACTCCGAGTACTTAACCCTTTTCTAACGACTATTCAATTTTCTATATACAAAAAGACGAATTCATTTGCATTGCATGCAATTCGTTTAGTATTTTAATACTTTGTAATCGGTTATGTGAATTACTAATCAATAAAAAATATAATTTACAAAAAGAATACATACCTCGCAGAATTTGGATCTGCATTGTGACTCAATAGCAACATGACCATAGCTACATCGTTGTTGAGAATTGCCATGAGTAGATAACTTGGACAACCTTCCGAGTAGAAATTGACATCGACTTCGTTACTGGCTAGCAAGCGGCCTGCAAGTTCGACGTCTCTGCTTTCGACAGCTCTGTCCAGATGGTATTTTTTGTCGTAACACATGTTCACTTTCGAATGACTTTGGTACTCCATGATGTTTCTATAATTAATCGCGAAAAATAACAGATTTTTTTCGTTAAAATTAATAAAATAATATATATAGTAATTATTATGGTAATGTGTAAAAACATTGAAGTAAAAATAATTTTAAGATATTAATTCAACCTAGTTAATTATTTAAACCCATCGATAATAATTTAGTAATCAAATTAAAACCTATATTTAAGGCGATGTGATACCAAAATTACAGGAACCTACATCTAAAATCCCAAAAATTTAAGAAACTAATGAAATTAAAAATCTGAAAAAATTTACAGGTAATGTTGTAAGCAAATAGAATACCGAGCGATTTTTTCAAAATAATTAATTTAAAATGAATTATATCGAAATAACCATTTTTTGGTCGGTAATATATAGTTAAAAACAAAGCTGCACGGGTGCTCAAAAATCTTGTTGATTTATTGATAAAAAAATTTGAAAAAATTCATAGACTATCTTTAATGTAAATACAACACCGTTACAGAGCGTTTTGTTCGATAAAGTATACTGTTTGCTTGAGAAAAAATAAATACTGATTTTGTTTTAATGGGTTCACATCTCCTTAAGTGATAATTATTTATTCAATGAAAAGTTATATAAACGAATGTATGGATATGTTAACAATTTTAAGATTCTACTATTATAATTCAGTTTTCAATTTATTAATTGTGTATCAATTTAATAATTTAAAGATGAAAATTTGATTTAATGATTTAATTGATCAAATAAAACTTACTAGTCAACTTGCACCGTGATCCGCAAATGGTAAATGCCTTTAACTGTTATACTGGATGTACGAAGGGAATAAACCAAACGGCCAAACAGACACTTAAAAATCAAGCGATATACCAAAGAAAATTAATTCAAAACTTTCGTGCAAAGATGTAGGAAAATATTATGGTATTCCTTGTCCTAGGACGATAGGTGAGCAACTGATGGAAAATTGGCGAGATACCTGATATTTAAAGGCTTCCGTCGGAGAGACAATCCGCCCCTTTTAGAACCAGGTAAGGGCAGTTTCGAAGCGCAGGTGGTGCATGACCTTTGAGGTCGTAAAGTATCTTCTGCGAACCGACATTACTGCAGCCAATATAACTTTATGAAGATGCCATGCATTTTCTTACTTAGTTCTGCATTTTTTTTATTTTGTTTTAAATTGTGAACAGTCTAAAAGTGGATAGTTTCGGTCTTGTACGCAAGAAAAAAATGTCAACTTCAATATGTTTAGAGAAAGCTATGCAAAGCTTATGGTTTGACAAATTTCTATGTGGTTGTATGTTTGGAACTTTCTCTAATTTATAGTGGGTACTATTACCTAGTTTATTTAATTTTTTATACATACATTCACATATGTATGTGCAGACAACCATGTACAAATTTATAAAATGTGTTACCAATACGCGTTGCATAAATATAAACATAAATTAAACATTCTAATAAAATGAATGAAATAAAAGTTAATTAGTTTATTAAATTGTTTAAATAAATTGTAACAATCACTTAATTATTTTTAAAAAATAATGCGAAAACTTTGAATTTATGATTAATGTGCATTCCTATATCAATAATCATACTGAATGTGTGAAACATGCAAATTTGTAAAATATCTTAATGTTTCCGCTCAGACTGCACAGACTGTCGTATCTAAATATACGTATTTGTTAATTCATATCTCGCATTGAACGTATTTTCTCCTTCGATAAATCAAAATGTTTTGATTATTTCAATTAAGATTAATTCATCTTTCGTTACGATAATACGAATTTCATTCGCAAACGTTATATTTTGCGAATTAACATGCATTAATCTTGTATGAAAGTTAAGTTATCTATATAAATAATTTAATGAATGATGAAAATCCAAATAAATAAACATTTACAATGATAATAATAATAATAACAACAATAATAATAATAATAATAATAATAGTAAATGTGGTAAATTAACGGTATTTATTTTTCAATAAGAACGGCGACACGTAGACGAATTAAAATACACAACAAGTAAAAAGTATTGTTATAAATCCGTTTAAGTTCTATTGGAATAGTAAGATAATTGGTATTATCAGATAATTAATGCACGCTGAAAGAAATCAATCTTTGAGTTAAATCCGATGCATTTAATACAAATACGTAGATCTTTGAATATTCCCAAATGAATATCACTTAGATGCAAATAAATATTGATCCATCTACAAAAAGTTTCTTTACCTTAAATACTTACATTCTTAAGTCGAATCTTTTTGACGCATTTAATACGAAAAATTATTTATTTTACTGCACAAAAATGTAAAATAATGCATAGGAATGGCAATGATCGTTCGACTCAATATTAGTTTATATTAGTTTATTATACCCTCTGTATAATAGAATATCATAATAAAATGATATAATATTAAGTACTACAAAATCAACCTTTTGCATTGAATGTCGATTCGTAGAAATTGCCTTTATCCGCAAACAAGTGTACCATTACAATCGCTTTCTCATACAATACAATATTGACGAATTTATACGAAAATGTGTAATTGTCTTCTCCACAAAGTAAGTACAGGAAAGGAAAAGGCGATAATTAATATAAATATATATATATATATATATATATATATATATATATATATATATATATATAATGTAAATAAGCATGAATTTGGATTAACAATTTTTGACTATTTTTTGCCACTTTTCTATTTACACGTACACACACGTTTACGTCGTCATACATTATCATGGGTGGTTTTTGTGAAGAATTACAATCAACTTACATGGCGAGTCAACTACAGAGAATCATTTCTATCACATACTAAGGCCTTGTTACACTTATATTTTTAAAAGTCTTTGAACGATTTTGCAAGATGCGATAGAATTTGCGCACACATCAAAGACCGAATAATTCAACATTTTTTTTTAATAAAGTGACCGTAGTTTTTTAATTAGTTTTTTCTTATTGTATTAAGGTTATTTATTAATTTGATATATTTATGTGCTCGCATTATAATTGCCCTGTGAAACAGTTTTCAAATCTTCCAATTTTTCGCAAATAATTCATTCTTGTTAAATGTATAACAATGGGAAAGTAAATACAGTCACACAAATCTGGTTATTTAATTTCTCTACGTTGCTCGATGCACAATAAAAAATTTGATACGCATTCCGCACAAGATTAATCATTTTTATACTTATGTATGTCATCACGTGAAATTGGTGTATTTTTTCATAGCTATTAAGCATATATTTTATACAGTTTTTCTTCACTAGAAATATAGTGACCGTGCGAAAAATAAAAATATAAATTTTTTTTTAGAAATGCTGTTTGTCAAGTGTCTTGTGTTACATACTGTCATGCGAATCACGATAACTCGCGCAACTTGCGTTCACGTGCTAACTCCTCAATAGAGTTTATATTATTATACATGAAATAAGGTAGCTCTGTCGTATATCGTATATTCTTTCAATCTGAATCAGTAAAAGATAAGTAATTCGGACGAATATGCATTGATTTAGCCAGTTACATTTAATATCCTTATAAACCACTGAAGAATAAAATATTACAATTACTATTTTTAATAATTTAAGTTGCTACTCATTCAGATTGCGAGAATGTTAATTGGGAGTTTCAGTTTTTCTATAGAGCTGCTGTACTTGGTTATCACTTTATCCAAGTAAAAGAATGTGCTGGAAAAGTTTTGGAATTTTGACACGAACTTGAAATATTATCACCGAATACAAAAATGTGTTTTCAAATAACATTCACACTTTATAATTTCGAATAAGTTTTAGTACGTTGCTAGATTAAAATTTACATTATTGGTATATTTCAATTTCGTATCATTAGGCCTTACTTTTCTGGAAGTAAACAATTTTACCAATTAGGAGTAGGGGAAAATTTGTGAAAATTCGAGGCGCAATACCGGTGAAATTTTTTCTTTCTTTTGAAAAATATACATATCTTATATATTATAGTTATAGTTCTTTTTTGTTTAAATGACGTTTGAAGAAGTCCAGCTTCTTGTATATGCGTAATGTGACTTATTCATGATTATCAACAGTCGATTTTGTCAATTTATTTTTCTCTTTTTAGGTAATATTTTCTTTATTCTTTTCTTTTAAAGCGGCTTACAATATTTACAGTTATATTTTTGACAAATTGGTTAAATCGTCATAATTAATGGGATATTGATTATATGTATAGTTTAGAGGATCAAAGGATTTTCAAAGCATTTTTGTTTAATTTTTAAAAGGAAAATTCAAAGATTACATTTTATTTATTAATTGAAGCACCGTTGGATATACATGTACCTATATAACTATAGTTTCGATTTATGTAATATTCAATACATTCAGTCACTTTTACGAAAGCCG
The DNA here is from genome assembly GCA_026168455.1 of Theocolax elegans. NCBI lineage: Eukaryota > Metazoa > Arthropoda > Insecta > Hymenoptera > Cerocephalidae > Theocolax > Theocolax elegans. Next base: position 36,340,614 of record CM047426.1, on the reverse strand, counting down.
TTTCACAAAATGATACACGCACTTTTTGATTTATTAAACTAATTTGATGTTTTTGATGTATATATAATTAAATTATTATTTATTGTAGATTTTATTATTCTTATTTTTTTATTGTTATATATTATTTTGGGCAATGATAAAGTAAATCATCGTTAAGTGATCAATTTTAGCTATGTAGTTTTTTTTATGTTTTCTTGCTTTTTGACTTTATATGTGCGTACATATTAATAGAGTATAACTTTTGATTTAATTTGATTTAAAATTCCCAAGGTGTCTGAAGTAAAATATACAAATTCATTCCTATGATATTAAATATGAACTAAAGTTTTACTAACTGAATGTTATAAAAAGATTTATACAGTTGCTTAATTACATTAGAAGGAGAGAGAGAGAGAGAGAAAAAAAAATATATATGTATATATAAGCTACAATTAAGTTAATTCATTATCGCGCTGCGCGTGGTGTATTATTATTTCAGTCTTACTTACTTTAAATTTTAATGCAGACAATGCAAAAAAATCTTGGTTATATGTAAAACTGATTAAATCATTTGCTTCAAAGATTAATAAATTCATCTAATAAAATATATATTAAATAAAAATGCAAAATTTATTTATAAATTATATAAATTATATTTTTTCAGATTATTAATTAGCCATTTAAAATAATAATAAAATGCTCAGCGCGACCAACAAAATAAATGTATTACTTTAATTACTTTGGTCGATACACATACACATACACACACACCCACACACGCGCGCGTGCGCGCGCACACACATTCGCACTTACACACGCACACGCATACACACACACACACACACACACACACACACACACATAAATATATATATACATACACATACATACCTTTCATGTATATGAATATATGCATATGTATATATAAAACATTTATATAAGTCACTTCTATGCATTAGGTAATACGAATATTTGTCAAAATGTTTTTATTTTTGTGACCACGCAGTCACAGTCATTGAATTTATTGCATCCCATTTTATGTATATAGTTATCTTTTTTTCTTTTGGTATGATCAAACGATTCTCGTGTGTGTGTGCAATTTAATGACATTGCTTTCGTAACGCTCGTCTTTTAGGTACACGTAACGATTAGACATATTGTAAACCCCTACAGCTTCCGTTTGATTTTATATTATTGATAAAACTTACTTTCGTTATCGCTTATACATATTTTTAATAGGAATTTTACGCGTGAATTTTTCTCTTTTTTTTTAAATAAACTTATTATAAACACTTTATAAAAGGACTGTTTGTTTTTGTAAATCATACTACATTAAAAGTAATTTGATATATGTATTTTACACATCTTATTATCAAATATTACAGTTTGGAAATGTTAACTTTTTATAGTTGAGAATTCAAGAATTTCTGAAATTGTTTATCGTAACGACATGACCGTGTATATACCGTTAAGGTACACGCGTTAATAATTATGAAAAGTATGTACACGTTTAAAATGAAAATAAAAATATCAATTTATTAATCAATTGTGATATATGTGCTTTCATATATAACCATTTTGACTTGATACATGTCAAACACAATTATTTCAAATACTGCAAGATAATTTAGAAGTGTAAATAAGCATTTAAATGGCACTTAAAAATATTACTTTTTTCAATAATAATATGTGTATAATTGTTTTTCTCTCATTTATGAGCTATGATAAATAATACTATACTGGACGTAAGAGAACGTCATTACCTTTTCGTCGTGTAATGTAAATAATATGTAATTCGTTAACTATTTATGTTTAATATACTCGCGTGACTTTCCTGATAGTATAAATTTTATTTGAATTAAGATCAAGCGTAATCTCATTGATAATTTTATACAGGCGGTGCAAAAAAAAAATAATTTCGCTATGTCATAATAAAGAGTAAGACAGTCGGTATGAACTGTTCATATAAAAATCTACGATATATAATTTAATGTGACACAATTTTTGGATTGTTCTCACGGAGAAATGTTTATTTATAGCATTGTATAGATATAATTATCTTGATAAATTTAATTTTATTGTCATTGATTAATAAAAACGGTTAAATTTTTGTTTAAAAATATAATTGTACCGTAAGTAAAATAACATAAATGTTGATAAAGTCAGTTTATGTCTATAAATTCCAAATGAATGATAATGTATCGCAATCGCAATGACAAGTAACTTGCGTAAAAATATTTTTCTCCGTGTAAAAGAAAAAGAAGCACCGTCAAGAACAACACACAGTTGCAAAGAGTAATCGAAGAAAGTTATGCCGAGTTACAGTGTCCGAATAAGCAGATAGTTCGAGGTTGCACAATTATTCGTAGAGACAAAAAAGGAAGATCGCGACACCAAAGTCAGTTGCATATTAGTTAATTTGAAAACTGACTACTTCCGGTTTCGCGTCGTTAGACGTCGGTTCGTTCGGTACAAGGATCGACTCTTACGAAACGCTGCACGAATTCCTACCCTTTTCCGAGCTGCGATCCGAATTTTCACGTATCTGCTCGAGATGTTGGAGTTGAGCAGGCGATAGAGAAACTTGAGCGATGCTTGCTCTTGAATTTTGTTGAGGTGGTGGGAGTGATTGCCGACGTTTGTTAAGTGCTGGTAACAGGTCGTACTCGATGTTGGCCTGTTTCAGTAGCTCTTGGAATACGTTCCACGTGTTTGTGTTTTCTTTGGCCGACGCGTCGACGAAGCCGTGTTCCCATTCTTGCGTTACCAATTCCCGATTTGCTCTTACTTCCTCCTAAGAAAAGACAATTGGTTCGTTTTTATATTATATATCGTATCAATTTCTTTATTTTTAATATTATATTTACCTTACGTTTAGAATAATTATTTACTTAAACTCTTTTACTCCATTGTTTCTTTATATTGACTTTTATTGAATTGTTTAAAATTACTTTTTATATAAATGAATATACCTATTTTCGGATGAAAAATTAAACCGAAGTTTATGTTTTTAAATTAAACAGTTAAGATTTTGAATGAAAAAAGTTTGCTAGAGTTTTGCTAGAGAAAAATTACAAGTACAGAAATTTGTTTCATTCGGAATGCTACTAATGCTACTAATGTGTGAAATGGCTTTAAAACAACATTTATTTTAGCAGTTGTTCTACGCAACAATAAACGATAAGAAAATATAAGCAAATACAAAGTAGTATAATAAGACAATATAATAATCTCGTACGTCAGCAGCTTACACCCTGCTGAGTGTACGTGTGTAGAAATAAACAGTTAGGTATTGTATAGAAATAAACGATTGAAAACTTTTAACACTGTTATCATATTTTCAGAAAGTTAATTCAACACTCACCAAATATTTAATCAGAAATTATGCCATACTGCGTTCAATCAATCATAATACTAGCATCAATATTTGCCTCGATAAATGCATACACATTTGATCGATCCAACTTTACTCGTGAATGGTCGATCAAAACGAATCTGCCTAGCAGCGAAATCAACGTTGTCAGTGCTCTTAACCGTTTGATCTACAAATGGATCACACACGACCCGAAGATGATAACCCTGCAATCGATCGAGGTTGGAGTTACGCCTTGTGAAATTCCTATAATCCAGGAGTACAGATATCTACGTGATTTGGCGACCGTAACCCTCGGTAATGGCAAAATTTTGGTTTGGCTCGTCGATTACGACAATAAGACAGCTGCTTGCTGGAGATATTATTTTATCGATTCCAAAAACTGTCTCTACGATGCTTATAGAATAAATGAGTTTATCGAGGCTGACGTTAACGGTATTTTAACATACAACAACGAGTTTGATGCTTTTTTTACAAATGATTCGCATATTCACGTATTGAGGTACAATGATAAAGGCGCTAATCTGCGCAATTTTACCATTCCAAGTTGCGATTTTCCGGATTTTCGTTTTGAAAATTTTGACGATCGAGCCGAAGGTTACGTTTACACAACTACACCTTCAGATTTCAAATCTGTTGTTAGAGTATTGGATTCGAGTTACGAGACGCTAGTAGAACGGGATCACCATTGCAAAATCGACGCAATTTCGAGTAGTTATAATTCCGTAAACCTTTGTCATATTGATAAAAAGCAGATAAGCTGCGAATTTTTTGATAATCGATTGAATTTTAAAGGTAATGCTTCTACAGAATTGGAAGGTCCTATCAATACCATTAAAATGGTCAATTTGATGGACGGTGGCTTAATCGTAGTAGCTGTGCTAGGAGAAACCGGGAAATTTACGGTTATCGTCAATTATTTTAGAGCAAATGAACAAGATAATGGGCAAGTCAATATCGGAGAATACAGTTGCGCACAGTCGGTACGCGTTAATGATTTTGAACTGAAAAAAGGAACTCATTGCTTGACCATTTTCTGCAACAATTCAAGTCAAATTACAACTCAATGTCTCAGTTATAAAAATGAAAAAGATTTTATTTTGTTGTATGACAATTCTTTGCCAAAATACGACTACCCGTAACATTATCTATACAATGCCCGTATACTTTAAATAGATTCTTGTGTATCTATTTTATATGACACTACGTGCTTAATTTTACCTAGCTTAATTTGTATACTTTTCAAGTTATTTGCAAATATAATATATAACCTAACCTGCTGTTTCGAACATTGTAAAAAAAGTTTGATAAATATATTCAAGACCTATAAAAAAAGTTATCAAATTTTCGTTAGATATATATCAATATACATGCCATTTTACCTAGAAAATTTATTTGATTCAATATAATATCATTCGGTAATTGTATTAATAGTAATTGGTAAATGAGAGATGAAGCTGGACAATAGCAAATAAGAAATTGGAGACCTTAGAACGGCGAAAATGAGAATGCAAGAGATTGTTGGACGAGCGTAATTTCCTTTTGAGGGTACACGCAGGCACGCGCATACGATCAAAGCAAACACGCAAATCTCGTCGAGAGACAAAGCTTATTCGTCCAATTTGATAAACGAACTACCAAGCGACCCGATGATCGCCTATTCGCCTTTGCAAATATTATATATAAATATACACATTTGTATTTTTATTACAATAAACTAACTGTAGTTATTTATTGCATGATTCTATTCACTTATAATTTTCTTGGCTATACAAAATTTGCATATGTATGATGTACTTTTAATAATGTGCATAGAGCTATGTTAATTTTGATTTTCCCTCACATATTCTCAATTTTTTCACATTGACCAATGAAATGTCACGTGTGATATTAAAGTGTAATAAACGTTTTGTCTATATAAAAATGTGACATGAGTAACCCCATAATACATTTAAATTAATTAAAAAGTGAAAAATTACTCACCAATTCTTTGTCGTCGCATAGATCAATTTTGTTACCCACGACGACGATCGGAGGTTTATTTTTCGTACGCATAATTTGGTCTCTTAGTTCTATAACTTTTTTAAAAGTAAGTGGCTCACTGGCGTCGTAGACGAGCACAAACACATCGTACTGCTTTATCGACAAATCGAGCATCGCTGGAAACTCAAGTGATCCTGAAGTATCCAGGATTTCAAAGACGATCTTCTTCTCCTTAGCTGCATTGAACGTCGCGTAATGTGTATCATCGACCGTTGCTTTGTACTTGTCCGGTATTTTGTTGTACAAAAATTGATAGATTAGGGCTGTTTTACCGACTTTAGCGAGGCCCAATACAATAACTTTTATCGGTTTACCACCGTTCGCCGATTCTCCGTGCCGACTTCCCCTGTAACAAATAGACCCATTGTATTACCCATTGTATATGCAGTCTTTTATTTTCTTATTATAATTCATTTATCTACAATCCTTTTAGGCAGACTATCAACTTTAACAGTGTATTTTATCAGCTAAAAACTTAGTAGTATTAATTTAACATTAAGTGATTTATTAAATTTAGCGGTATTCCCTTTGTGTCTCTACTGCGTGTATACCTGCCCTAGTAGAAATGGAAACGATTTTTAAAGTAGAAACAAGGCATTTCTAACCTCAAACCATTTAAAATTGCTATATTTCTACTAGGGTGAGTGCCAGGCTAATTACTGATAATGAAAATACTTATAATGCTGAATCACCTAATGCGAATTAAATTACTATATATACCTATATATCTATACACCTGCACACACCTTCGTTAGAATAATATAATAATCATTGTGTCGTAATTTATAACAATGGCACGAATGGTAATCAGAATTTACGGTATTTTGACTAATTTAATAATCGGAATAATATCCTTCAACAACGATACCTACATTTTTTCCCTCAATCGAATTATTCATGCGAAAGGGAAATAGTGCGTGTAATTTATGAATTCTTTATAAAATGATACTTTCAAAGGTTATTTTTTGGAATCAATTAAGTCAACCCCGAAGCTCATCACTCGTATACTAATGATTTCGGATTATTTTTGAGACAATTGCCGCTTAACCCAAATACGGAGAAATGTCATTCATATAGTTACAAAGTTATTCGCTTATATACTTATATATATATATGTAGCTTCCTGGCAAACCTTGTTAAGTCCACTTTTTGTGATTTTGAGAAAATATATAGCGAAGATTCCTGGTTTCGCCGGGAACTAGGATTTATCTGATTTTGCCGGTTCTCGGTTTGTTACGTAGAAATAATCAATATTGTGTTACTATATAAACTAAATACCGGCTAAAATACCGATAAAATTAAAAAAGACGCGAGTAATTACGTACATATAATTATTGATAGATTCAAATTAGTGGTAGTTCGTATTGTGACTTACCGAATGACGCGTTTATTACCAGTACCTTTGTACTGGTTTTAAGGTGTACATGTATATACATACCAGATATGCTCGAAGGTAACCACTATCAAATCGAACGTCATTTAGGTAAATATACGCAACGACGACCTGCGTGGACTTACTTGGATTTATTGGAATTATAAAAAGTTTCAGGTATTCATCCAATTATATAACAGATATAACTGCTTATACCTACTGTTTTGTGTTTGTAAGTAGCTTAGAAATTGAAAGGTATCAGTGACTAATAATAAATAGTATATTTTATATGCATAAAAAATTTTTGATTGTACAACCTATTTTTTGACTATAAAAGTTTTTATTAATTATAACTATATATATAATCGATGTTTTAAAATAATATAAATTATAAACTTATAAAATAATAGAAATTTATAAACTTTTTCAAATTTAATGTATACAAGTAAAAATTGTTAGATTTTGAGTTATTAAGTGATAAAATTGGCCAAAAAGCCATTTTTTTCAAAAAATTCGATTTTTTTGATTGGCTATAGCTCTGGTACTAATTGAAATGAAGAAGTAAAATCGTATTGTCAAAATCATTAATATAAATCTTTCAATGTAAGTATAATTTTGATATAGACCTAATAATTGTCAACCTAAAATTTTCATTAAATTATCTTTATAAAAATATATTATTTATTAAACGAGGTACAAAATAATTATAAATATAAATTAATTAGGAGTTATGTACTAATAATTAGTATATCAAACCATTGTTCTTTTTAAGGTAAGATATTCTTTTTTACATCATCTAACACATCGGGAAATAATAATTGGTAGCATAAAAGGTGCAGAAATACTCGAAAATAAGTGTAATTTAGTTAAAATAGTGTTTGATATAATTAAACTTCTTCCAGGTTAATAAATTCAATTTGATTAAAATGCAATTTACGGGGCTACTACGACTTTGAATACAAATAGCAATAAGAAAAGAGCCGAAAGTAATGGATTCATCTTATTCCCCGTTTTCTGCATCTAAGTTAACTTGACGACGTTTATTCCATTCAGATTCATTCGAAGCGAGGTATATAGTGCATATTTCCTCTAAAACGTTCACGATCTCTCTGTTGCCTCAGGGGCCTGACAATCCTCCTCGTCCAATTTAATTCAATTAATTAAAGAGTCACCAGTCATCCCTATTATCGGACAATGAGCATCTAAGATAAATGTTATAGTTATACCTGCTGTATACCTACATACAGTGAAAGGGTCTTTTGAATATTCAATGAGGTATATATGTTATACTGGGTGATTTGCTCCCCACACGACCATTTTTATCCTTTAACGTTATCTTTTTTAAAAAATCAAAACAATCAATGGATTTTACGTATTTAACGTAATTGTTGATAAATTTCATACAACTTTTATTGATTGTCTAAGCTATTAAAATTTCATTTATGTAGACACGCATTTAATGTTAACACCCTTGACTATTCAATACATTTTTTCGAATCCTCGAGGTTTATTTATTTTTATGTTAAAAATTCAATTATTATTATTAACTCGTAAATATAATTTAATAAATAATTATAAATCTTTCAAAAATGAGTATTAGAAATAATGATGAAATTGATTAATTTTCTACTGCACAATGATCAATGTGTAAATTTATTCTTCATTAAAAGAACAATATATCTACAATAATTTCAAAAAGGTAAAGCAAACAGTAATGTGAATTAACAAGCGATTTAATATTATAATGTAAGATAATCTAATATCCGTAATGCGGCATTTATTTAAATTTCAAGAGGCTTACTGCCAATGAATAATGTGCATGAAAATTCAATGCGAGGGAATTTCATACTAGTACCTATAGCTATTCCCTACATTGAATGGAAATAATAAAGCCGAGCATCTACACACACACACACACACACACACAAACGTACACACACACACACGCACGTAAACTTAAAATGTATTATATAAATAAATTTAATACATGTATCCACATTCCCACTTATAAATGTGGTGTAAGACCACTTGATACAATTTAATATATTTATATTATTAATATATTTATGTGACATTTCATATCAGCTGGTACGGTGAAAATTATTCGTTATTCGTTAAATGCGAATATTTGCATTTTAATTTTGTTGTATTTTTTAATTGAACATAACTGAATCTATAATTGACGCTAGAAGTATGCTATTTCCGTTTATATTAAATATTTACAAACTTATTGTTTTGCCAAATTGCTTTAGTTTATCAAGGGAACTTTAATGCTTACATGCCATTTCACCAGTTTAAAATGGAGCAATTAGATATAAGATAGACTATCTTTTACACAGTGTGATTTCTTATGTAGTGGCGTGAGCAGAATTTATTGTATGATTAATTTACTTTACCGATAATATAATCTACCGCGCTTTTCAACTAATTTAAAGTAAACGATTGCTAAAAAAAGAGTGTTGCAACATTGAACATCATCATTGGCAAAGATTTGTTAGTATTTATAAAATTATAGGAAAATTTGTATTTTAATCCGTCAATTTGGTATGAATTGATTTTTTTATGTTGAACGAAAAAAGCTACGTAACATGTTTGAATTTTAAGATTGGTTAAGTACATAAAATATATCATTCGTATAATCTTCATTTTAAATTAATATCAATACAAAAAAATAGTATCTTTCACGAAGACAAAAAAACATTCGTTCTTCATATCACACCTGTAGCTAGAGAAAAAGGGAACTAAGAAGTATTAACTGTTATATAGATCGAAATGCGGCAGACCGGCTTCATATTCATCATCTTAGAGAACTTTCTATATATCTCTTTTTATTTTCTAACCATACTCTAGGCTCTTTTACTTCAACGCTCCTTATAGAAAATTGCTCCCTCCCTCCCCTCGCCCTCCCTTCGCTCTCTCACTCGGTTCCTTTTTTCTGAAAATCTTTAGCCAAGATGGCATAAATATAAAAAAAGGCTCTTTTCTTTCTCTCACCTTTCTAAGCCGCTTCTACATCGAGTGCAAGCCTTTTCTCGGTATATAATCATGGGTCGTTTCGATGTGGGATTACGGATTTCTCTCGATGCAACTCGCGCGAGGATTTAGAACGGATTTATATCGAAAGCCTTACGTAGGTACAACCGTAAAAATGTATGCACGCGTTTTCTGTTTACGTAAACGCGAAGTTACACATCTATAAGAAATTTATTATTCAAAGAGAGGTGTGTGTGCTTTTGGCAAGTATCTTTCATTTTTTAAGGTTATTTATGAGAATTGTATATATATGTATATATATGCATATTTTTTTTTTTTTTTTTTATATTTACTGCATTTTTAGTCTCTTGTGTTAGAGACTATTATGCTATTCTTAATTATTACAGTTATGTACATTTTACTTACATTTTTACAGTAGATGTACATATAAGTTTTACAATAAGTTTTAATACAATGTTATTGATTTCGCATATAATTTATGTGGTTAGATTCTAAATCTTAAGATTAGCCTGCTTAAAAAACGAATGGAGTGCATGACATACAGCTACTGTCGGGTTTACGAGCAGTACGGTTGCTGACAATGGTAGCTGTATTTTTAATTTTGCTAATTTTTTTATTAGAGTAAGTCGTTGCAAATTGTATTTTTCACATTGAAACAGTACATGATTTAAATCTTCTAATTCATATCCGCATTCGCATTGAGTACTGTTGACAACATTTATTTTAGCTAGCGACGCTGCAAGACTATAATGATTAGCACGACTTCTGTTAATAATCGTAATTATTTCTCGAGTCAACTTTTTTCCTTTAAACCATGTTTTGCTATTTCCATTGTGAAAATTTTTTACAAATTCAATGCCACTACCATACTCAATGATGAAGCTATTGGTGTTGTCTCTGGCTGTTTTTTTATGTAGCTCTTTTAAATCAGTAAATGGGATTTTCCAAGTATTATCAGCAACGTTATCAGAGGCGCTTTTAGCGTGTTGGTCGGCTAGTTCATTACCTATGACACCCTTATGCGAAGGAATCCAATAGAATTTAATTTTATTTTGATTTATTTTGTTTTCAGAAATTTCGACTTTACTTTTAAGTTCATATAAATAAGGATTTGTTTTTATGCTAAATTTTATTCTTTTTAAAGAAAGTAGGGCGCTAAGTGAGTCTGTGAATACCAAAAATGTATGCTTATGAAAGTTTAAAGTGTATTCAACCGCATTCAAAAGTGCTATACTTTCCGCCGTGAAAATCGAGGCGTTTTTTACTATACTGACAGAGGAGTAGGTGTCATGAGAAGGACAAACAAATGCGCATCCAACTGACTCAGATTCTATAGATTTACTACCATCAGTGTATATGGCAGTGGCATTATTATTTGCAATTAGTTGGTCAATTATGATGTTTAAATCATTGGATTTCGCAAGTGAATTACCAAATTCAGTGTTAATATCTAATTCATTGGTGAAAATTTCATAATTGTATGTATATAGGTTATAGTTATTTTTACAATATATTTGCAGGGGTTGTTCTTTTGTATCCGCAATACATGTAAAGAGTAGTCTTTTGTTCGCATCAATTTGGTTCGTTATAATTTTATTTTTAATTTTTTGAATTGTTTCGTGTACTAATAATTGGTCGTGCGAGTATATTTTATTAAGATAACAAGCGCATAAAAATTTTGTACGTTCCTTAATAGTCAGTAATTTAGATTCAGATAATAATATATTTAATGGTGTACTAAGCCTATAGCCGAAAGCTAATCTAATAGCTGTATTTTGTATTGATTCCAATTTTTTAATTTGTGCTAGCTGTGTGGGGTAATATATGAAACACCCATAATCTATTCTATTATAGATCGTACAAAACTTTTGTACAATAACGATAAACATTCTGCGCTTGCTCCCCACCAAGTGCCTCTTAAGAATTTTATAATATTTATTGCTCTGAGACATTTTTTCTGTATGTAGTCAACGTGGTTTTTAAAAGTTAACGCATAGTCAAATATCACACCTAAAAATTTTACTGTGTTACTAGATACGATTTTGGTATCTTTAATTGTAATTTCAGTTTTCCCTGGTTTTATATTACTTTTATTGAAGTGTAAAAAAACTGTTTTTTTTGGATTAAGATCCAGTCCTAGATAGTACAGGTTATCCCAGATAGTATTTATAGCTTTTTCAATTAGATTTTTGCATGTTTTAACAGTACCACGACTACACCAGACTGCGATATCATCTGCAAATTGTGAAATTTTAATACTCTTCGGTAAGTTGTCAGTAATTTCGGCTACATATATACAGTACAGCAGAGGGCTCAATACTCCACCTTGAGGTACGCCTATCGAGATAGATCTACTATCTAGTTCATTGTATTCAGTTGTGATTACTCTTTCATACATTAGAAATTTTACAAATTTAACAAGTTTAAGAGGACAACCAATCTTAGCTAGTTTTGATAGAAGTATTTCTATGTTAACGTGGTTGAACGCACCACTTACGTCTAAAAATGCTGCTAATACGTCATGTTTTTTTGAAATCGAGTCCTCCACGTTAACCATAAGATTTGTGAGGTTGTCTGTTGTACATTGTCCTTTACGGAATCCTGATTGACTTTTAGGTAATATATTGTTTTTTTCCACCCACCATTGCAATTTATTTTTTATAAGAGTTTCAAAAAGTTTACATGCACAGGCAGTAAGAGAAAGTGGTCTGAGTTTTGAGCTCTCTCCTGTTTCTGCAAAGTGTACATATGTTTTTTTCCATTGTAATGGGTAACTATTAGTTTTGTACATTTCGTTGTAAATATCAACTAATATTAATTTATACTTAATGGGTAATCTTTGCAGAGTTAGGTAGTCTATACCATCTATTCCAGGGCTAGAATCGATATTTTTACTGTATAAAGCTTCGTTGAATTCCGCGAAAGTAAGAAGAGAGTCAAGCAAATTATTTTTTTTACATTTTGGGTACAAATCTGGATCTGTAGCGCACCAAGAAGGACTGATTTTATTTAAAGCCTCTTCGATTATAACATTCTTTTGGTGGTTATCAGCAGTGTGACTTGGTCTTATTTTGACCCATTTATTCTTAAAAATCTTGCATTTTTGCCATACATAAGAAGGATTTGTTTTGAAATCTATACTTTGTGCGAATTCCTTATAATTATTTCTGCGTTTGGTTTTAAAAGTCTTATTTGCAATAGCACAACATCTTTTATATTGAATATAATCATTTATTAGTTTAGTATGTTTATATTTTAAAAAGGCACATTTACGAAGTCTTAACGCCTTGTCACACTCCTCATCCCACCATGATACCGGATTTTTATGTATTTTTTTATCTACATCTTTTTTAATCGGTGTACATTTTTTAATAGCATTAGTTATGATTTCTGTAAATTTATCGTACTTTATACTAGCACTTAGTTTATCATACTCTAGAGACAGAAGACAAGGGTATTCTAGATCTAAATACTCTTCGAACGCCGTCCAATTGGTGCGTAATGATCTTAATTTAAACGTTTTTTTACAATACACAGTTTTATCAACATTTACTGTAATGCGTATAGGGAAATGATCTGAGCCCCATGGGTCATTTTCGACCTTAACGTTTACTTTCTCAGTTGCAATGGAATTTGTAAATATTAAATCAATGTTGGAAAAATTATCAGTAGCTTTGTGATAATGAGTTAAAGTATTTAAATTATGTAAAATTAAGTTAGAATTATTGATACTATTGAATAAAAGTTTACCTTGGCTGTTTGTATTACGGCAATTCCAACTAGTATGGTGCGCATTAAAGTCGCCCATGAAAATAGTGTGCTTATCATTTCGAACATTTTTGATTATTGTATCCCATTGCAATTGAGAGAGCATTCCGGGTGCTCTGTAACATACTATAATATCGATCGGTTGCTTTAGATTAGTTATCGTCAAACCTGCTATTTCTACAATGTTCGCTGGACTACTAAGATGTTTCAGTTCTGTGTAGGCTATGTGATTGCGGATGAGTATCAAGATACCTCCTCCATGTCTATTGGCACGATCTTTGCGAAAAGTTTTAAAGCCTGCTATTTCCAAAAACTTGTCGTCGTCTTCGCTGCCCAACGTGATGTCGTCCTCTCGAAGCCACGATTCCACACAAACAAAAATGTCAACAGTTTGTAGCACTTTTTTCAATTCTTCTTTTTTTTTCGTTATACTTCTAGCATTCCAATAAAGAATGTTAAGATTTTTATTTGTAAAATAAGCCATTTTTATAGAGAAAAGTCTTTTAATTCAATTGGGAGTCTTTAGATATTATTTGATTTTGCGAAGAGCTGTCACTGTCATTTTCAGAGTCAATTTCGTTGTATCTTTCTTTTCTAAGCTTCTTTTTAATATGTGTTAGTCTTCTTTTAAGGTTCGTATCAACGTGTGGGTGTACATCTTCTATCATAGCCATTAATCCAAGGATGTTATTTGTGTATTCCATTGCAAGTGTAAGAATGTTATTCGTTGTATACGATTTTTCAATAAACTCTTGAAGGCTGTCAAACTTTATTGTATATTTATCCTGTAGTTTGTTTTTAGCAAGAGCAAGGGGATCACCTAGCACAGAAGCATTTGCATTGACTTCTGTTTTAGTTTTTTTAACCAATGGTTTTTTGAAGTTTTCTTGTTTTTCTGTACTTGCAGTTTGAATATCATTTGAAAGTTTTGACACCGTTTCCAATGAGCTTGCAGAAGCCGTAGAAGACGGAGCCTGTCTCTTGGGAGCTTTGTTGATGTTTTGATTTTGTATGTTTATTGTAGTGCCTTGTATATCTTGGTTAACGTCTATTATCATATCTTCGTCTTGTTGTGTGCGTGGAAGAATTTGCGACGAATCAACTGTAGTATTCGAGCAATTCATTGCTCTGTGTCCACTTTGTTTACAAAGGTAGCATATAGTGGGATCTGTAGTAAGGTACAGCCAATATTGTGTATCGTCAGCTTGTACACAGAGACTCTCCGGTATAATATCGCCTTCTTTTATGTACACTTGTCGTCGAAATGACTGTATATGTGCTCGATTAGGTTTGGCTAAGCTTGCACGTATATCTGTGATTCGTGAAACCGGTTTTAAACCTTTATCTTTAAGAGCTTGTATGATCACTGCATTTGTAATAACAGGGTTAACGTTAGAGATGACAACTCTTCTATTTTTCTCGATTAAAGGTCGAACTTTCAGAGCATATTCCTTTACTTGAATTACTTTATTTACAATTTTATTCGCGTTTTCTTCACTATCGAAAAAAACACACACTCGCTTACCAGAGATTTTAGAGACGTAACGTATATGTGTTGGATCAATGAGGTTTTCTAATCCATCGATGTAGTCATCATTTGTGCAGTTTTCCATAGAATCTATAATAATAGCTTGTTCTTTTTTTGGTCTGACTTCAGTTGCAGTGGCTCTAGCGTAAGACATTGGCGTGGTTTGATTAGTATTAATTTCTGTAGATTGATTTTGTATATCGGACTCGTTTGCTGTTACTATGTGAGTTTGATGGTTTTGTTCTGTTGGGTTGATGGGTTTTTCCCCGTTTATAGGGGTGTTTTGGATTAAATTTTGCATATCAAACTACAAATGCAGCTTGAATGCGTGAATAAGGGGTTGCAGTCGTGCCGATGTACTGGCACCTGCTTATACACTATGCTACACAGACACTAATCACTCGCGTTCTGTGTTTACATACAGAGCTCCCGTCAACACGTCTACTCGCCTCGAAAGCTCGAGTCGAACTCATATATGCATATTCGAAGGAGGTCAGTACGATTCGATGAATTTATTATTTGAACTGGGTTGGGATTCAAACTTTGATTTATGTGAATCGCTTTCTGAATTTTTCGTTATGGTTTTGTTAAAAAAATAACTTTCGCGGTATACGCGATCTCAATATTTAATTGACTGTTTCTATCACTTTAAATATTTAATTTGCTATTGGAATTTTTCTTCCAGTCTATTTAAAATGCGTGTTCTAGTTACGTTTTAATTTGAAGATGGTAATTTATATATTTTTCTTTCAATTGTATTATTTACGGGTACAGTTCAGATACAATTGTCGTAAAAAGAATGAAGGGTTTTCATTATTGTCGAGATCGAGAGTATTAAAAGATTAAGAAAATCACATCAAAATCAATGTAATACTCTGACGTTGTAATATATGCAATCAAGGTTTTAAAATTGAATAATGAAAATATATTCTCAATCCCTGGCATAATTTAAATGTAAATAGGATAAAAGGGGTTTCTTGTCGTTGACTAAAATCTAAATAATTATATAGATGCAGAGACATGTAGTAAGTTTATGGATAATCCTCAAGAGTGCTTATGCATTAATCCCACCTGAAAATAAACTAGAACCTTGCACATATATATTACAGGTATTGATTTTCTAATTGAGTATTATATTGTCTTGTTTGGAATTTACCCCATAATTTTCATTATTTAATTCGTAATTAACAATATTATCGCACATGAAACTAGAACTCTTTCCGTTTCCATTAAATGACGTTTTAATAAAATGTGTTAATCAAAAGTGAAAGATGGTGCAAGTATGATTTACGTAACCTATAACGTAAAATATATATTATCCAATACTTTTTATCGCAATACCAGGTAATGGTTGTTTTATTCAAGGTTACCTTGTGTGCCTGTGAGGTCCATCTTCCTGACTATTTCTTATCGAAGAGGGTTGTAAGCTTAGACGCCTGGCAAGAGGAAAACGACCCATCATTATCTGCACCTTCAGACTCTGCAAAAAATAAAAAGAAGAGTGAGAATAACAAGATTACAATTTTGCGTATCGAATAATATTTTTATGTAGTCACATTCCAAATGTGTACACGAGGAGCACGTACGGACTGGGTAAATTGTGCTTATAAATATATATATATGTATAATTATTTGGATCTTTGTAAAACATATCTATATAAGTAAACTAGTTGAATAGCGATTAATAATTAATTATTAAAGTGTCTGCAACAGGTAGAAATTATGGTAATTTATAGGGTCAGTTCAGTGATGGGTCCATAGAACGTCTTAAAATCATCCTCCGAAGGCCCGTGGTATAATTTGTAGCCTAATACTGTACAAATTGCTATTTTAATGTATTTTAAATATTATTCTACATCTTAATTAGGTTTTAACGATTTTCAAGTACTGTCAAGGTATGTGTTATTGGATACTTTTTACCATTTGTCTAACTATTTTACTGCGAGTTTTGAAAGACTAGTAATAGACTCGCAAAAAATTTTGGCCAGGACATTGTGGTGTGGTAAAACATTCATTTTATCTAAAGAATAATACAAATAAACAATATTTTCAATAACGTCAAAAATTGACTTTAATAAAACTTTTTTGTTACATAAATGTATCATCGTCATATTTTACGTGCTTGTATCGAGAAAAACCGTTTAGAAAGGTTACAAAAGTTGGAACTCCCTTTTTCGCGTTGAATATGACCCCAGTTTTTGGCAAAATGACGTTGAAATGATATGTATATAGTACTCCGTTACCTCTTTTTCGTATAGCGAATTACCACATATATATGTATGTGCGTGCGCATCTAATCAAAATAGAAAATTCAGATTAAGTATAGGTATACTTGTGAGCTGTTTTTTTTGTAAGCCATATATATATACGTATATTCAGTTTCACTTTTTTCCTTCGGTAATATACAAAAACGACTCGGCAAGCATTTCTATTCAAGCGTGAGTTTGGTTTAAAAAAATATTGAAAAAATACCTGCTCGAAGATCACATTAAAAATTATTTATTTTTTCTTCTTGTTACAATTTGAGTATTTTCTTAATGAATTGCTAATTGTGTTTGACAAGTGTTCTCGGGATTCTGTTATTTTTAATGTATACGATAAAAATTGAAAAATAATTATTGATCGCTTATGCGTTGTGCTGCAAATATTAACGTAAATAACATTTGACTCGTGTAAATACGCAAAATTGCAGTTCAGTATATATGCACGATTACAAATATACACCGTTTAGTTTCAAGGACAATTTTCTGGATAAATTAGCCACATTGAATTGTACGTACGTATGTATGCGTGCACACATCACACATTTGAACCAGTTAAAGTGGGTCGCTCGATCTTAAGTGTGCGGTTTTATAATTGTCAAAAGTTTTATTAAGCTATTATACATCGTTCTCCGAGTTTTCACATAATACAAACGTTTGTCAAGTGGACACCAAGTTCATAAAGTTTAGCAACTACCGAGTTAGATTATAGTATATACAGTGATTTTCTATGAAGCAAATTTAAAACTACCTTGTTTAATTGTTACATTATGTGAAGCAACACTATACAAGTTTAACTCGAAGAGGAAGTGACGATAAATGTTTATGGTATAGCTAATTGTACGTTTGCGCATTTATTATCGATATTTATTGTATATATAAAATACTAGTCGCTCAACAGGTGTTAGTATAAATAACTCCGACTCGAATAAAGTAGGCTGAACAAAGTTTCATCGAGGAGGTTTAAATTGATTCGCAAAAGCAAAATTGGTTGTACAATATATTTTGTTTACTATCTAAACATTTATTGTTTTAATATAAATACTAAATATTTTTCCTAAAATGACTTTTAAGAGACAACATTTAAAGACACCACACGTACAATTTAAAATTATAACGAAAAAGAAACATTTTTATCGTTTCCTCGTATTTATTGAATATTCAAGTGTAGTTAATGTTGTAAACAGAAATGAAATTATAATGTGCATGTACATACAGAAGACACACATGTAGACATACATATAAAATATAATAATTTGTTATCTCATTAAAACACTAATCAGTAAACTGTCAAGTTAGTAATAGCGAATTCCAACACAGATCTTCACAGACCCCCCCCCCCCCTCCGCTCCCTCCCTTCCGCCATTTCATCCTCCTGCTCCCCGAAATCTTCATTTTTCCATCGACCTTGTGCAATAATTGCCACTTGGGTAAACACACGGGATTCGCATTCTCGAGCCCTTATACCCACTCTCATTCGCTTCTCTGCAGTATACGTATATATACGTCTTTTGCTTTCGGGCCGACTGAAATCCATTTCCGAGGGACTTGATTCGAAGCAAGGATTCCATTTCGTACTCGATAAAGGACAAAGAAAATTGCTGTTGAATTCGAAATTATGGAGGGGAGGAGAACCAGCAGAGAATTTTCTTCTTTTTTCATCCACGTTTTTATATACGTTGTAAATTTTTTCTCGACTCAGTACTTAACTTGTTCATTGAATTCTATTGTTTAAGGGTAATACCGTTAATTTAACGAACAACATCATATTTCTAGTTTTTCCAATCAGCCGTGTCAAATCTTGCCTAGCTATTTCGTGTTTCATTAAAATACTTACATGAATTATGTTTCACTTTATAAATTTTATCATGAATAATGTTTTGTGATGAAAAATTAAACGCTCATTATGATTTTTAAAAATGCAGGTTAGGTTATAACTAGTAAGTTGCTTCATTTACTAACTCAAGGTGTCAATCATATAATTTAACATTTAAATCACAAGAATTGGTAGTCTCTTTACACAAAACTGTTGAATTATATTATACGACATATTTCTTCACGTGAATAAAATGATTTCTGTAAATTTTGATATAAGAAAAATATACGGCTACAGCGACCAAGCGCAATTGAATAATGTCGTTCTTTATACGAATACTCGTACGAAAATATATATTACAGGAAGAAATCCAACAAAGTTTAATCCACCGCGTTAATTTATTTCAATTAAACCGAATTACTTCGGTTACACCCATGCAGTATATATAATGTATATGACAATATTTTTATAACAAATCACGTAGGTACTCCTGCGAAAATTTGTTTTTCCAGAATCTGACGTGCTGAATTGTCCGATTTCCTTTAGAGTATCTAGGTTATACCAATCCCGTAAACGTTCCTGTACAAGACTAAAATTCGTATTAACATATAACATTTTTAGTGAATAAAGTTATATACGACCGAACATTATATTTAATTTTAGATTTTTTCAAATCTACACAAGGTAAGTTATATTGATAAAAGTAAATAGTCATTAAATATTTTTTAGTTACATAATTTATGTAATTCTATAATTAAGGTACCTAAGTGAGAGTTTTGGAATATTGTAATTCTCGCATACTTTAGCATCAAATTTCAGTGCACACACAATAGCTGGAAAATAGCAAGAGGTTAAAAGATTGTAAAATTGATGCTGATTGAAAATAAAATTTTGATTTATATGCACTATATTGTGTAACTGTTATGTGATGAGTAAATGGATACAATAACTTATCCACGATCATTTCGTCTTTCATCAGACTCGTTTCACCGAACCATTATGTATTTACGATAAAATCAATAATTCTATAAGGATTTCTGTACAATCAGATACGTTCAGCCCAAATACACGATTTTTTTGAGTGATTATTTTTTCTGTATCTACTGAAAAATTTGAATAATGCTGTATAATATCTCAAACATTTCAATATCAGCGTCCGTAATATAAAGTTTTCGTCATCTTCAATTGCGCTCAAAGTAACATCTTCTTCAAATTCTGTGTTGTACGTGATTAACAGAAAATTGTTATTTTATTAGAAAAGGTAACTTGTTTTTTTTTTTTATTATTATTTTAACGTCACTCTTTTTATGCTCCTAAACTGGTGCTAATCAGCGACGGAGGTTATACGATGTCTTTGTTAAGAAAGCACTTGTTAAAAATATATTCACCAGTTGTACTTGTAACTATCGGCCGGGGCTGGGAGTCGAACCTGGGACCTCCAGATTACGAGCCCAATACCCTAACCGACCGAGCCACCGTAGTGTAGCAAATCATCGTTAATCGTTTTCGCGTAGGTTTACTTTTCAAGTATGATTAAATTAATTTGCAAACAAGAACTCCAGTCATTACCGACAATATAATTGTAAATTCAATAATAATTAATTTATAAGACGATTGTAAATAATTCATAAATAATACATAAGGTCTCATTCAAACAATCGTTTCATTATTGCGCCGGATCGGCCTACGTACACGGTAAAGTAATGTTGCATGCTTGTCTAACCGACAATTATTGGGTTAGCTACGAAATTAATAATCTGTATATATTTTCATTATGCGTTTGGGAAATTTATAATATATACATACCAGTATACGTTTTCAAGCCATTCGCCATAACATTACTTACACGCATGGCAACTTTGCAAGTACTGACGTTTTGATAATTCTTCAGAAATAATTGTTTTATAGATATTTTAAGATTTTTCCACAGCTCGAGTGTTCGTTCGTTAGTTCTCATCGTTAGTGAACTAGTCAGCCAAATTCGGCAATTCACTATCAGAGTAGTTTTTAATTTATTAGAAAATAATTCAATATGGCTATATGCAATAAAAATGGAATTAATCGGTTTGTACTGCATTTGAATTGAAATGCCTTCAAAATGTCATACACCGTTTAAGATATTTCAATTTCTTGACAACTTCGTTAATAATTAATACACATTTTAGACCTTACACATTACCAAAGTAATTTTTACTGAGTTGAGTGAACAAATCAGGTTGCTCATACGGTTTTGCAATACGTAAATTAAGTTCTTTATCGCAAATGTACGTGTATGTAATAAAAGTAATCGAAACTGATTATTATTAGTTTGAGTGTGACATTATTATTCTGATATTTTTAATCATTTAATGGCAAAGAAAGAAATATTACTAGATTGTAGAGCTATTGGTGGAAATACATTAATATTATGTTTTCGATCACAAGTAAGCACTATTTTGATTACTGGGGTTAAATGTAATCTGTGCATATCTCACTAAGCATTATTTGGTATTTTTTGTACCACTACGCAAGGTTTAGGTAGTACGTATTTATATGTTTATTGTAACGTATAAATTTTAAATGTATATTGTTTAAATTTCAAACAATTGCTTATTAGCGGTATAAACAATTTAAATTGTTTTTTGTATACTTATTCCAACAATTATATGTATATGTATATGTATATGTATATTAGTATATACTGTCTTACACTTTTTAATTATACTGTAGGACTTTTATTTTTCATAACGATACATGAATTCGTAAAAAGTATATAAAACATCAATAAGATTTTTGAGATACATTAATTCGAGGATGGTTAAAAATAAGACAAATTAAAATTTATTCACACGTGAAGTTACTCTTGAAATATGACCAAATTAATTCACAAAGAAGAATCCCAATCGTACTCGACAATATAACAATAAATCCAAAAATAATTGATTTGTACGGAGATTGCGCATTGTGTATGGTGCCAAATAGACTATTAACTGTTTGTATCCTCATGCGCGTTGTATTAAAAATATGTTTCCGGGAATAAACGTAGTACATTAGAAACTTGTCCTCCCAATAAATCATAAGACCCGATTCGAACAATCGTCTCATTACTTCATCGAACCGGTCTACGTACGGCGACGTACTGGAGTGTCTCATGCACGTCCACCCTTGCATTATTGGCTCCTCTACAAAACTAATAATCCACTTGTTCCCATTATCTGAAAAATGGTTTGCCACGAATCTCCCTAAAGCCTTTATGACTTCGCAACCTCTGACGTTCCCGGGTTCAACAAGCAAATGTTCCATGCACTCTTCGACTTGAGCATAACTGTCTATAAATTGTGAATTCGCCAAGAGTATTTGTAAAGGTGTAACACTACTATTATTGTATACAATGTTTTTGGTGGTTAAAGTAAGCAGAGGTTCAATCTTAGAATCTACTAAATTATCGATGGTATTCAAATCCAAGTATGTTTTGTTAATTAGAAATGTAAGAAGTAGTCGTTTGATAATTTCGATTATAAACGTAACATTTATAAAAACTAAGCAGAGGTAAAATATTTTTTCATTACATCGGTTTGGTAAAGCTGTCACTGTAGTGCCGATTGAAATGTTGAGAATATTAAAAGTTGTCCATACCTTAGCATCAAAGTGGAGTATACGTGCGACAATGACTGCTAGAAACAAAATGCTAAAAAATTGTAAAATCGACGATCGATGAAAATAAAATGTTGATTTGTATAAACCATATTGTTTAACTATTACATGCTGAGCAAACGGATATAATAACGTACCCACGATCATTTCGTCTTGTATCAAATTCATTTCACCTGTCCAGTACAAGTTCACCGCAAAATCAATAATTCTACCAGGATTTGTATCGTTATATGCATTCGTATAATCAGACATGTTCAGTCCAAGTGTATGATTACTTTGAGCAATTATGTTCTTTATATCTACAGAAAAATTTAAATGACCTTGAAGGGTTTTAACCACTTGGACATCAGCGCCGTAAGTAATATCCCACACATTTTTAGTAACTTGACCCTCTTTAATAGCGACGAAAGTGAGGTCTTCTTCAAATTCTGTGTTAAGTGTGTATCCATAAAAATTAATTAATTTATTCAAAAATACATTATTTCCATCAGTAAAACGTAACATGCTATACGTATCATTAAATGGATTGTATTCGTGTTTTATTATATACGATACTGTTGAATTATGCGAAATAAATAGTTTCGTATTTTCATTAACTCGAACAATTTCTAGTACAGTGAAATATAGAAATTTGTACTTCCAGCTAATTCGTAAAAAATTCTGGACAATTAGTTTGCTCATCGGTTTTGTAAGAATAACAATACATTTTGGACGTTGCAGGCTCCCTATGTAATCTTTTAACGAATCCAGAAAATGTATTAAATGTTCTTTATCGATTCCTCCTTTGGTAACATCGACAAAACTGACTAGCAATAAGTTTTTATTGTATCTATGGGACATTGCAGCCCGAACCTTGTTGTAATTTTCATTACTGAAAGTAGGACCTTTCTCTAGGTCTATAATTTTCAAAGGAAATCTGTTTATTATTTCCTTAATTACGTATTTAGTCGTCAGTGAAGATTCTACTCGATTATTCGTGATTAAAGTTAAACTGTATTTATACATTGATAAGCTGTTTGTTAAAATAGTTTTCAAATTAGTGGCTGCATTTGTGAAATGCGCGGTTAAGCACATAACGCACAACGTTGTTTTCAAATACATAATTATTTAATAATAAAAATAATACTGATATAAATATAAATATAAATTCAGTGTTCTTGGTTCATTGTATTTCTTTCACTAGAATTTTTTAATATACGTATCGAACGTCAAAGTATGTTTAGTACGTAAACGCTTGTAAACATTGCATTTACTTTTTTTTATAATTTTTCAGTAAATATTAAAGCGATATTTGCACTGAACAAATTGATATGTATTTCCATTTGTTTTTGTAATGTGCATTGTTCAATATTTAGAAGTGAGTGTTATATGTGTCACTTTATACAGTACCGGTGTATGTAAAAAAATGTAACTGTAGTCGGATCAGGCGGTATAACTTTTACCGATAATACGTATTTGTAAATAAAAAACAAATGATTAACGCTTTATTCTTCACCCATAGGTTAATTCTCGAATGTACTATGCCGAGACAGCAATGAATTCACTAACTTGATAAAAAAATTCAATGCTATTTCAATCAACAAATGAAAATTGGCTCGGTATACAAGTTGAACCGATGAATTGCATGGTACTTTATGTATCGTTTGTTGTACTAAATCTATTTCGTATGAATCATCCTACGTACAGCTAATACCTACGTTACACGTACCAGTTAAATTATTTGGAAACAAATAAACGTCAGAAAGTTGGTGCTTTCGAAGGTTACGCTTTCATAGTTTCACCTTTCAACCATTAATCCACGTGTTCATAAATATACCTATGATACCTGTCATTTGTGAAGTAACCACAAATACAATTTCCCTTAAAGTTTACGTATTTCGTATTAGTCACTTTTTTAACAAATAATAAAATATGTAAATGTGTCCGATATTTAATAATTCTAAAAACGTAGAAGCTATGCAGCCCAAGTAAAAAAATTATATATATTCTAGGCATAAATCATACATATTAGTCTCTAAGTATGAAGTATGCATGGCCCAAGTCAGAAAATGAACATGCATGTATTATTTACGAACTATACAAAAATTCAATATATTTGATTTGCTTTTTAAATGAAATGTTATCTACTTTAATACATTACAAATAATAAGTTCAATAGGTTAAGTAAAAATTAAATAATTTTATTATAGATTTTGAAACACAACAATAATAACAACAATAGTAACGGAAACTAATAGCGATTGAAACAAGGATCTCAATACTTATAATAAATGTTTTTTCATTTTAGCGTATTTAAATTTGCATTTAGCCCTTCTGATAATTTAATTTGTGTAAGTTTGAAGCTCATACTTCGAGATATTAATTGTCGATCCTTGTATTTCCACTCTTGCTGTTCGGCAAACTTTTGAACGAAAACTGAAAATTTGAATACGATTATTATAGTTCAATGTAAAAAAATTAATTATTTTTTCTTACCTAATATAGCAGATACACCTTTTTCGCTCAGGCCTGGACAAACAACATCATTTTGTTTTCAACACTAAGAGAAAGGAATATTTGAGTCAATTGACGTTTTTTAACAGTTAAGATCTGATCACTTAAATAGGAGAAAATGAATATTTCTTTGCAGTTAAGTATTATTTGAGGCAGTTCTTAACAGTTAAACTTTTATTCATTTCTATTTTGTGTTCAAAATTATAAAAGTCAAGTATTAACTGTTAATGCCCGAGATGTAATTATTAATACACATTATTTCGTTACTTAAAAATATTTATTTAATCTGATATAATTTTATTTATGTACAATTTTCTTTTGTACAATAATATTTATGTACATAATATGCACATTGAGTTAACGGGGTGCCATAGTCAATATTTATCCTCCCTACCTTACCAGCAATTGCGATTATTAGTAATAAATTTGTAAATAAAACAGTATGTGAAAAGATAAGAGAAGAAACGCCTTCGTTTATTGATAATCTAACTGTGTGCTGAATTTCAGATGAAAATTATATTGCCTTTTTGAGAAAAGTCTTACCAAAAATGTGAACCTAACCTCAACGAGGTGAAAAAATTTGATATTTTTGGTATGACTTTTCTCGAAAACGCAATAATATTTTAATCTAAAATTCAGCACACAGTTAGGTTGTCAATAAACGAAGGCGCTTCTCTTATTTTTTCACATACGGTTCTAATTTTTTGTTAATTAATCATCAAAAATTGAGTATGGAACCCCCTTAATATTAAATATTATCGTAACGTTTTATATACAAGATTGCATTCATTAACTGTTAAGAATTATTTCTTTACAAAAACGCAGTTCTAAAATTATCTAAAATCTTAATAGTTAAGAACTTCGTGTTAATATCAAAGAAATATATGTTTTGTTACAAGTCAATGTAAATTTTTAGTAACAAATGCACAATTTCCCCAATAGACAGAGTTGCACAGACAAAACTTCGTTAAAACTTGCTACATAATTTTTGAAAACAACTTGTGTTAAACTTGCTAACAAGACATTACATAATAGTGACGTGTACCTAAATTTTATGTAAAATTGTTAAAAAAAGCTGCAACAAATAATTGCTATAAATTTGCTAACGAATAAGGACGCAGATTTAGATTAATTTGTTATTTAACTCTGCTGCACGAGTTGATATAATTTTGGTATATATTTGCTAAGAAATATATCATAATCTGAGAAATTCTTTTTCAGCAAATTGGTAGCAAAATTACATCAGTAAATGCTTACATAGTGCAGTATATTGCAATAAGATTTGATGATAATTTGTTGCTATTTTGCAATCATGAAAATAATGATTTCAATGTATTTTTTATTCAAGAAAATCTGTGTTTTTGTGAAGTATTTCAAGTTTTGTTACTTTTTTTGCAATTTTAAGAGTCTAACACATTTACTAGTTGTAGCGATGCGACGTGCGATCTAGTTGCACAAAAATAATATAAGTATTCTATTATATTTACTTAAAATATTATTTCAACAAAATAAAAGCACATTTATAGCAATACTTGCTATTAAAAAGTAATAATTTTATGCAACAATTGACTTTAATTTTATATAAATTTGCTGTCACTATTTTCATGTAAATGATTTGAAGCAAATTTATAATAAATAAGGACTTACATTGACGCAAATTTTGGATAAACAGGTACAAAATTTTTTTGCAAAGTTGCTGTCAATTTGCAATCATATGTCTATTGGGGTTCTTTCTCACAAATATTCCTTTCTCTCAGTGATCCTTTAGGTTTTTGCCCTGTAAGCGTACATTTCTTTAAAGATTCGTCGGTAAAAACAATTTTCATCAAAGCTCTTGCTTGCTCCGTTTGAGTTTTGCATTTAATTTTGGCTTTTTAATTCTAATTTATTAACATAAACATTTGAATTTTTAATTAGCTCTTGCAACTGTAAAAATATGTAAAAATGTTAATTTATCTAATAAGTAAGAAAAACATTTCAATATTTCATATATATATTATATATTTCGGTAGTTCGTGACTTGCTCTTTAATGCCTTAATGTCCAAACACCGTCATGTTTTTGATCTGTATTTGCCG
The DNA here is from genome assembly GCA_026168455.1 of Theocolax elegans. Classification (NCBI taxonomy): domain Eukaryota; kingdom Metazoa; phylum Arthropoda; class Insecta; order Hymenoptera; family Cerocephalidae; genus Theocolax; species Theocolax elegans. The sequence continues at coordinate 36,313,277 of CM047426.1, read as the reverse complement.
AAATCAAGGCGTCTCTAATATTACTTGGTTTGGGGTTTAGATCCTGTAATAAGTATAGTGATCATATATAAAATTAATTTTCATAAATTAAATTTTCGCAAATAATTCTACAAAAATACTTCTGAATATTGAGGTGAATCAACATGGGTTTTAAACGAATCATTTGAATCACCATCATCTGAGAAGGATATTAAATAACGCTTTTTAAACGTATTCTTGTTTTTTTGCTGCAATAAATATATTCAGTTATAAAAATTGACAAATACTTACGGTATAAATTTTATGTATATATACGTTAAAGACCTGTACATTTGTTAAATTAACAATTTTTTCTTGCAACTTTTCTTGCTTAGTCCGACATTCTTCTATAACATCGCAGTTTGTAAATGGCATTGCTTCCTAAAAAATTTGCATAAGTATGAACACGAAACAGAAATTTTCAGTTAATATTTTTTAAAATTATCAACAATTACTTCATTATCCTCTGTAAATTGAAAGCTTTTACGTAGTTTTTTCTCTCCTACATTTTCGTCAGTAACCTCAACTGTACAAAATGGTATTCCCTCCTGTGATATTCAGATAACATTAAAATGGTTATTTTAAATCAGTATAATTATAATAAATATCTTGCCTAAATTAACCAATACCTTACATAAAAAAAATTGAATTTATTTATTATTGACCCTCAATAATCGACTATTTACTAATTCAACAATGGAGGGTGAAAATTACAAAATTAACCAATACCTCTTTAATTTCTGGAAAACCATAGCATCTAGGCCTTTTTTTGGGAGAAATATTTAATCCAAAGTTAAATTGCTTGTTTTTTTTTAACTTGCAGACATTTTCTAAAATATTTGTACTTGTGTATGTTATATACATCCATTTTGTGTTGTACAAACATGTAGAACTTCATAATTTTATTAAGTGTGTAAGCCATAAATACAAATCTCAAGTATTTCTCTTTTCGCAGAGTCAAGAGCATTTAATACTTCAATTTTAGAATTTTCAATTTTGTTTAATATCTTATTATTTTCACTTGGCCCATCACAGTATTTTCCAATGAATTTGGATTGCAAAACTTTATTGAGGACTTCTTTTTGTAAAAGAGCTGCACTGTTTTTGCGATATTTCCCTTTGAGTTTAAACTTAAAGTACATTAATAACAATATTCGACGTAATAATGTTAATGTTTATGCGACTAAATAAAAGAATATAATCTAATTTACCTGATCGGCATTGTTTGTCACCTTCATAGATAAGTTTTCACACTTGTCCAGTTTCCGCTTCAATTTCTCTGTGTAACATGGTATTTCGTCCTAACACCACGTACAATTTATTTATATTTTAACCAGGGACGACGGCCCCAAAGAACACGTCCTTGTCGTCGTCGTGGGTTAATGAATTAACCCGTCGGGCCACGGTAGTGGAGATTGGACGATCTCCTACGTATTGACACACGTGGCGGGAAAATCGGGAATTGGAATATTGATTGCGGGTTGATTTATTATTAAAAACTTGACCGTTATATTTAAATTAAATAAACAATATTCATTTACTATTGGAATACACGGCGGAGCCCGACAATGAATAAAGGGGCGTTCTCCCGGTCGCGTGGTATATACGCGGCAAACTGGGGCTGCCCCCGCACTCGCCCCGCGCAATACCTATTCGGTTTCGGTAGCACTGGTGTGCTACCGAACAAACATACATACACTCACTCTACACACTCTAAAGTATATCGACTGGCGTCGGATACTTCCCGGGCTGGCTGGTCCATAGGGCCTGGTGTGAGTCTGTGCCCCGACGTCTCCTGGCCGGTGGAGTCGGCCCGGCTTTCTGTCGTTCTCGACGGTGGTCTGCAGGTGCGGCCTGATGCCGCGGCGATTCGCCTACCTTGGGGAATATTCGACCCGAGATATGTGGTCCTTCGCACTGCACTAACGAACCGGTCCGGTACTTCCCGTGGCGCGTAACACTGAACGTGTCGAGGTGTCGAAAAGGTTGTTGTCGCGATCAAGACCCAGACAAGCTTACTGAGCATTTCGGGAATTGTCGCATTCCCGAAAAGTACCTAATACACACACAATAACAATGGGCTATGTGGCTGCTCGCACACACCCTCGTTCGTCGACATAATCACGCGCGTTTCGTGGCCTTGAAGAAGCAGCGCACGAAACAATAACAACGTGCGAGATTTTAACATATAATAATGTATACACACGAAATAATATACAAAACTTGATATTCTTCGTTTCATTGCAACGACGTCTCGTCGCATCTGGTTTTCGAGTCTCTAAAATAAAATTCATGGTATCCAGCAATACGTTTTCATCGCCTGTTAAATTAAAATAATTCCAACTAACCTCGTTACCGTAATTAATTCAAAATATAAAATAACAATATTAATATATAATTCTATTACATACTAATTAAATAAAAATATTTAATTATATTAATAAATGATAAGCAACTTACGGTATTTTCCAATTATCAAACCGGAATATTCTTTCGCCTTAGATGTGTCCTCGGCCCAAAGAAACTTAATGTTGTCACCAACAGATAGTGAAGGTGCAATATCTTCGATAAAGATTTCAGAAACTACGTGTTTTTTTACAGAGTGAATGCTGTCATACTTAAAAGGGTTAGAATTTCTATTGCTTCTCTCTCTCTCTCTCTCTCTCTCTCTCTCTCTCTCTCTCTCTCTCTCTCTCTCTCTTAAAACTATCGAATATCGAATATTTAAATTAGTAAAAAAACATGTAAAATTTATGGATCACGAAAATAACCTCATAATATGAGTAGACGTAATTATAAAAATTACTACACAGATAATGTGAGTAAATAAAAATTATTATTTATTTGATTGTATATTTTCAAATCGTAAAGCATATGATCAAATTTAGAATAACGAGCTTCCAGATTCAACGGCCCGCAGACATTTAATGCAAAATAATGCAGAACCTGGTTCTGATTACTTATCTCTGCAAGATCATTATTACTATAACTTATAATAAGACTAATAGTACTTTATTAAAAATTATTTATTTATATATCAATTTATTAAATATTTAAAATAAAAATAAAATTAGTATGATCTCTTTTACCTTATTAAACATTAATTTGCAAATTTTATCTTATTTCATTTATTTATTTCATTTTATTTTATTACACATTGTATAGAGCGATTAAATTCATTTATATGAATCAAACCGCGTGATCGTATAATAGAAATAAATAAATAGAGTCAATAATAGAAACTCGCACATTTGTTTGTTTTATTACACAGATTGTTTATTTAACTTCCAATTGCAAACGTTTTGTTGTAAAATAGTGAAGATTGCGATTCCTTAAGTGAAGGAGAATTACTAGAATCAATTTCTAGTAGTTATTGCGAAAACGAAGAAAATGAAGAAAACTATGATGAATATTGTTTTGATTGGTTAAGCAAACTACTATATAATTCAGAAGACGTAACTGGAGGCCAGGCAATGTACAAAATACTAAAGTTTTTGTTTGAGAATGCATTAACCAAGAGAAGCTTAGATAAATTAATTTCTTTATTCTTATTTCTTTTACCAAAACAAAATAATTTTCCTCGAACTAAGTTCAAGCATCAAATTTGTGAAGAATGTTGCCATTATTTAGGCATTTATTTAAAAACATTGGATAAAAAAGAGACCGCCAATGTAATAGGGACACGTTAACGGTATATTCCTGCAATTTGATAATAAAAATTTTTTTATTAATGCATTTGAAAATAGAAATTTAGATAAATTAATGGATAAATATAGTAATTTTTATGAAGAGGAAAATGTATTATCAGACGCAACATCTGGTACTGAATTTCAGAAAATAAAACAAGGATTAAAAGGAAAATATGATTTATTTTTATTATAGAACTCAGATGGAGCTTCTGTATCAAAAAGCTCAAAAGGTCAAATTTGGCCGATTCAAGTACAGATTTTAAACATACCACCCGAGAATCGTAAAAATTTTCAATTTTTAGCAGGATTATACTATAGTAACGAAAAACCAAACATGGTCTCGTTTCTAAAACCATTTGCTTTAACTTTGAAAGATCTTTATACTGAAGGTTTCAACTGGTTTAACAAAATAAATAATACTACGGAACATAGTATTTTTTATTTTTTATTTTTAAGCCTACCAAGAACCCGAGGAGGGTTCATACAGCTAGGAACATAGTATTGTTGTTGCTCCTGTTGTCACGCTAGATTGTCCTGCAAGAGCTACTGTGCACAATATCATGCAGTTCAATGGTGCATATGGCTGTTCATTTTGTGAGCATCAAGGCATGATGTGTACAACAGGACAAGGTCACACTAGAATTTATCCAATTTTGGATTCTGAGCCTTCTTTACGTACAGAAGAGAAAATGATCATGCAAGCTCAACAAACACTTAACAGTAAGGTTGAACATGTAAAAGGAGTGAAAGCTGTTTCTATGACAGCAATTATACCATGTTTTAATATAGCAACTTCATTCGTTCCCGACTATATGCACGCTGTTTTAGCTGGCGTGGTTACAATGCTTATGAATCTTTGGTTTGATTAAAAAACCAGTAATAAAATCTTTTACATTATAAAAGGTGCGCGCGAGCTGATGGATGATAAAATAAAGAATATTTCACCTCCTGATTTCTTATCAAGAACACCAAGAAGACTCAAATATAGACAGTATTACAAAGCTTCTGAGATAAGATATTTACTACTTTGCTATTTTCCAGTATTATTAAAAGATATATTACCGTACATTTATTATTAACGAAGTGAATACTGCTGATTACCTCCTAAAACTATTTATTGAACAAATTGAAAGTTTATATGGAAAAGAAAGATATACTTTTAATGTACATCAGTTAAGTCATATGACAGAATCTGTAAAACGATAGGGTCCGTTATGGTGTTGGTCTACGATTCCGTTCGAGAATGGCATTCGACAGCTAACAAAGATTAATCATGCTAAATGCATTTTACATTTTGCGAGAAAAAGTATACACGTCGATCCTGAATCTATTTCCCAAAATGTGTTAGGAGTGCCCAAGCAGATAATTATAACCTCTTATGAATATGATGCTCTCGAAAGACTGTTTTCATCAAATCAAATTTTTCTTCAAAATAATCATGTCCCCGTTTACACTCGGGCAAAGATAAATAAGGAAGTATGTACCTCTGAAGTATATGGAAGGCAAAAGTAAAGAAATAATTTAACTCGGAAACAAATAGAGATAGACACACTTGAATTAAAAACCATAAGAAAGTTGAGATCAAGTAGACACGATTTAAAAAAAAGTAAGCTCAAATCGGTCAATTTGCATCAAAGTTATGGAGAAAATAAGAAATTGTAGAAATTTTAGCCAAAATTTACAAGTAAAAATTCATTGATTTGTTTGGCTAAAATTTCTACAATCTCTTATTTTCTCCATAACTTTGAAGCAAATTAACCGATTAGAGCTTACTTTTTTTTAAATCGTGTCTACTTGATCTCAACTTTCTTATGGTTTTTAATTCAAGTGTCTATCTCTATTTGTTTCCGAGTTATGAGCGATCAAAGTGAAAGTACTTTTTCTTCACAATTTGCTTTAGTGGCCTATAACTTTGATAAATCGCAGCGTTAGGGTCTAAAAATTTCGATTTCTTCATATTTTTATATTACAAAACATATCCCAGAGTTTGGTTAAGATCCGTGATCCGAAGGCCGTGGCCTCTCCTAGTTAGTCCATGCATACTTTATATTCAGACTAATATGCATGATTCTTGGGAAGATACTGCCGATGACAATATTCGAGGGGGCAATCACTGTAAAATTCTTTTCAATAAGTAATAAATAGAGTAAGGTTAAATAATATACAAATTTTTAAAGAAAAAGTATCATAGAATAAATTATTTACAAAGGACACAAATCTTCATCTTTACTTCGACACAAGCACAAATTAAACTCGATAAATCTCAGAATAGACATTATAATAACAAAATAATATAGTGCAACGATTCCAAAGCATCTAAACAAACTTAAAATGAAGATACACGTGCAGCGTATGCGTTTATATTGGATATATATGAAATGTCCAAAAGAAAAATTGATTTGGTCTGCGGTTGAAAAGGACAAGTACCTTCAGGCATTTTACGTAGAATATACAAATAGAAATTCGACTGCTGTCTCCCTTCATGCTGCTCATTTTCGACTTTATTATACGATACCTAGATTTTTCGCAACCGAGTTTTCTAACAAACTGCAGATAATTGTCATCTGTTGAATTATGCAAACTAGGTAAGAATATAAATTTTAAGTGTAGGGAAGCTTATTATATTTTTAAGACCATTATCCCTACATGTGTGATGGCGACTATATTAAATTATTTACACAACTATATTCATTTATTAATTGGAGGACTTATAAGCATGCAGCCCTTGCTCTAAAACGTCAAAAGATTTATAGTTTACAATACAGCGCTGGTGAATGTGAACTATAATCGTGGCATCTATTTATGATTTTGAATATTGCATTATATAATTTGTAATTGAACATTTATATAAATTGATAAATTAATTAATTTTAATAATTAAGCGATAAAAAGGTGACCAACTTTGTAATAAAAAAAGTATTACTAAAACTTTTTAAAAAAATCTCAGTGAATTCATGATTATATGATTTTTCCATGCTAAATTAATTTGTTACTTTTAATTTATTTATTTTCTCATTTATTTAGTTTTCGAGTACATCTACTTCGTTTAGTATTAAATTACACTACATTTACTAAATATATATTCTATGCAAATATACGCGATGAATTTGCATTTTATTTCATAAATCGCATCGAGTGTTACTGTCGTATTAAAATTTAGATTAATCGCTTCGATCTCTTGAATTAAAATTTCTACCAACACCTACGCTAAGTGAACATCATAATTATTATTTACAATTCATTAATAGACTTTCTTTATATTATATATAATTAATTTCTTCTGAAGTTATTTTTATGGGTCAGTTTGTGTGAAAACTAGTTATATCAAATTTTAAAGTAAACTCACATTACAAGTAATTTAATAAATTTTACTTTATCCTATATTCGTATTTTTATTGACCATATTTCTTTAAAGATTCAAATGGATATTAATTTTTATATTTACATTATTGAAATAAAACGTTTATATAAAACTACTATTCACGTATGTGTATAATATTTTAAAGATTGTTAAATCTAAAAGCATCCCGAAAATCAATATGCTCGATTTATTATTTTATATAATATATACATGTATATTATATTATTCGTCATCAATTATTTCATATATCCAATAAAATTTGTTCCGTTATATATAAATAAATACTATTTATAAAACGGGAGTTTTATATTAAATTTCTAGATTTTTAATATTATAAGTTCATCGGTGTTAAATAAGTATTTTGTACATCATGATATTAATAAATATCAATTTATCTATATTAATATTAAAATTCATTGCGTAAATGTCTTTGTCAAAAGATGATGTGCTGTGGACACTATGCATATATGTCCGTGACAATTTATATAATTGAATATATTTATACAATTTATCCTGCGCATTATCTAGAGCCGAATTTGTAATCGATGCACTTATAGGTATAGTGGAAATGTTTACGTAAAAGTTTCTTAATGAAACAATATCTCCGGCTATTATAACATGTTTCGCATCGCTAAATAATAATGAAATATTTAATTGGACTTATTTAGCAAAACATATTCTTTTGAAATTAATAAATAATTTAAAGCTTTAAATATACGTTGCTTATTTTATATGAAGTTTATTCGGTTTAATCAAATTTGTATAATTTTAAATGAATATTTTGACAAATATATTCAATGGAATATTTATGCTTGAAATATAATTTGTTCTGAAGAGAATTCACATTACTCTATCATACTTTCTGGACTAATGCACATCATGTTAATTTACCGATAAAAGCATAAATAGCCATTCTTTATACGATTCTTTAAACATTCTTTATATCACTACATGCTTTTAGAAAAAAAAAATATGTATATATATGTATCTGAATGAAATGTTTCGATTCTATATTGATAACGTTTACTGAAACTCGTAACGACGCGATTGATCAAGCCACTTCGGGACAATGATAAACGGGAAAACTGAAATTTTCTCGTCTTATTTCTGTCGGGTAAAAAAATTTCACATGTGTGACTGCAAATCGATACGAGTGATTTCATATACCTATATATATATATACATACACATCCCCAACATAATAGTATATTTTATATCCGGAAGCGATCGGTTCTTCAGACGTAGAATACGTATAAAAAGAAGCGTCCGAAATTTATTCTTCCCTCGGAGGGATAAGCGTGTGTCTACTACTTTTTACTCGTGTTTTCGTGAGCCCGAATGCACGATTGTGGGGACATTTGTCTTGCTGAATTTAATATAGAGCGACGCAGGCAGGTGACGCATATTCCTTTTTTTTAGTTCTTATAGGTGGATTATTTCAAGTATAAATACATTTAATATATCTTTATGAATTTGCAGAATTTAATGCAATTAACAAATTTAATAGGATTGACAACTTAGTGATATTCAAAAAACGATTATTTGTGTTCTACCGTAGTCATAGAATGATATTCAGAAGTTTTAGAGTCGAATCTTTAATACTTTTTAAATTACTGAAGGAAAGTCACTCGGTAATCAGATACTCGATTCTTGTCACCAAAGCGGAGAACCGAGCAGCTGCACTATTACGTGGATCTAAAAGTTTAATAATATCATTATTTGAATACTCACAGCTACTGTATATTTCAGATTTCTCTGATTTTCTTTAATTAACAATATGGTACTTTGCAACAATTGCAAAACATGTGTAAAATTTGAAAAAGCAAATCACTACCAGATAATAATGTAAAAATGTGTTAGTGTGTTATTTTGCATATGTATATCGATTATGTCACTATAATCTTGGCGAAGCAATCGAAATTTACAGAATTTTAATTTTGGGTCTGATGCCGAAGAGATTTGCACTCCTTGTTCCTATTTGGAATCTGCGATTCTCCATCGCAATGCATGACGGTGAACCACGCGTAATCGAATTTTGTACGACTAGTTTTATTTTTACACGATTAGATATTAAAAATCTTTTACCATAAATCTTATTATCTATATTGGTTGATATATATATATATATATATATATATGGGGTATTCCACGTGAAGTGGTCCGATCAAAATTTTAAAATGCACCAAATTTTGGGTACACTTTGCAAATGTTTTTCAGAATACAGAAAAAAATTTTTAGGTACAGGAATCTATTTGCTCAAAAGTTATTCTAACCTCAAAAAGTGAATTTTTCCATATTTTTTTCAACACCAGCTGGGTTTACCGCTATATAACTCAAAATCTATCAACTTTTACTATAGAACATTATATGTAACATTCGTTGCTAATTATATCTAGAATTTATTCTTCTGGGTTAGAATTTCTAATCTCAAGGTCAATGTTACATAAACTACATGTCAGTATTCAACTTGAAAAAAGTGCAAGTGCGCCACCTTTGATTTTTTCATCCAAAAGTCTAAAAGAAAGCTTGGAGCAATACCTTTCAAATGGTCTGTAGCATTTTTATGGCCTCCAATTCTGTAAAAAGTTGTGACAATTTAAAGAAACACGAAATTTTTTTAAAAATTTAAATGGGAATTACCATGTTAATTTTTGTAAATTTTTTGTCCCATTTAAATTTTTAAAAAAATTTCGTGTAAAAAAAAGGTATTGCTCCAAGCTTTCTTTTAGACTTTTGGATGAAAAAATCAAAGGTGGCGCACTTGCACTTTTTTCAAGTTGAATATTGACATGTAGTTTATGTAACATTGACCTTGAGATTAGAAATTCTAACCCAGAAGAATAAATTCTAGATATAATTAGCAACGAATGTTACATATAATGTTGTATAGTAAAAGATGATAGATTTTGAGTTATATAGCGGTAAACCCAGCTGGTGTTGAAAAAAATATGGAAAAATTCACTTTTTGAGGTTAGAATAACTTTTGAGCAAATAGATTCCTGTACCTAAAAATTTTTTTCTGTATTCTGAAAAACATTTGCAAAGTGTACCCAAAATTTGGTGCATTTTAAAATTTTGATCGGCCCACTTCACGTGGAATACCCCATATATATATATGTGAACAGGAATATAACTATAGATTTTAATTATGCTTAAGATTTTAATTGAAGTGACACATTACTGTGCTGTCGGAGGGCGTATTGATTCGGACATCAGATTATAAACAAAATCCTGATATTATCTTTGAAGATGAATTTTTAAAGCAAATGAGTGCAGAAATAGCTAATATCGATAATATAATAATATATATATACATAGATTAATTATCAATTGACTATTCAAAGAAAATCAAATCTATTATTAAATGGTAATAATGCTACTGAGACTAACTTGTGATGGAATAAGTTTTAGAATCAAATATAGAAATAAGGACTCAATTAGCCAATTTACACTTGAAAAAAATTATATTAAATCCTGCAGGTTAGTGATTAATATTACTGGTGGCAACGCAGCTGAGGTCGATGATAAATCATATCACTATTATACTAAATCAATTAGACTGGATAATTCTCTTTACATATTTACCCTTATATATACGGCACTGTTTTTTTCGCATTGAAATTCTAACGATATTGTGAACAAATGGCCAGATGATTTATAATTTTCTAATAAATGCCAAATTTTTTGTTTAACAGCAATAATTTTAATTAAATTCAATACAAAAATGATCATTATAAAAAGTATCTGGGAGATGTTCTTTTAAACAATTGTACATCAATGATCATGTAATAAATCTTATCAAGTCCTTACGTGACTTATTTGGATAGTGTTATACTTTCATAACATGAATTGGATCGTAACTTCGAGTTATAAGTATTTATATAGAAGTCTAAAAAAAGGATCCATAATATAACTTATTCCTACATGGGTTCTTCTTGAAAACTTATATGTAATTAAAATAAAATTACAAATCTAGTCAGTGTATTACAAAGTTAAAGGTAAAATTAAAATTATTAGAAGTTTAATCAAAATTTAAGGATAAAAATATTATTAATTTTATAGGCTAACATTTATTATTTTTTCTATAGCTTTGGAATTAATTGACATATATTTAAGCTTATGTTTTTAAATTCTATGAATTTATTCTGAGTGTTCTTTTAAAATTGGATTTGAACATCTATATCTAATTGCCAGTTAACCCTTTAGGTCACAGATGCCCATATATGAATGTCTTAATTTTTTCCTTCTTTTTTCATATTTTTCAAAATTGATGCAGGAGTTTTAATTTTTTTTCTGTTTTACGTATTACTGTACCTAGACTATTGAATCATGGAGATATTTTTTGAAGATATGATTGTTTATAATTATTATAGATATACATTTGTCAAAAAAATGGGTTTTTGATAATTTAATACGATAGCGGTGAAATTTGATAAGTAACATATACTTTTTTTCATATTGGAATTCTTTGATTGATGAACAAGTATTATAGGATCGCCGTTAAGTTTGCGCAAAATTCGGAAATTTATATTTACATTTTTGGACACATTTATCTGAATTGTGTGTCTGAAAGTATTAATTATAGTACAGAATGTTTGAGAAGTGACAAGGGCTTACGGTTGCTTTTTTCATATTTTTACATATGAAAACATATCTCAAAGTTACGATATAATCCAGGTTCAAAAGATATGATACAATTCCAGTTTGAGTTGCCATAGTATTGAAACTATTTTATTGACAATTTAATCGATAATTGCAGTCAAAACTTGTTACAAAGGTTAGAATTTCGCCAGCGATACAATTAATATAAACGGATACCCTATTATAGAGCTCTATTTTTAACCAATTATTATTTAATACGTAGATTAGAAATATATTGTGGACATTTTATATAACAAAATAAAATATTTAGAATTTTGAATACTGATAAAGTGTTAAATAATTTTCATTTTGCTCGTTTTTATATCGAATTGGTTAGAGGTAAACTTTTAAAAATGTATACTAAATTTCTTTAATAGGAAAAGACTCGTAAAATAAACTAAATGTCGCTTTAATTTCAAATTTAATTATTCAGAATTATTCTCTTTTTTGCGAGTATAGTCTTAATTGAATTTGCATAGAGTTCCTGACAACATAGTTACATCAATTTATAATTAGAACTGTTAAATTTATCCTTACATAGTTTAATCTTTATATAAATGTACTGCAAGACCTCAATTACAACCGTTTCAAAAATTGGAAAAGTCTAGTAGCTGTTATTCTAACTCGAGGAATGATAAGTTGGAAAATTTTTCGCACCCATCTACAACCAGCTCGTCGATTTGGTTACCTTCATTCACAAGTTACTTTGATATCTACGAGTACTTTCGTTAGATTAGTCTACTCAAGCTATAAGCTTAGATTAGTGTACTCAATCAGCTTGGTAACAGCGAATTATATTTGTGCACGATGCGATGTAATTGCAGACATATTCGGAATGTTCTGTAGAACACCATATTTGTGGTTATAAGTAGAAAAGCTTATAAATTTACGTACATCGATGACACCAAAAGTCTGACAGTCCAAACCTGTCTAAATATTGTTCTCAAACGATTATCAAAATATTTCCATTTTGTAAATTTACGTGAGAAGATGCCAAGCGGGTTGCAGTTAGACATTTTTTTGTATTCAATTATTTTTCCGCACTTCTCCACAGCTAAGTATACATAGACCATTACAATTGTTTTATTCGAATTGTCTCACCTTACATGTTAATATCCCAAAATTAATATTAATATCAATGTTTGTTTATACGTTAATATATAATATATTTAATACATTACGAATCCGTCGTTTGCGCATTCGCAGTCAACTTCAACTGAACACAAACATTATTATAACAGAGTTATGCAAGTTTTTAAAAAATATAAATTGATAAAATTATTGATTAAGATTTACTATTGAACCTTTCTAACTTGATAAGACTTTGACTTTCAACTATTAATTTTAAAATAAAAATCCATAGAAAAAATAAAACTGAGTAAAACGCTAATTATAGGATGCGCATAGATTTTAGGTAAAGTAATACTATCAATATTATCAGAAATAGTCTACACCAAATTGTAATAAATTGATAAGTTTTGAATAGCTGTAAATACGTCATGTATCAAAATAACCAATTCCACTCCATACATTCCACACGTGTACGAGTTTATCACCAATATGTTTGAAGCGCGTGCATCACATTTTGTTGCGCGTTATAGTCGACATTTTGTCCCTCCCTTCCTACAACCAGAAGAGGGCTCGAGTTACCCCATACCCAATCGACGGGTTTTATGTTCCGTATCGTTATTACTATGCTCAAGCTTTCACCTAATTAAATCCATTTTCAAATCGTTATTGCGTTACGCATCATCGTCAAAAGGTTCAACTTTACAGAGGGAGTGGATATTAACTGGGTAATTAAGCGTTCGACAATCCGGTAGTGTCTCGTATTTAAGTATTTTATTCCTTTATCAACTTTATATATATACACAGTACCGGCCATTAATTCTGGATGGGAAATCCAATTTTTGCTCCGACTTCCCATGCGCATATCTTCTTCAATATTCGTCGGAAATTTTTTTGGAAAAAAGCACTGGAATGTACTCGTCAAAAGCTTTCGTTTTGTGGGATTAAATCTTTTTTAAAGCTATTTTTGAGATTATGAGGCCCTCAAGCAATTAAAAAAATTTTACTATTTTTTTCATTTTTGTTCAACCAGTTGCAGTTTTTTTTTAATAATACAGTTGGAAAAAATCAGGAAATAGCTTTAGAATGGGCTTGAAAAATGCCATATGCAAGTATTTTTGAAAAAATTGTAAGTCACTTTGTTGTCATGTTAAAATTAAAGAAAGTTATAGGTTCGTTTCTCTAATATTACAATCTATCACGCGATATTCCGACGCTTGAGTTCAAGTAATGTCTGTTTACATTTTCGACTACTGTTTTTGGTTTCTAGGTATTAAAGGTGAAAATACTCAAAATGTTTATGTCACAAATCAGTTGAAAATGGGTTTCCAGCCGGTAAGAACATTCAGAGAAAAGCGATCCCAAATACGAAAACTACGTAAATTAGGTTTTTTTGCATTTCATACACCATAATAGAAAAAAAGAAGCGATTGACTTGTCGCAGTAAAAACTTAACAACAAAGTGACTTGCAATTTTTTTGAAAAATATTTGCATATGGCATTTTTCAAGCACTTTCTAAATCTGTTTCCTGATTTTTTCTAACTGTATTATTAAAAAAACTGCAACTGATTGAACAAAAATGAAAAAATTGTAAAATTTTGTTAATTGCTTGAGGGCCTCGTAGTCTCAAAAATAGCTTTAAAAAATATTTAGTCGCACAAAACGAAAGCTTTTGACGAGTACTTTCCAGTGCTTTTTTCCAAAAAATTTTTTTATGATTACTCGAGAAATTAATTATAATTCATTACATTTTTACAATATGTACGTGCATAATATCAACAGAAAAATATATTTTCAATAAAAACTAATACGATTAACTGTTTGTCCCATTATTACATCCAACTATAGTTAGGCATAATGAAAAATTCGAACAATACGTATACCGTTATGACGTATGTGACATTAATTGTGAACTGAATGAAATGGATTGAAAAAAGTCTAACTATAATAAATAAATATTTACCAAAACGTCCCTTCAAATTTTGAAAGCAAGAGCGCACCGTCAAAATATTATTTACGAGGAATTCGCTAATAAAGCCACGCCACCCTGTTGCTTCCTACGATTGCCTGAAAGCTCGTCAATCTTTGTCAAGGGCGACAAACGCCCACGACGAGGCTCCAAAAAAGGTCACGATCCTCGGGGTACGTTCTTAAAAAACACGTAGTTGCATAAATCCTTTGCTTTGGCAATGTCGACTTAATATTGCAAATTCCCTATCACGAAATGTTTGATCGTAGGATAACCTCGTAATATGCATTTTTTTTCAGTATTGTTAATTAATTCCATAAATTTTAATTATTACGTATCATATTTTTTATAGAATAAATGACAAGAGTATACATCGATATGTTTGGATGAAATAATTTATGAATTATTAATCATCGTATTATAACAATCAAACGATAAAAAATAACAAATGATTTTATTGTACGATCATGAAATATTCATGTAGAAAATTTTTATTTATTAATAATTTATTCGGTACATATTTATATGAATATATTTTTAGGTTATTTGTCTTTCCAAACTTCGAAGCGTATACACACTTGTACGAAAGTTTAAATACGTGCATATCAATCTTAACGCGCAAAAGGGAAACCGACTCTTTTTTTGAAGTTTTCATCTCCCGGGTAAACTTTTATCGCAAATGATTGTTTTATTAAATTATTATTCTTTTGTTAAGAATAACATAAACTCGGTAAGAGAAAATTCAATGCTTCTTTTTTAATTATTTCGGATATAACAATTTAAAAATGTACGTTGCGTTATTATTTATTATAAAAGATCAATTTTTAAATAATTACATGTAGTAATTTACGTTTTGAAAATGAGCATTACTTACAAAGGCATATACGACGTATGGGATATTGCCGTTGCAAGAAAATCGCTGAACCTAAAAGAAAAATTGATGTTAATCGACAGTGTCGACGAAATTGGACACAAGCCAATCGTATAGGTATATAGGAGTCAAGAGTTTCAAATGACCAATTACAATGTCGTGCTATTTAATAGAGGCACGCGACGAGCTCTCTATTCGATATCCGTCGGTCAATCGGTGTCGAGCGGATTGCTAAAAAACTGTTCGACCCGAAATAAAGAGATTTTCTCGGACTTTCCAACGACGATATCACGATTTTCACATGCTTATCTTTCTCGATGTATAGTTTGTTACTGTAAATTATTTATGACGTCGTTATATAGCAAATTGAAAAATACAATTTTATTTTTAACACCTTGGTAATAATTATTTCAAGAATTTCAAAGTCCATAATTTTTTAGTACGATGGGTTAGTTTGTGTGAAAATAAATACATTTTCAATCCCTATAAATATTTATATAATATTATAAAAATAATCAGTATACAATTAAAATAAACATGATAAATTTGAATACGTAGACACATTAATTTAAAATTACATTCCATTAATTATCTAGAGCAAAACGAATATCAATGCACTTTTAAGACTCTCTTTCGACTTTTGAGAAACATTTCGATTAATTGGCCAGTTCTCTTAACTGATAAGAATTAAAAAAAGGAAATTAAAATTTTAATTAACAAGCTATTTCGATTCTTGAAAGAAGGTCGAAAAATTACATTTCCAGTTGATAATGTTACATAAAAACATAGTAAATTGTTAAATGTCGTTATAAAATAATGTATAACGTTAATTCTTTTTTACGAACTGTCCAATATTTTTTGTAGCTCATACGTGCAACTTAAGACATAATAAAAGAGAGAAAAAGAAAAATAAGTTTATGGTTCGTTAAAGCACAAACTGGAGGATTCTCTATTTACGGCATCAAAAAAGAACTTTTTAATTAAAGTACCTACATTTGTTAATCGTCTCTTAACTCTTCTCTTTTTTGTGTACGTACAACTTTTATGTACGTACATCGTAGTGCTTTTGAATTTGTAACACTCTAATGCCAAGCCTTTTTCGATTCGCATATAAGAACATTGGAATAATAGAGTTAATCTCAATTACATAATAGTACAATTACACAATTTTAACCAAAATTATTTGTATAATTTTATGGTTTCATTTAAACCCGAGATGTATATAACAAGAACATGCTTACGACAATAATAAGGATTTATTAATATGATGTTGGTTTTATTAATTCTAATTATAACCAAAGTTATTCCGTCCTTAACATATTGTCTTAATAAAGTGGTAATCGTTAATTCAAAGATAAATTATCAAATGTTAAGTTTAATATTTGGCTGTTACCACAGAACGACCTGCAGATGCATTTTCACGAATGTTTGGTAAAAAGGTTTCACCATGAAAAATAGATCTGAGTAGTTTCATATCGAACTATCTCGGGGTTTTAGAGTAAAACCGATATGTGTGTAAAATTTTGGTCGATAAACTGATACTGCGTGTTATCAAGAAAGCATGCCATAAAAATATTATTTTACCTTTAGACTAATAATCAATTGTAGTATTATTAATTGAAAATAATTGTTATAGATTGAAATCACCCTTTTTTACTCTTTCGATTTTTTATATTTTTGTTAAGATAACACAAAACCATGCAATTTTCGGCGTTAAATAATACTACTTATATGCAGGCGAACTGAATATGGATCTGCTCATTGATGTGTGATTGTCGAATGTTGTACTTTCATATATATATACTTATTATTCGTCCATAATAATGTATCTTACTATTTAAATATCAAATTTATGTAGCGTATTTAAAATCTATGTTTTTTTCTAAATGCCTCAATAGATTTTTATCACTTGTCATGAAAATAAATTCTTGTTTATGGTATGCATTAAAAAATTTTAAAACTAATAATTCTACTAACCAATTAAAATAGGGAATTTTATAGCATGCGATTAAACGGTGACTTTTAAAAATAAATGATCAACCATTCGTGGGTGTTGTCACACATATATATGTACATACTAGTGTGTAATTATTTTAATTAAGATCGCAGAAGCCGCGTCAACGCGAAAGGAAATACGATGACGTACCGGCGATCACATGGCTATATTCGACGGAAGAAGGGTGACGGTAAATAGAAATGAAGTGCGTGGGAGAAGCCGTAAAGATTGATGTACTGGATATAAAAATATTTGATGGAAATAGTAAAAATGTAACATTTACGATAAAAATATTGCAATCGCCGAATTTCAATTTTGTCATTTCTGTCTCTCTCTCTCTCTCTCTCTCTCTCTCTCTCTCTCTCACTCACTCTTTCGCTCTCTTCACCCCAAACATTCTCTCTGTATTTATTTATATTTTTTTCTCTAAATTCAACTAGTAAATTTTTATTTCCGTACATTACTGACGCATGGCTTATTTTATTTTATTTTTTCAGACTCGATTTCGATAAATCTTGAATTATAGTATCAATGCGAATTTTCTATCTAATTTATAAGATTGAGCCTAATAAATTTTACGAGCAGTAGCAAAATATGAAAAGATATAAATTGGAAATAAAAAAGATGAGACTGAAAGTGCAAAATTTCAATCGAGGTGGCAAAATCTAGGTTTTATATAATGAAATTGGAAAATATACTTTGCGTTTTCTTGTAAAAAACGTATAGAAAATTGTAATATTTTATATTTCTTGAAAAGATGTTCGGTTGGTTAAATGTTTGAAAAATTTTATGTTTAACCATTAGTTTGAACTGATATAAAATGTTTCCTACACTCAGTAGTCGTTTACGAGTTAATTTATTCAGTTTTGTAATGTAACACTGAAATTATTGAAATAAATAAATTAGCAAGTCCTATTGGGATTCCTCCAAATAAATAAATTATATAATTATGGAATAAAGAATATATTAACTTAGGCTGCAGTAAGTGTAAAAAAATAATTCTTTATTTACTCATACTATTAAAATGTTTTTATAGAAACGTTATCACAAATAACACGCTTACTAAATACATAGATTTTGAACGTTAAATTTGTCTACTTTAACGAATAAATCGAAAGACCTTTTAAAAATAGTTTCTTTGCTTTATTACCACCAAATGATCGAAATTCCTTGATAAAATTTGATGCTCGAATGTTCAGATCAATCCGATCCGGAATTTCTCGAAGAGAAAAGCGCTGCATCGACCATATCGTAGAGAGAGAGAGAGAGAGAGAGAGAGAGAGAGAGAGAGAGAGAGAGAGAGAGAGAGAGAGAGAGAAAAGGTGGAAAAGAGGGTACAAGAAGACCCAAAGCGAAGAAACTCGTTTTAGGTCACCATACCTCCAAGGGTTCAACTTTATCGTACCGCCGGAGGCACACGTAGCCTGTGAATTGGTTGAATTGGTTCTCGAGTGTGCAAGCCTTTCACACCTTTTGAGTGGGTGCGCGCGCAAGAATTACATTGGCACTGGTTCATTTCGATTCAACCGGACAGCCTCGGATCTTTTTCGAACTTATGGAACTTTAAAAGAGTTCTCAGTATATATTTATGTGTAAACGAGTGCCACTCATTCTAGTAGACAATATCTCAGTCCAATTTTATCCGACGAATATTAAGAATTCGATCAGGTAATTCTGATAGAAAATTTTTTATCCTGATAATATCTTTACGTAGTCAATATAGATGTTCCATTAGCTAGTGAATTTTTTGTTGAAATTAATTTATACAATTAATTCCGACCAAAATTATAGTAAATTGAATTGTAAATAATAATTATGAATGCATATTTTTTGTTGAAACATTTTTAGTCTCTGAAGAGAAATTTATTTAATAAGTTATTAATTTATTCTAGGTATACTGTATAACGGATATTATTATCACCTTTTTGGCGAGGGCTAAACTGTATACATAACTTTGATGTATTTCTGCATCATGTTTATATTTATTATCTTCATTAAAATTCTGCAGCAGCTTCTTACGTCAAAACTATGCAGAGAAACTTTAAGAATTAAAAACGCAAATTAATACCGTTTTTCTTAATTGCACAAGACGCTCACACATAATAAATTAAATTAAATATATTTATTTTTCTAGGGAGTGCTGTATTATATGCATTGTGTTTTTTACGAAGAGATTATTAGGCAAATACTTTTGTAATTTTTCGTTTATAATCTCATCTCAGTGCGAAAAAAACGCACTTAATATAAGATCGTCTATATTTGATGTGCGCACAAAGAAAACTTTTCAAACTAACTTGCTTTTTTGCTTCAGAAGAAATTATACAATAATAAGTAAAAAAAAGTTACGATTTTTTAATTTGAATTCGAGGTTATACAGTAAAGTTTGAAATAACACTGTTACGTATTTTATATTTTTGAAGTTTCTACCACCGAATAACAAGGAATGAATATTAAGCTTGCAAATTTCTCGAGTAACTTGCAATTTTAATTTCGTGTAATACTAGGAGCATATGAAGATACCTCAATTATGTATATTCGTTAATACTATAATTGCGGGAGATAGTTTGATCGAAATATATAAAGGTGTGTATAATAAGAGTCGAAATTATATCGAAATTATAGTTTATAATTCTTTTGCACAGGCATGAATATTTTAGGCATACATCAGTTGAGAAAAAATGCTTTCAAAGTTTAAATTATCCAAAATAATAAATGTTTCATACGAAATTTAAAAATATATTTTGATCATCGAGTTAACTTCCTAAAAAAAAGTTATTGGACATTTTTAAATATTACTCTAGTGCGTGTATTAATAAGCAAGTGAATAAACTCGGGATAATTTTAATTCAATCAAGTGTACAAATTAAAATAATTTTAAGAATATTTTGCACGTCTAGACGATGATTATTTTAATTTAAAAGATAAGTTTATTATAATCAATACCACACTTTTGAACGCTCAGTGGTAAATTACGTTGAACCACTGCACATTACGATTTAGTGGTTCAAGATGCATCAACATATAATTTAGGAGTCACTTCTCGCCGTTGTAATTGTGGCTGTTCCGCTATAATGCTCCTCCTTCTCGGTTATGCTTCCTGAAGCTGATTACGAAATTTGCTTCGGCACTCGAGCATCTCAAATGAACATCTCTCTATACCGAAGATTTCGAAGATTTAGAATTATTACTGTATCACGTTCTTGTCGGTAAAATGTATATAATAATCTTTAAAATATAATCTATCGTAAGGTGTAGATTATATGAACAGTAAAATAAGTCGCAGTATACTGGTAGAAGGGTAGTAAATAAAAATCAACTTTAGAAAAATGTTAAAATACGTATATTTATCACCATTGCTACTGTTTAGTTAGCATTTTCTCTTTAAGTAATAAATGCATTTCGTTTAATGGAATGTTAAACCCAAAAAGATTAAGTAGCAATTGTATTGAACTAAAAGCTTTTTTAAAAGGAAATATACGTCGAAGAATTAATAATTTTAAATGTAGAGAATACCAACTTTTTGTACAGAAAATTTTAAAAATATACTGAAGGTGCATCTAGTTAAACACCTCCATTTAATTTGACCAGTCTCATCTATATTCTATTGATCATTAAGTACACCTATACACACGTGCATACAAAAAAATTTTTAAAAGCATTTATATTCGATTAAACATTCAATCAAATATGAAACAATTTTATAAACATACAACGTTCAAACAATCAATTACATTTTTTCTGTTTTATTCCTCAAAAAATTGTGCATGTTCATTATTGACCAAGAAAAAAAAACACAATCCAAAACGGTGTACACACTTTTCGCGCAGTTATATCCGAGGGGAATCGTCCAATACCCACTATGAAAACAAATATATACATTGAAACATCCACAAATTTGCACGTAAAATTTTTTTTCGATTTCTTTTGCTTATATGCAAAGCATCGTTATTTTTTTATACTTTTTTTATAATGCCATCATTATTAGTTCATATATTCATTCTACAAATAATAAGAAAAAGAAAAAGAAAAAGAAATGAAATATACATTTTGTAAGAAAAATTCATAAGGTAAACATTTTGTCATACCTAAAGGAAATAAAAGAGACTCGTTTGATTGGACTGTACGCGTGAGTTTGTCATTTATCGTTGGTATTTATTATCGAGGATAAAATACAAAAGGTTCTCGTTAGGCTTCGAGACAAACCCTTTCGATATGCCCTATTCATTTTATCTTTGTTAATCCTTTTCAATTTCCGTGACTCTTTGTCCTTTTATTTCTCTCTCTGTTTCACTTTTACGTACTATTCGCATTTGTCGCCTTTTTTTCGTGGGTGGCATCAATTGACTCGTGAAAATTAGTTTTGACCTATCGTACTCAATATAAAAACTTTTCTATCGTATTTAAAATTAACACAAAAAATTAACAACAATTATAAATCTTGATATTACGTTTCAGGTTATAACAAGATCCTCGTTAACTTTCAATAATTACAAAGTAAGAGCTCTAAAAAGCACCACCAACAATTTATTTATTTCGAGCTTCTTGATTTCCGCTAAAAAAGTATAAAACAGCATTAAAATAAACGAGAAAATGAACGATACTTAAAAGAGTTTCCGGGTAGACGCAAACACATACGCACGCGCGCACACATACGCGAGCGTTTAAAGAAACTCAGCAAATTAAAACAACGCTTATTACGATTTTCGAACGACAAGTTCTTACGGGCGTCGAGGAGTTGAAACTTCCACTTGTATATATATACACGTGTGCGTGTGTGCGTGTGCGTGTGCGTGTGTGTGTGTGTAGAAACAACTACTTTTCCACATCGCACAAATGCAGAATCTAGAGTCACGTCGCTATGCGCTTTTACTTGCTGCCACTTGGAGAAAAGAGCAGTTACAGTGCTTACAGCGAGATCGCGCCTTTGTTATACCTAAAAAATGTACCCTTTTTTTCTAAACTTTTCAAATTGGATCTCACAACTTTTGCTGGGTTTGTTAAAGAAACTTTTGAGAATTGCTTTTCAACTATGTATCTATACATATTTGAAGATATACGAGTATTTTATTTTCGTAATTTTACGATTTGACACATTTTTTAATGTACAATTGATTTTTATTGGTATGCTTGTATTAATGCGATTTGCGTGTTTTAATAAATGTATACTTACATTTTCAAAAAAGGTTTTAAAATTTCTTAATAAAACATATAATATTAACGCAAAAAATTCGTTATAATAACAATACTGCAACATTGTCGATTTTAATGTTCGAAAATAATAATTATCATTTATTTATTGTAAATGATAAAAACAATATTTCTTAATCAATCGTAATAACTTGCCAACCATTATAAAATATGAAGTATTAATTTATCTTTATCAAATTATAATGGTAATTTTGTTTAAATTAAAATGCAAAATATATTATCATGTAATATAATTATGCCCATTAGAATAATTTGTTACATACTATTTGGTTATATGAAAATTATGTGTGATAATTATGTATATGCAAAAAGTTATATTTGATTAATAATTCATTAGTCTGATTCTTTAGAGTCTGATAATCACTTAGTTTACAACTAAAGTTATAATTATAATTTTATAGTTATATAAAGTTTTCATATTATACTGACAGATGCGTTTACGATTATATAGTAAAACACTTTATCAAAGGATTTGAAACCTCATTTAATTTTATATAGAGAATTTTCATTATCATCTCAAATTCTGACTCTCATCGTTATATTTAATTCGAGCATGCTGACATATCTTATTAGATAATAATGTGATAACTGTCTAAAGGTATTTATTACATTTTTATATTGTTAATTTATAGTACTTTATTTGATTGTTTCATATTAATACACATTAAGAATGTGTCGATAATATATTTCAGCTTTTAGTATCAAAATTACTTGATTTTTTTACTGCCGAGGAGCTTCTGACGCAAATATTCCCGTGGTACTCTCAAATTTTTTTCTGTACTCCCTGCAACTCCATGCTACACTATGCTACTCCCTCTACTAAAACGATTCTTTTAAAATGGCAGGAAAATGCGATGGAGTACGCGGGAGTGCGGTAGTGCGGGAGTGCGCGTTATACGCTAGGGAGTGCGTGGGAGTACGCGGAAATATCTAGGAGTATGAGGGACTCAGCGGAGTAATCTGATACCCTTGATTATGTCGTTTCTAAATTAACGGTTTTTAGGTACATTATACATATGTATATACTGGTACTGGTAAACTCTGATACTGAAACATTTTTGCAGATATAATATCAATATAAATGAATATTCTGTCAATTGTTTCATCAATATAAAAGTTACGCTAAAGTAATCATAAGTTTTAGATGTATTTTACATTAAGAATATGGTATACGGAGGTATGTGCACAAGAATTAATCACATCAGGTTTGTATATACTTACTAAAAATTTAGAATTGTTCTAGTAAATCATGCAAAAATAATACAAGCAATAATTATACAAATTAGTTTGTCTTAATTTTTCTGATTTTTTTAATATACAAATCTATAATGATTTACAAAAAAGAAGTTAAAAACGGTTTTTAAAAATTATCAACAAAGAAAAATAAAAACTATATTAAAGAGAAAGAACATTTAATATTTTATTTAATGAATAAAAGAAATAAATTAATATTAAGCATGCATTACTATCCATTAATTTAAATATATAAATAATCTTTACTTTTTGCTTTGCAAGTGAAGTAACTCGATTAACCTTCACCAGTATATTTACATTTCATTCGAGAAAAAAGCTATATATGAATACAAGTATAAGTTAATATGATTGTTAAAGGGTAAACAAGAAGCTTTTTGAAGAACGACAAAAAATATTTGAGCTACATTATTGCCTGTTCATTTTCAAGTCAAACAAATGAGCGTTTCGTTTACATTCAATGATTAAAAAATTAGGTACACATTAATTAGCAATGTTTAAAATGAAACATTATAACGATCTGCCATATGCGATTGCATCGTTAAATTATTTTTATATGCTTCATGTTAAATATTATTTGTTTATGAAGACGAAATAAAGAAGAAAGTGCAACGCGTCAGCAATACTATGACAATTATTAATTGATAAATGATGAAACAATATGGTCTGAAGAGGATGGAGAATGTCAATCGAAAGGTCACTAAATAATTAATCGTACGATTTATTCGGGAAAATCGTCATTAATTTCTTTTCCTAATAGAATAAAAGGTATTTTATAATTTATATATCATGTATACTATATATTAATAGCATAATTATATATTTATCTGATTAATAACATAGATAACGAGTCAGCAATATTTGATTGGTTACTTGCAGATAACTAAAAAATGCTATAATTCAAAAGACAAAATTAAGAATTTATTGACAGCCTGTAGACACAGAAGCATAAATATTTATTTATATATTCCAATTGTAAAGTAATTAAAATAAACAGGTTTGAGTCACGTAAGAAATAAATATAAAATAAGGGAGAAAATTGAGAAAGTTGGACAGACAATGAGAACGGATTTATAAAATTGTAAAGGATAAAGGTATTAAAAAAGAGAAAGATTGTGTATTATATATATATCTGTATGTGTACCGAAATAAAGTATACCAGTTTAACTAGAGCGATAAGAAGTGCTATATACTTCAAGTTACGAAGGAAAGAAAGATTGTAAAAAAACCAAGCACAAGTAATAAACAAAGTAAGAAATTTTTCAGGGAAAGAAGGGGTGTATGGTAAGAAAGAAAAGAAAAGAAGTGTATATCACACGATCGAAGGAAAGAGAGAAAAGTAAGACATTGATATACGAAAGAGAGACAAAGACATGTAGAAGGATAAAGTAACCGAGATTTATGAAGAAAACGCACAAGTAGCTAAGTTGGCTTATTCCCTAAAAATTATAAATAATTATATATGTTCAATAGCAAAAGTGCAGTTTATCCAAGTTATTAATAATAAAAAATTTTAATCAATTGGGTGTGCTAATATTTTGTAAAGAAAAATTCTTTTAAGATGTTCTCGAGTAATTTTGGAAAAAAGTAAAAGCACAAAAACCCGTTTTTATATCCTTACCATATATTATTTCCACTTTCCGAACGTGATCGTTTTGACTTTAAAGCCGTGCTCGTCGACCTGGAATAACGGTTCAAACGAAACATTTTCAAACGAACTCAAAAATCAAAATGTGCACGCACAATTTATACTTGGCTTTTCTTTCAGTACACGATTTTACATTTATACTATCTCCGTAAAGTTACGATAAACTTTGTTTGACGTTATTTGTGATTGGCCATAAAGTTAAAAAAAACCGTGGAATAAAATAGATAAATGATTTAATTATAAGTGAAATAGTAAGAAAATGTATTTTGTGCAGGAATATTAAGATCACGCGGTCAACTGCACCATATGACGAAGCAATTTAAAGTACAGAATTTAATATTAATGCGAAAATGATTATTTCGAGAACAAAATAAGCTTTATAAGTGTTGGAGAAACATTAGATTGCGTAGAATGCAATAGTGTGTTGCAATAGGTCAGGATACTTACGCCGCTTTGGTTGGAAACCCATAAATTATCGGAAATCCCCGAAACATTGGAAGAGTTGAAGAAATTACAGTAAAATTTGTACCGAATACTCTGGAAGTTTGAAGAGTGTAGGTTTTGGTTGGAGTAGCACAAAACTAGCCTAATAAAAAAGAATAGAGAAGAAAGAATCGTAGTATACTCATAAAAGAAGAAGAAACACTCGCGATAAAAGACTCGTTCGCGACGTATCTCACGTTTCATTAACTCGCCCTACGAGAAACGTATAGGGAGAGAAAAACTGAGAGAGAAATAATCTGAAAGGTATATACGGGTGGACCAAAAAGTAGGGTAACGTACCCTGGGCCGCGTCCGTGAACCTTGAGGCCACCCCCTGCGCGCAATAGTAATACCCCATCTGACCTACTTACGAACGTTCGCTCTTTGCGTGGCGACGATAATACTAAATTTCTTCTTTTTCTTAGATATTTACGTAAGAGCTACTTAGGATCTGCTTATGTTTCTACTTTCGCTTTCTCATATTTTTCGTTACGCAATCGACATATGTATATACATATACCTTTATACCTGTATACCTGTATACCTGTATACCTGTATAACTATAACTACATCTATATAACTACCTTTTTCTTTAGTTCAACTTGCGATGGTTATTGCACTTTGATTAAAAACGATCGTAACTGTGATTATGCATGCTCTTATTTCTTATTCACTTAGGTATAATGGTTGCCTGAATTATCGCGCTGGCTTTAGACAATGTAAACATTCCTCGTTTGATTTAGGATCTGACTGCGGTTCTGCGAGTTAACGTCCCTCATCAATTCAACTTGAATTTTACTTATCTATTTGACGTTCAGAGTCTTTGCGCTTTTATTATTTGCAATAAAATTTATGATTAATTTACCTGTAGGATAAATTAGAGCTACAATTATAGCCTGCACGTACTTATTACTTTACATATTAAATATTATTGGTTTTTAGGATTTTCATTTGTATTAACATTATTTATATTTTCCATTTTTAAACGAAATCACCGAGTTTAAATCTTGATCAAAATTTCATTATGCAAAATATACACACGCGAGTTACTATTCACGTAGGTATCGCCCTGGATGGATTTTCGAAAATTACACATAGACGATACGACGATGTCGACGACGACCTTCATACGATTAGATAACTCGATATTGACTCGGAGGTTTCTAGGTGAATATGATGCTCGCACGTGTGTAGGTGGTAGGTGGTCTTTCATCAATTACGATTACGATTGCCTTTGCCAATACGGAAATGTGTGCGTATCCCTTGAACCGATATTGCGTTTAAACTGTTTAACTTCGCGTCCAGCTTAACCAACACTTGAAATAAAAACGAATTTTATTATATACAACCGTGCGATCTTTCCCGGTAAATAAATTAAAGGATTGAATTTGTTTTTCGTTGATGTGGCAAACGAATTTAATTAATGAAATTTTCTCGGTTGGCTGCACGGAAAATCTATTACGTGTATACCGTATTTACGCGTAATATTTTTGAAGAGAAAATTTTATAGAAAATCGTTTGAATTACGATAAGCTCACAATATAGTTTCTATGTACACTTATCAACGAGCGCGAAATATCATTATTATTGTTTGATTAATTTTTTATACCTATATGCATCGTTCTATATTAAAAAACGTAAACATTCTGAAAACCAGGTCGGTATTGAAAATTCATATACTTTAAGTAAAGTGTAAATGTAATTTCAAAAGGATCGTTGTTCATATTGTTAATTTAGTTTTTCCTTACATTTACTAATGAAAAATTAAGATTGTTTTAGCTGCTCCTTTAAATAATTGTAAGTATAGTTTTAATTTACCATTGGCATTTATTAATTGCAGATGACACAATAGGATCGGTGTAAACGAGCACTCGTTTTTGTTTTCACGATATTTTAGACAATTTTAAATTACGTTCTTGTACAAAGACACGAATTTATCGTCGGTATCAGTATTACAAATTTTGTTGATTAATCACCTACGTTTTATATAACCGCACTAAATTTAGAACAATAAATATTATTTAGAATAAAAAGAAAAAAGTAAGATTTTGTTTGAATAAAATAATGTAAATTTTTATTAATCGTTAAAGTCTTTATTTAATCATTTTTTCGTGTTAGAACGAATGAGATATTGTTTATTAATAAAATAATTATAAAAAAGTGATGCATATATATTTATAGAATTTATAGCGAGCGCAAGTACTTAACTAAAGGTAAACGTACTCGAAAGAAAATAATAAGAAAATCGATCGGTAGGTGAACGTCCTCGCAAACTCAGGAATCAATATCCATGCATTTACTAATAAACGTGTAAATAAAATAAAAGCACGACGCACCCACGTTAACGAATGTAAACTGTAAATTTATTTTTATTTCGATGCTGCATCATTGAAACCGATAATAAATTACGGTATGTACGTAGACCCATAGAGATGAAGCTCAAGTTGTTGAAAATCGAAAGTCGTTGGTGTGATAAATGTCTGAAGAAATAAGGGAGATGGGAAAAATCGTGATCGAGGTACGGTTGAGGTTGAGATAATATAAACGAGTTTGTGTACACATATACACGTACTGGTTTGAGATGACGCGGGAATCCGCAAACCCTATTAATAACACTCGAATATCACTTATTTACCAGACGCAATCTAGAGCGAAATCTGTATATAACGGTGATAGATAATTAGCGCATAAATCAGAGACGTTCCCTCCTATTTTCTAAGCCCTACTACCGAGGAGATACAAATTCTTCGAGTGTCGGATCGACAATGCCTTCGAGCTCTATGGAGGAGATGTCGCGTATATTCGCTCGAGGGCTAGAGATTATCTCTCGGTGTATTCGTACGCACACGTACATAATATATATGTATATATGTATATACGCGCGTGTACACAGAAAACGAGGAACGGATGCTCCAGATGATGCACTGTATCGTCGACGGTAATTCATGCTAGTAAATGATTATTTCGTAGGGTGATATTCTTGACGGATGATGTTTAAGACATTTTCAAGTGTCACCCTCCTTCAAAATATATCTCCAAGATTCGTATCATCCCGCCTCTAGTCTTTAATATTTATTTAGTTTTTAGGTACTTGTACCCAGCTATGTCTCGTTTAAATATACATATAACGCAGGACTTTCAGTTCTTGGAAGGATCAATGAAAAATTACGTACTATCATCTCTTCCCGTAATAACTATACCTATACTTTCCTTTTCCAGTTATCAAGTACGAAATAACTATACTTCTGTATACAGGAAAAATTTTCTTATTTTCGAGTAAATTTTTCTTTTCCAATTTAACTTGCACCACCGTCGTCGCATATATTTGCGTTTTCAAAAATATTTCCATAATATCTTTACACAATCAGGAAATTTTTTGCCCTTCCAAGTTTTCACACAATTGTATCTAGTAGAGATTTTAAATTTATTTTCCGATTTTCCGATCGCTGATATGCGGCAATTAAATACATTTATTTCGAGAGTCAGTATTTCAATAAAATTTTAAAACAATGTTTCCATTTTTAATAAGAATGTTTTCCATACGCTTGAATAAATAATATTTTCAATTACATAAAAAGTAGAACAGTTAACTTATCAAGAAAAACTATAGCTTCTAAATTCTTTTAAATGTTTATTCCTACTGGTAGAAATATTATTGTATTATTACCGACTTTATAGCGAGTCGCAATACCTGGAACCCTAGAACCGTGTTATTTTCATTCGCGAGAAACAAAAAAAAAGAGAAGCCACGTAATAACATCGATGCACCTGGCGTTAAAGCATCACAGATTAATATTAGTAAAAAGTGGAACGAAAATGTCTAAGGTAGTCAATAAAAGCTGGGAGCTACGTAAAAATCGTCCGAACAAATACGTATACAGATGTGCACGTAGAGTTACACAGTATAACGTTGTCTACCAGGAAGTATATAAAGTTTAAACCAAAGCACGCGATATGGTGCAACAGCTTTCAAGTTGTTTGGCTCCGGTCTGCCGGCACGTAGTCAAAGTCCCTTTCGTGCTTTCAACTCGCGCGAATTTCGGGGCCGCTGGGACGTAACCCATATTTTCTCTCTCTAGACAATGCGACGTCCTGATTTCTCGCTCCTTCGAATCGATTATATATGCGCTTTTGTCTCACATTTATCCTATACTTTTAAGTCTCGAGGATATCTTTATGAAAGTAGAGATTCGTAATTGAACCGGATCGTATATAAATTATCCTATCCTAGCAAAAAATAAAAATATACGAAATCCTTGGTATGGGTTTATTTATTTAAAAATAGTTACTTCCTAAAACGATAAGGACTTTCCAGTTAGATATCAGGTTAGATATCAATACCATGTGGATACATTACCTTTCTTTATACAATTTAATATAAAAATATAAATCCTCATAAATCACATTCCCCAAATTGAAACCATCAGTTCCGCTTCACTTTTTTTTCGTTAGATTGCACTCAAAATAATTGTCTATAATTTCAACAGACAGAATGAATATATATACAAGAGTGAACTGTGCACGAATCAATCAAGCAATAGCTTCGGGCTGTCTTTCAGAAAGACTAACAAAAAATGCGTAATTTAATAAAATTAATAAAATTGTAAAAGTATTTATATACAATTGCATAGACGTTGTTCCTGTTAATGTAATTAAGATTTTACGGGTTATGTTATATACTACTACCTATTCTGCGCATAATGTTGAGTTATTTACAAATTTAATTACTTTTATACACCCACAGACATTCATGCACGAATAAGGATTATGCGTGTATACTTTTAAAATACCTTTGAAATGTAAGTTTTATTTTTAAAATTTCGTCTAATTTTTTCAAAGCGCGTGAATCAGTTATTTAAATATACATTACCTAATGAATGATAGTGTCAAATGTATATAGGACAAAGTTGAGTTTGTTCGGGAATCGATTTAACATACCTGAAACAGAATAATAAAGTAATAATGTAATAAACGAATTGCAATTGACATTTTTAATTATTAAAACGTACATAAAATTGTTAAGAGTGAAAATGTGAAGAGATACTGTGTAAAAATGAAAATTGTAATTGTAATTGTAATTGTAATTGTAATTATAAATGTAACCTTCATTTTTTTTCATTTCATTCGATCGAATATTTTTTCGAATACTTTTTATTTAGCGTTATTTGGTATATATGTATATACCATATACAACGTTGTTATGCAAGTCAATATGTTTCTTTAAGCCTTAAAATCAAATAATGAAAAAGTATTCGAAAATGGGTGGTTGACGACTATTTACCCAACCCTGGTTAATACACATTTTACTGGATCTTCCACTTTTTGTATACGATATAATACCTATTATTTTTTATAAAATGAGGCGAATATAAAAAGAAGTTAAATCCTCCTTAAAAATTATATCTAAAAGGATCACTCGTCAAAGCATTATGTCAAATATAATATTTCTATCTTTTTAAAACTGTTATACGGTCTACATATCAGATTATTGCAACTCTGAGAGACCACTAAAAGTTTCAAGATAATCCATTGAAAATTGTAGCAAACTATTATTCTCATCAGTAGGAGCATTGCAAACGTGTACTAAGCATAAACATCCAGCGAGCGAAAGAAGGAAGGAAGAATTCAAGGTAATCCATTATAAATTTCAATTGAAATTCTGAGGTAAATGGAATGGTGTTCATATAGTCTTTGGCTCAAACTTACTAGTATCTAACATACAAATATATATTGTCGAAATTTAATAATTCATTTGACATTATAATATATTTTAATTTTTCAGGATACGCAATATCGAAAAAGTGTTTTTATTTTTCCAGTTAAAGAATAGTCAACCACCGTATTTCTAAAAGGTAGCGAACAACTTAACTTTACTATAGCGTTCCTAGAATTTTCTCGAGAAACAAATTCTTCTAGAAATTAACCTCATCCCGTCTCGAAAAGTACCTCGGGCAATTTCTTTGTCTGTGTGTTATACTTTTACTAGTCGCCCATGCGAGTCAAAGTATACGGCAATATATTTATGTATATATATATATATATATATATATATATATATGCCCACTGCATAAAGTCCTCTCTCTCTCTCTCTCTCTCTCTCTCTCTCTGTTTTTTCTTTTCCATTCATTCACTTGTGTTTCATATAGACCGCCTACACTAAATTTATGTATATACATCCAACCTTTGGAGGATGTACGTCAATTCATGGTACGAGAGTTTTACGTCCGCTGCAATCGCGAATTTACGTGTGGGGGTTTGAATTTGTATACTTTCTGTGAGTGGCTTCCACCCCCCCCCCTCCCCCCTCCCCCCTTTACTTACCCTCTCACATATACACACGCAAAATAGAACTTTCTCTTTACAACATGCTAAATTGAAAATTAATCCACCGCATTGAATAAGCTTTGTGCGTATTGATTTGAATGGTAATAAGAAATGCATTTTGCTTCATTTTATACAGGACGCAAAGTAAGGCTTTGTTCCAGAACAAATGAATATTAATTCAATATTCATAGGTACTTAATTATAATACACATATTATTTTAGAGTTTTAATAATGTAAATATTACACTGATTTTAAGAAAACTCCTGATCGGAAATATTTGCATAATGTGATAAATTACACAATAAATAACAGCATCAACCGAAAGTTTTGAATTAATTTTTTAAAACAATTATCGTTGTTATGTTTGCATTGTTGATTGTAAAATTTACGATACATAATAATAATAATAAAAATCAATATGGCACCTACTGCAATGAAAAATTGTGTCTATTCAAGGCAATGAATAAGTATTCCGAGAATGTTAAACAAGCTGACGATTTCCTAATGTGTAGTTTGTTGTGTACTTATACAAGCTAAAAATCAATATGATCGCACACAATTCACAAAAAATATTATACATCGCGGCCTTTAATGTTCAAGTACGCTAGGTAATCAAGATTTTTAATGAACTTTCTACTAGAACTTCGTGGTTTAACATTTTTCGCTGACTCAGCTATTTTTTTCGTTTACTAAAGGTAAACTTTACATTTATTATACTCGCGAAACGTCTTCCCTCCCGCGCAAGCCCATTGAAAGATTTAACATTTCAGATTCCTAGGATATGTAATGTAGAATACTCGTTTAGCGTTGGATAGGCATTATATATGCGAGGATCTTTTGTAAAGCATCTTTCCATTAAAGTAAGAGATTTTCCACAGATTTCATGAAAAGAGAAGCATGAAAATGCAAATATCGCGTGCGAAAAGAAGACAAACGATTGTATCTATATTATTTTCAAAACGTATAAAATTTTTGTAAATTTTAATGTATAATTTTGTTTAAGACAACGAATTACAAAACGTTAATTGGTTGAAACGGTTGAAATTCTAACAACTGACGTACTCTTATATAAATTAATTCCATATTTATAAGGGAAAGAGACAATTATTACGGAAATGTACGATATCTTTCGTATTTGACACTTTCTCTTTGGTTTTTTGTTTGTTCTTCCTTTTGTCAAGTATTCCAACGCGGGATTTCCATAACTGTTAATTAAAGAGTGTGCAGCTCTCGGTCGTCCGATGCATTCGCAAGAATAATGGAGACTCGTTTTGCGCGCAATTTACTTGCTCAAATAATATATATATACACACAAAAGAGCGGGAAATGTAAAACTCAGGGGATTGGAAATTTTCTATCCATAGCATTCGTTTTTGTTCTTGATTGTATAAATGTATAATGCATTATTTTTAGAGCGAAATATTTATTGTCTCCTAGTACACCAATGTTTAGGTAATTTGATGTTTTGTTCATTATAGTGATTGCCGATAAATTATATAATAACCCACAGTAGTTATTTAGCCATGGGAAATGTGATATACATCGCTGAAATCATTTCATATTGTTATATCTTTGAGTATAGGAGTCAGAAGAAGAATCAAGCGATTGAGTTAACCGATGGTATCGACGTTTCTCAGTACCGTCAACTCGGCTGCAAAATCTTGACTATCAACTCAAAAACGCGAGATAAAATCATAGTAATGCACAGGCACTAGTTCCGATCAATTGGTTTGTCAATTTACGATAGCAACTCAAATTACTCGTTTATCGTATCATACGGGTTTCATATAATTAGGGAAACTAATTTTCTCGATTACCGAGTGCTTTTATTGCCATTTCATATATCATTTACTGTACCGAATATATTTTCTACCTGAGAAAAATGGCATATTCAAAATATCTATATTCTGTAGTACGTATTAAGATATACACATTTAAATTATTGCAAATTTTGTTGTTTTATTTGCTATAATTTATAGCATATATCCTATAAATTGTATAGTTATTTTTAGTATGCTACTTGTCTCGAAGCAATAACACTAACGTGTACTGAATGTGGTCTAGGTAAAATCGTATTTGGATACCCTATTAGAAATCAATCTATGTAAAATGGGCTACTTTACTAGAAAATAGCTATAAGAAAAATAGCCTGTTACTAGCTTAAATGAAACGATTTTTTTACTGTAATCGCTCACTTAATAGAATGAGCACATCCTCGAATTTATTTAAATTCAGTTTCCAACTCTAATGTCTGAATTCTCTGTCACACTCGAGGTCACACTGGATTGGCTATTCACTGTAAATCAGTTATTTTTCACACCGTCTACACAATTTAATATCAAGATTAAATTTTTTAAAATTATTTTTAATAGCTTGTTTTGTTCGTTTTGACTTACTCGATCATAGCCACTTTTGGAAGAGGTTAAAAGTAGTTTGTAAATATGACAAGTGTCACAGAACGGCCACTTTCATTCTAGGAAATAGGCGAGCACAGTTCAACATATCGTTTCATTTAAGAAAGAAACTGGAAATTTTTTATCTATACCTATTTTAAATGCCTTTTTTATATTCAATAAATAGAATAAATACCACTAGGAGATAAGCAACAATTCATTTGATGTTGACCATGGTTTCATTGTAAGTATTCGACTGGTGAGTTACAAATGATTAGAACAGTTTGGAAATCATCAAAACTCTGCGTACCACAGTGACATTATTTTGTATCGTATCACTTATTCACATGAAACATTCAATCTAAAGTTGAAACGTAATTTCTATAAAATTATTATTTTTAATCGAATATAATTCTTATAGGTTATTGTTCATTATTTAGCTTTACGCGAGCTTAACAATTCAACTCTCTTTAGCAACAAATTAACTGACTTTTTCAGCTATAGGTTAGATATCTCGAGAAACATTATCATAAAAATCAATTTGAGAAATAAGGGACACCATAATATATGTAATATTGAAGAGGTAATAATGTTATAATAACAACATTATATGTGATATTATATATATACAATATTATTATCCGCAAAGTACCTGAGAGTTCGTTAAAGTCGGGAATATTTACAGTCTATCGTAAATGCCAGTGCGTCCATTTCGTGCTAAATAATTCCTATATAATATACGAATGGGTATAAAAAAGAAGAGGCATCTTTATCATGGTGGATTAACGTGTAAATACACTGTGAGCTGTATACCTCCTTATAACGAATTCTCGTACCCTCGACGATTCAGCTGGATCTCTCGTGCAAACCAGCTCTGTAATTATACAAACGTAAACGAAATATAAGTATCATCCTAGGCATATCACATGAGTTTCTTCTGTATCCCACACATAACGCTACATATAACGCATATATAAGGCACGTAAACACGTCGAGTGCGTCGTCACGTGTAACGACCGGAAACTCGTTTAACGTCACGTATACTCGGGCTTCTCGTTTTCCTTTTGCGCATTTCTATCTGTTAGGACTAGTTTTCATATATATAGAAAGGGAGAGTCGCTAACTTCGTTAACGAAATTGGCTTTCTGATGAATTAATTCATCTTTTTTTTCCTTTTCGATGAGATAGTTGCGTGATCATTACTGGTTTTCCTCTTACCTTCGGTAAAGCTTATTTTCTAGACAAGTAAATCTTCCTTAACATTTTGTAACTACTTAATAATAAAAATAATAAAAATAAGTAAAGTTTTAGCCGTATTATCAACATCGAGTACATAATCACTTTTTCCAAAACTCATGATTAAATCATACTGCGTAAACAATCAAAGAACGCACTTACGCAATTTACGTTAAAGTTTTTTAATTGACTTAATTTACCTAATTAATACTATTACATTAGTAAATAGTATATTCTTAACTCAAAATTATACCAGGAGTTTTCGGAGGGAAATTTATATACGTGTTATACGCGCTCTTCGCAACTTTTTCAGGATTAATTCGCCGATTTTTTTATTATATTTTTATTTTTCAAACTGGTTCTGCATTAATTTATTCTCTACTAGGTTAATGAAAATGTCTAATTTACGAGAGCCAGATTACAGAATGAACAGATGTTGAAGTTAATTGCGTAAAATAAATTAAATAAATGGAAATTTTTCAATTTTTTAAAAAATTGCTATTTTCAAAGCCATTTATCTCAAAATTTATTGATTTTTTTGAAAAAACATTACAAACAACTTTTGTTCAAAATAATCTTTAGAACTTAACTACCAAGGTTACAATTCTTAATTTTAAAATCTCGATGAGATAGGACACCCGAAAATATAAAAAAAATTTGATTATCAAAATAAGGCGACCACGCTACAATTGATTTAGATCTAACACCGCTCAAAAGATCACATTTTTCAATAGTTTTCAACTGGCTGTGGTTAGATTATTGGTCAATACCACTGGCGAAAGTTATATATATATATATATATAAAAGTACACATTACCGCCCTTATTCTCTTTGCTCCAAATCTCTCTATATACGTACATATGGTGTTCAAGAAGAAGGGCGCGCATTCGATCTTCCATTGGGTCGACTAATAGATATTCGCCGGCCAGCCAATCTCATTTACATTTCCGGCGCGCACCTATACTACTCGCTTCGATCTCCAATCTCGCATCACTACGTTCCTCGTGATTCGAATCTCGAACGTACGCTCGGAATTACCGAACGCCTTTTTATCTCTCCCTCCTTCTATCTCTTCCTCCTGTATCTTTCGATATCTCTTTTTATTTATTTTCCAATTAATTATTTTCGTGGATTTCATTTTGTATATATACAATGTATTGTGAATTCTACAAAATTATCGTTAAATTGTATATATTTTTTCTACGTTAATAATATTCAGAATTTACACACGGAGAAAAATTTCTGGTAAATTTTACCCTGGTGTTCTAGTAAAAGTGGGATAAAAGACACAGCAGGGTAAAAAATACTCGGTTTTCAAATAAATTTTAACTGAGCAGCCGGGTAAAATTTATTTGGAAACTGGGTATTTTTTACCCTGCTGTGTCCTTCGTCCCACTTTTACTAGAACACCAGGGTAAAATTTACCAGAAATTTTTCTCCGTGCAGGTTATTAATCTTATACGTAATACGTTTCGTGATTAATTTGAATTAAGGGAAATTAAGACGATCAAAAACCAGAAGATTATTGATGTGCGTTTTGTTCCACGTTTATTTGACGCATTGTTTTCTTCTACTGAGATACCAACTGATATTAAGAATTACCAAGAATGATGTCCTAGCTACTTAGATCTTTCTATATTTCATATCGATATATTGAATCGTTTCAGTTCATTTAACGTTGATAGTTATATATTAGTTGATATATTTATATAGTAAAAGCACATTTTTCTTCCCCAAAATTGATCTTTGACCCAATTCAAAGTGCTGCAATATTCAGTAATTAGACAAGCAGAATAAATCTTTAAGATTACACTATACGATCAATTATCGTATGTCTGAACACCTTTTGTAGAAAAGTGATTGTTTGAGGTTAATTAAACATGGTATCGGACACTGTTGCTATATAGATTTAAATTTGGTAGTTTATTAAATAGCTAAAACGTATTCACCCTTAAGTAATGTTAATTAAACAAGATACAGTTAAAGTTAAGTTAAACACTGAAATAGTATTTACGGAAGACTATTCAGTTAAAGTAGAAAAATCAAACTGACAAAGTATACGTATAAATTTGCATTCGAGAAACCAATGTAATGTAATCAGGTAACAATTGAATCAAGTATTGCGAGTATTTGTAATTTACTTTTACCTCGTCGCTTCTTTGCGATCAACACGCTAATGAAAAAATTTTCCATTCAGCACCAATAAAAAAAGGAAGAATAATACTACGAGCGTTCGTGAGATTTCATACATTTGCTTGAGTATTGTCAGGGACAGGAATTGCACTTAATGTTGAGTCAACGTTATGCTAATGAGCAACTACGCTTTCTGGAAGGCGAGGGATATCAACTCGGTAGTTATTTCAGATTTTACTGTGAATTTAATTACATACCAACCGCAGCGATGATTCAATACAGAAATCTTCTTGGATCTTATCTGCCGCACTATACGCTGAGTGATTCTACTTAAATTATATATTCAATGCGCTTGTCGTATAATTATATTTTTATTTTTTCGTTTAAAAATGTTGATAAATTGTATAGTCAAATACTCAATATTGAACATGCAATTATTGAAAGTAATTGAATTCAATTATATATACTGTAAATCTACTTTTTTCTACAAATAAATCCCGTTATTAGTAGGGAGAACAAAAAAATAAAACAAGACAATATAACCACAAATCCGAATATTTAGTTAAATTAATTTTTCCTCGTCGTCTTTCGCGCGGTCAATAATCAAACAACGAAAAACTCGCGGGTTTTAATCAAACCCGATATATTGCTAAAAAGAAAATGAAATGAAAGAAAAAATCTATGTAACCGCGAGCAACGTACAAAGCCACAAAATCAACAGGACGTTTAACGAGGGTAAATGGCCTGAAACTATTATTTGTTCCGTGTAGAATCCATTGACACGAACCTCGAATGAACCTCGCGCAAACGTTTGTGGTTGGCAATTAAGTTACGGCATTATCGTTATCGTATACGTTCAAACCCGCGGTACGTTCATTTCCTCTCTCGTGACCGCTCGACAATCGCCTCCCGTCAGCTTACCGATCGACTGAATAAATAATTTAACACGATTTCGTTGTTGCGCTTCTTCTTGTTTGTACCTGCATTATACCATTGCTTTTTTACGGATCGCAATTTTTAATTTTAGACGTTAAACTCGATCGATTCGTATTTTCGTTTGGCCTGATTGTTTTTACTGCTCGACAGGTATAGAGTATTATTGAATTAATTGAATTTTGATTGCTGATATAAAGATTTACGGTTTGTGCTTCGTTCCCAGTTTATAGTATTGTAATTTATAAAAAAAACTATGAATTCAAGCATTCACTTTTAAAATCGTTATATTGTATTTACAAAAAATTGCAAATTTGATTGTACAATTTAAGGATTTTAAATAAAATTCAATATTTTTTTACTTGTCGTAAAATAAAGATGAATTGTTGAATAAAAAATACAAAAAAGTTTTGTGACAAATTCTTTTTATAACACAAATATCTGGGATAGTCTCATCAACGAAACTTTTAAGTAACTTAAAAATAAGCAGAAGCGTTACAAGGATAGAACAAATTTTTACGGTTTATTTATATAAATCAAAGATGCAATTTCAGCTTGTTAAGTAAAATACACGAAATATTACTTTGAAAAATGTATAAAATATAAATAAAAATTTTATAAATTTCTTAAAATCAAATCTTTTATTATGATGAATTTACTATTTATAAAACGGTATTTATTTTGAATGTAGTTAAACATTTCTATTTGGATTTAAAATGTTTTTAAAGCGCAACTTAAGATAACAACAAATTTATAGACAGTTTAATGAAGATTTATACGACTTCGTATATCAGCATTTCATTTTCTCGGTAAAATCTATGCATGAAAGCATATAATGGATGCGTTAATATTAGCTTACATCTTGAAAAGCACGGAACTAAAAAATTAATTCTTATAATTACCTGCAGTATACTATCAAAAAATGAAAATTATTTTGTTAATAGAAAGGCGATGGATCTTTACAGTCGGTAAGTAATAATTAACAACTTCTTTATTCTACTTATAAAAACAAATGAACTGCTTGAATTTAAAAATTATTTATAATTATTTTTTAGATCAATGAGTTTTACGCACTGAGTACTTTTTAAAAGTCGAATTTACACCCCTTATATAAAAAAATATTGTTCGATACATGTGTGCATTATGATTTTCAACTTTGCTCGCTTCATTCAAGCGATAAAACTCTCACTCGTTAAAAAATAAAACACTTTCACACTAGCATTGAAAAGTACTAAATATGTATAAAAAGTTGTTAATTGTTAACACTTGGAAAAAAATGCTTTGGAATATTAATCATGAGATTAACATTTTAATATTTATAAATTACAGATTAAGACTGTGATAAAATCAATATGTAAAAATGGTAACCAATAGTTATTTAATAATTTAAAAAAGAATCAGGAGAAAAATAATACCGAATGCTTGTACGTATAACTTAAGAAACAGGTGCAGGTATATTTAATTTTAATTTTCATTTTAAAATATAAAATCCCGATCCTTAAATATTTACATACAATGTTGTGTCTTCATAAAGACAAAAAATTGTTATAAGAAAAATTACATAACAAGTTAATAAATACGGATAGTTAAGTTAAATAGTTAAGAAATATGGATTATTATTTCTCTGAGACAAAAGGGATTTCATAGATTTCATAGATTTTCTCATTCTTTCGGAGGTTTGCAATTTAACGTTCGTTAACACTCTTTTTTTATTTTTTTATCGAACCGACACAAATTTAGAAGATAAAGATCCCTCTCTTTCTATTTCTCATTTATTTTTTACCGAGATTGCGTGAGCTTGCCATATTCAGTGCATTAATGGAATTTCGCGTGGCGCGCATATAACTATAAGCTTGGAAATTTTTTATAAATGCTATGATAATGCAATTAAAAGAATGTACATTTCGACCGCAATTTACATTTAAATATATTTTTTAAATTCCTTTATTCTATGAAATTACATTCTGTATTTTGCGATGAAACTACAAATTTATTTGAATGTGTTATTTTTGTTTCTTTTAGAAAAAGTGCATGTATAACAGCAATGCATATAGGTCTTACTGACACCTATTTTATTACTTCAAATTTTTAGTTTAAAATAAATATTATAGGCGATGATGTGAATTATGAAATATTTTAATTTATACAATTGAATAATCGAAAAATATTTTTTTAAAAAACAATATTACGAGTGTAATAATTATATGTACGTTTACATATCTTAATGTCATTTTGTCGAAATATAAATATATAATATAAGATATATTTAAATTGGATAATGACCGATCTGTGCTTTGTCATGTGTGATATGCAAGGGTGAGCATATTTTGATTACAATATTTGAAAGTAAGATAAGTTGTTACAGTTTATATTATATTATATTAAACTTTATTAAGTATTTGTATACTAAATAAAATTATTTTAATGCATAAAATAATAGTGTCCCAGTCGTTATATTTTTGTTTTTCGATAAGGATATACGGGAAACAGCAGATTTTCGAGGAAAATAAGTGACATATACCCATCGATAGTTACTTGATTTTTTCGTACGACTCACTCGGTTGTTAAGTGCGCCCACGCGACCACACCAACCGCGATCATCTCACGAAAATTCATTAATTTTCTTCTTCGACGGGTCTTTCGCCAAAGGCATGGAGCGCTATGCACCAAGGTAGATTAGACCGGTTCGCGAGCATAAAGCCACGTTTTCAATTAACTCGGCTAATCGGCCAACGCTATCCTCAAATCCTTTAATACCCTTGTTAGGGCGCTTATCGCCGATAACGCAATTTTCGCTCTGCCGACACCATCTCTCCTTTGCACATTGCGTGCCTTTGACGGCTCTCCGTTTCTTCGC
Organism: Theocolax elegans; assembly: GCA_026168455.1. NCBI lineage: Eukaryota > Metazoa > Arthropoda > Insecta > Hymenoptera > Cerocephalidae > Theocolax > Theocolax elegans. Next base: position 36,271,196 of record CM047426.1, on the reverse strand, counting down.
TTTGCCAGAGAGTGAGGAAGGCTTTACTACTTTCTATACATTGTTGTTAATTCAATTTGGTTTTGTGGCTGGTTTCGTGGTATTATACTAACGACCGCCCGGAATAATGTTCTTCCTTATATTTAACAAAGATAAAAAATAGTTTTCTAGCCGTGCATGATTATACCAAAAAAATGTCTGTTTTACAAACGTTTTCTCATTTTTTAATCCTGGTAAACTTTTGCATTTAATTCAATTGTTACGTAGTCATAAAAATAAATTTATAAAAGCACTGATGCACGGTAATTTTTTTACCTACAGTTTTAATTTACGCTTTATTTGTGTTGATTAACTTTTGGGTTTCCTTTATTTTATTTAGTGAAGTAAAAGGATAACGTAAATTAATTTGAATTATATTTTAAAAAATACATTTCCCTATAACAACAGAATGTGTAGATTAATGTACATGAATATTACGAGAACTGCAATTTTCTTTTTCACAATATAGGTATTTACCATTTAATATACATATTTTAAGTTAAATGAATTTGTTTGTTTTATTTTTGTGTTTAAGTATTCAATACGCATAATCAAATTAAATAATATGAAATTCCAATGCACCACACGAAATATGTAAAGAATTAACCAATGGAAATTTATAGATTATTCTATATATACCATATCTGTGGATTTCGATTACATATATATCTAGATAAATATGCATATTTATGGATGAAAGTGAAAAGTAAGATAATTTACAGTCATTTAGCTCGAATCACTGCAGATGAAATTGATTATTATCAACACGGTGTCAATTAGAAGCTAATTTGGTGATAATGAAACATTAATTGAAAAGAGCAATCTAATCTCAATTTTCACGAGTGCCGGAAATTTCGTGATGCTTGCGTTTCATTTTTCATGTGGATGCACATCACTTGAGGTATATCCTTTACTATAATTAAACTTCAATTACAGAACGAAGTTAATTTAATTTTTTACTTTCTTAGCGATAAATGTTAAACTTGACTATTTATACTTTTGTACTCTAATATTTCTAAAATAATGTTACCATAATGTGTTATATCCATATAATCAATCTTTCGTTTGTTATTAAATAATTTAATTTATGTGTATGTAGAAAATTGATCTACTACTATCTAAATCTAAGGGTTTTCTCCTTAGTATACAGAGAAAAAAGTTCAAGTAAAAATTACTATTTTTATAATTAAAATTTACATAAATAAAATAAAATTAATAAATTTCTAGTCAATTTTACCTATTGTTACCAATTTACTTTACCAATTTTACCTACAGTAATTTCTACTTATGTAGATATTTAATCGTAATTTACCTATTTAATGATGGAAAATGCTACATTTTGCCAAATTTTCGACAAAAAACTATATAATTTGTACTACTAAGGAGATCAGCATGTGTTTGGGAAACAGATATTAATTTACAAAAAAAAGAGGCTTTACTTTAAACGCTTGTAACTATCGAATATTAATATTCAGACTAAAGTTTAATGAAAAGTTGAAAGAAAATAGATATAATATTAAAAAAATACGCTTAAATCAGTTAGAATGGAGCAAAGTTACAACCAAATTAAGAATTTGAAGAAATTTAGCTTAAAAAATCAATAAAATTTGTAGTGTCCAATTTTTGTCTAAATATTCTTCAAATTTTCAATTCGGTTATAACTTTGCTCCATTTCAACGGAATTGAGCGTCTGTTTTTTTGAAATTATATCCATTTTATCTCAGCTTTTCATTAAACGTTAGTTTGAATGTCAATATTCGATAGCTTAGCAATTATAAGCGTAAAAAATGAAGTCTTTTTTGGAAATTTTACTTTAATAGCGAATAACTTTTGAAAAAACGATTTTTAGGGTCTGTGGCTCTGGGTTTTTTATATTTTTGTATTATAAAACATATCCTACAAGCTGGGCACGATCCGTTTCCCAAACATGTGGGGGTCTCCTTGTAAGTTGTTAACAAATACAGAATGACATTCCTATTTAAATAATATTCGTAATCAGTATTATAGCAATGTATTTAAGTACATTTATGCAATTAAGTATAACAAAATAATACAGTATTTTAATTAGATTTTCGAAGATCTAAAACGTAGATATAAAATAATAAGAATAAAACTGTTAAGTGAGTATATTTACCTTTACATTCTATTTACTTTCTCCTCTCGCGTTATACGTCAGGATAATTTGCTTTGTACACTAATGATCTCTGTTTACGTGTTTACCATCGATGTTATAGCACTTATTAGCATTAATGAACGAACAAGCATTTAAGTAATATCTCGCAATTCCAATAATAAATTATTTCTTGATAGACAAGTATGATAGTTAAATAATTATAACTTTGTATGTTATAAAAGAAAAATGTTTTCGCAAAGCTGTTCGTATTTCAGGATTATCGAAATTAAGTGCAGAGCGATCAGGACACATCCTTTGACGCGTAAGACTATCTCCCGTACACTTGGATATCCGTGGAATCTTTTCATCGGGTGGGTATACATGTGTACGTAAGGAGGGGAGATAGACTGGCAGATAGATAGATAGATAGAAGAAAGTATAACGTTAGATATATGCCTTATCGCTCGCGCGGTTAATCCTTTTCTGTTGTCGGGCGGATGTATTATCGGTTGTGCTATCGCACATATGTGCACGGGGGTTATAAACCTCGAGAGGATCGATCAATTGGACCGTATTCGGACAACTTTACCGTAAAACGCCGAGTATTAAAACATGGTTTATTTTCTTCCGCAGACCTACCTACTTTATCGCTGTATTTTTTTTTTATTTTTTGGAGGGAGAAGAGGGATATTCTACATGTGTCACATCTGGTGGGGGTAACAAATTATTGAGATTTAGCGGATTGATTTATTATTTGAATGGAAAAGTGTTGCTTCGTAAATCAAGATACGATGCATTTTGCTCGTTTATTCTCTTAGCTTTGTTGTTTTTATAATTTTTTGACTTCAATTTCTTTGTCAAAAATATTAATTAAAAGTATGCGGCACTATAGGTATATAAAAAAATATATATATATATATACACGGAGAGAAAAAGTTAGTAATGATTCCCTAACGGTTAGGTAAACTGCAGTTAGTAAAATTCGTTTTAACGCATTGACTTAATTTTTTAGGAACGTGTACCCAATTTTTTAGGTAACAAGTCCCTATCTTTTCAATTGAAGCTTCATAAGGACTGATTACTATACGCAATTAAGCATACACTGCCAAATCTTACAATCTAATTGAATTTACTAATTCTTATAATAATAAATAAGAATGTTGTAATAAATTTTATAATTCAAATTAGACTGGATAGATGACCAGCGCATGTAATGGTCATACGACGCAGCTTTTAATATTTTCGGAGTGTAAATCCTAACCTCAAAACTTTCTTTTTTCGCTTCCACTGCAGAATTAAGTAAGAACTAGAAGATACGATTTTTAAGGCGGAAATTAAGAGTGTATAAAGTTAATATTTATACAAAACTTATCAACATTCTTAACATTCGGAATGAGACTTTGGTGAACTTGACTAAATTTTTATATAAATTTAGCTAAAATAAAATAAATCTTCTTTATTAACAATTGTAATTTTTGTCATTATGTTAAATTTTGGTTATACAGAAAAATTGAAACATGCTCCAGCATTTCTAATCAATATTTAAGATAATTATATGTATATAATAAAATAGCTCAGGTAGAAAATAAGTCTCTGGAATTAAAGGTCGGTGGTTCGAATCCCCCGAAAAATAATCTTTTTTTATTTTTTTTAATTGTTAAACATTTTTACATTTAAAACAGTATTTTAAACTAATAAATATTATTTACTTACCTTATCTAACTTAATATTTATTTGTACCTACTTTAACGTTTAAATAAAAATTAATACGCATTCCTATACAATTTGGTAACTGTTACATATCTACCTTTATCGCGTTCAGTTTACCTAACTGAGTTAGTAATGAATACAAATTTTATTAGTAACCGTTAATGGGTTTTTCTTTCCGTGTATAGCTATATATATATAACCTAGGTTATACTACATTCAATTAAATTATCGTTTTGCGGATGGTAAAGAATTAGATGTTGCATTTCGCTGTTCTAAGAAAATTAACAATAATTTAAATTATTAGAATATACATATAACATTATACCGCAAAAATTAATTAGCTCATTCAAATATTTTAAAATTAATATATTCGATGATTGCAATGCATTTTCTATTAATAAACGTTTCGCAGGTGATTATATTGTACATTTTTACACTTTGATATAATTTTTTTACAATCGATACAACACAAGAACTTCTTATTCCCATAGAAAAATATATATATTGCATTCATTGCTTTTAAAAAATTGTTATACTTAAATTTATAAATTTTAAAATTATTTAAAACCCCAGGAGGGTACGTCGATGCGTAAAATGATTTGCATTATATTATAACTCGACGTAACAAAATTTGAAAATTCATGTAAACGAGATAAAACAAAAGTTTAGTATTTTTAAATAATAAGTATACATGTATATGCATAAGGCAAAGGTAGAGTGTTCCAAGAATTCGATTAGTATCGATTATCGATATAACGCAAAATGCTACGTCGTCTTTTGATTATACCCGTTGGCAATATGAAATATAAGGCATTGCGTAAGGGTACGTCAGGGTCTACCATTGTAGCATCTTCATTTAATATTCCTCTACTTGCGTAAAGATGTTATCTAGAATAATTGTTAGTTGTATTTTAATGTAGTTAATTGACATTTTTAAAATTTGTGACGTTCTAAGTGAAAATAAGGTTAAAAATTTTACTTTGTTTCTTTTTCCTTTAAATAATAAAAATAATGGCTTTTTCATGTTCGGTAGATTGCTATCTTCGAATGTAGATGAAAAATAACTTTGTATAATACTATAAATACAAAATTAATTTAAGAATTTATTAAAAGTTTAATTTATCAACTTTGAGGCTTATGGATATGTGCAGTATATAGGAGATCGAGCAAGATGATCATACGACTATTGTATACGCAGTTTTAACGCTGATAAAACGCGCGCGCGCGTTTTGATTAAAGTCGCTGGCGTTCTGCAATGTCACTGTTTTTATGAATCTTGGAAAGTCCAAGTGGGCGGTCGATTCATAAGATTGCGATGGGTCGTTTTATTATTATTTTTTTTGCGGCTGATTAGATTTCTTTATTGTCTCGTGAGATTTCTTTCCCCTCAACAATTTCTCTTCTTTTTAATATTACGCTTTAAGATTAGCATAAATCGAATGTTATAAACGTTGTCATATATTAAGTACAGTAACTTGACATTTAATTGGGAAATTCGTTATTTATACTGCGTATAGATTAAATTTTTATTACAGCAAATGATTAAAGATTTTATAGCTAATAGTAAGTATTACGTATTTTTAGAGACAAGATAATACCATTAAATAAAAAAACAGTAGCGTCTCAGCTGGGGTTGGAAATTTTCAATGATTTTGAAAAATTTTGGAAGATAATGGATTGGTTGAAGCTACTGGATCTTCGTTATATAGTAATCCATATAGATACCTTTTAAAAGTTACTAAGACCTTTGGGATAGCGATAAGTAACTGTTAAGTCAAAATTGAAGTAAAACTTATCACAATTCTAATTTTCCTTACCTCTTTTATTATTCTGAGTTTTAGATTTATATTTTTTTCTTGCTCAAACGATTAATTTTAAAAGAAATTAATAACGCGTGAAAAACGTAACTTATCAATCAAATGATCGTAACAGCTTGTTTTTTCGACAGAATCTTATTTTCAAGTAACTAGAAAAGTGCTTATTGGTAGTTTCGTACACGAGAACAAAAAAAACTTGAAACTCCATCCGATACTAAATCTACTTGGTAACTTTCTGAGCTTTCCAAATATACTTAGAAAAACAGGTTTACAGTCAACTTTTGTCTTACTTGGATTAAACTCAAAATATTAACCGTCAAGCATGTTTTACGTGAAATTTGCAGTATTCGCTCAGCTATATTATCCGATGCAGTACGGATATACGTAATAGTAATGACAAAAAAATTATATGCGATGTCACTTTTTATACATGCTTTCAATGCATCGATCGTGCAAAATTCGAGAATGTTCTAACTTGCATTTTTGCAGGTGCAAATAACGACAATTTAGCATAGATACTATACGAATGTAGATGATTATCGAAATCTAGTTCATCGAAACCAAAATTGGGACAATAGTAAACTATTGATTCAAGTTTTAGAAAACGAATTGAAACTTAATGAAAGTTACGAATGTCATTGTTATGGTGTTTGAAAATCTACATTTTATCGGTAGCAATATTGACTTCGATCACTTAAGAAAATTACTTTGCTTGGTATTCTTTCTTCTTATTTCTTTGAATCCCATTTAGCATAGAAGTTTACTTTGCCTCTTCATTTGAACTTAAAATAAGAGATAGGTACTTGACGTATCCATCAAAATTTGACAGCATATTTCGTTTTCTTAAATAGAAAACTAGATGAACATGTTCTATGATAAATGTGTGTATAATTGAATAAATATTTACCGATCGATATATATACTTTGATTACGCGCACAATTACGTTTACCTTAATGTGTATAAATGTGATAATACGATGTTGCCGAAACACACACATGTCGCAGAGCGTATATCGGTTTACCTTTTCTTTAGGAGACGTCGCCAATTGTTTGTCGTACTAATTTGTTAAGCTTTCGAGCGAGATAAAAAATTACATCTCTAGGTGAAGTAATTAAATAAATTAAAAGGCTCTCAACGAACCGCGGCAGGTAGAAATATGTCACGTTAACGAAAAACCTAGCTACTTTAGGAAATGAAAATTATTAAATTCTTCAACTATCGCTAATTATAAACCAAATTAACGCGTTGTTATAACATTTTCACGGATTTTATTTAAATTAATGCTTTCGAAATTCGTGCTACTGGAAACATGAGCGATTCGCGTTATTCCGCAATTTGCAAGCTGCACCGGGTATTCAATATTTATATATACGATCCTTGGTATGCCCAGCATATATATACACCTGTCTACGGACCTATAATTTTCGTTTACATAACTCCGGGACATTTTCATAATATTTGCTAAAAGCGAAGCTTCCATTTTCTACATTTTATTCTGTATTCATGTATAATTAATTGGTAAACTATACGAAATTATAATAATCATTATTTTACAATTATCTATGTCAAACCATCAAGTCATTGTTCGATAACTGCGCGACTTTAATAGTCTGACTTAACGGATATATTTCTACTTGAGTATTCGAACTCCTTTAACAAACAAGAATCCGTGTCAACTATAAAGATTGAAATCTTTTCTTATTAAATTTTTAGTGTCATAACAAGTGTAAAATATAAATTTTGTAACATGGCACATGTATTCTAATGGTCGAAGAGGAATAAAAACAATCATACCGTAAAAATTGAAAGGAAAGGGAATTTCCTTTGCCGTTATGCGCGACACGTTAGAGCCAGAAAAAGCGACGACCGTTGCTGGTCATCAAAACTGATGAATGGACCGGTCGTAAAGCCGTCAAATAAACAAGCCCCGCCTATTCTAGACAATATGAATTCGCGAGCGTGCTCAAGGGGACTAGAAATCCCGTTTCGTCATTTTTTACACTTCCTCCGACCCGGAAGAATTTTGTAAAAATCTAAGAACTCGAAAGATTTATTTACACTTGGATGCTTTGGATTTTTATATTTGAAATGTTTACTATTACTTTAACTGGAAGGTTGATGGACAGCTTTTTGATTGATACACTGGTTATGCAGTCTTTATTATTTATGGTACATTTGGTCAAAATTAATATTATGATTCAATCAATTTTGTCAAGAACTATCCAGTATCGCTTTGAATTTTGATTGTTTATTAAGTTTGTTTTATCTACTTTAGTCGAGTAAATCGAGTAAAAAAATTTACTTTGGTAAAGTTCGATATGGTACAAAACGTCGTTTAGTTTATTTATAAAACTTATAAACTAACGGTATTATTTCAAATACTAATTGTAAATGTAAAAATGAAATTATTTCATATTATCGAATATTTTATTTGCTAAGCAGAAAAAGTATTTTTAAAACTCGTAATATTAAAAATAATTTTTTTCTGAATAGGACCTGGAAGTGTTTGAAAATAAAGTTAAAGGGAGAGCAAATAATACACAATACTTTTCTAATATTGAATTGTAAGCAACATACAACTGATCAACGATTAAGATTTTTATGCAAGCTTACTACATGACCTTAAAAAAGTTCAATATTCGAGGGCGAGCTGTGGAGGAATTCGACAGGTAAAGTCCTTTACGGAGTTGACAAATTATACACTCGACGTCCGAGTTCGGCACGGTGACAAATCACGAGCCTCTTGGTTCATGACTTTCAAAGACTCGGTCTTAGTGATTTTACGTCAGAGGTGTAGGAAAATTTATTCGTTTGATTTTTTCTTTGTTGACTTGATGGATGCGTAGCTTTTAACCCAAGATGGAATTTCGAGGCTTGAAATTTTCCTTTGGGTCTAAGATATTTTCAACGATTCTCTCTACTTTGGGAATAACTGTCATCGCACTTGACATGTTTGTATACTGAACATTGCATTATTTCGATTGTTTTACTACTCTGATAAACTTTTATACAGTATTTTCCATCATTAATATTTATTATCATCGGAACATTACGTTAAAAATTAGCGAATCTATACTTTTTACGTTATTATACAGTATTTATTAATACTTATAAAATGGTTGTAATGAAAATATCGCCATTACTTTACTTTGGTAGCATGTATTATATACCTTTAATAACCTCATCATCGTATTATGAGGGGTCTAAACCTAGTGACGTCACTGAAAGTTACAGCTTAAGGGATTTATCATCCCTACATGTATACATACAATATTCTATATATTGTATGTAATAAAGCTGCAGATTTTTATTTAATATTGACATTTTTATATTTCAAGATGGTCCTAACTTAATTATACAACATAACGTATAATTTAACGAGCTATATATAATAAATACCTGTTTTATGGTCAGATATTTTTATAAAGAGAAAGAATACGTCAGTCGAAATTTCCCATGTTATAAATCACGTTGGAGATATAATCTGATTTATTTACAAAATATAATTAAATACAATTTTCACACGAGAACGCTCCTGACCTGCATTGTCGCTACAACATACCGAAAACATTTTCATACAACTTTGAAGGCACATCTTAGCTTCACTCATATCTCTCCAAATTTTTCCTTTCTGAGAATGAACTCTTACGACTAAATGTGAACGTTTGTGAACGTTTTCAGATATTGTGATATTGTAAATTTGTTATAATATCATATGTGAAATACGATAATATTATTTAATTCTTTACTTCAAAATTCAGTTTTAGGTTTTTGTTACTTCTGATAACACAGGCACACAAAAAAAAAGTGGTCTGTCACAGAGACTTGACGTATATACCCTTATGTATTTTGATGCGCTGAATCCGATTCCGAAACCAGATTTGCGCCAACACCCCTAATTTGGAAATCCAAAAAATTCAGCTCTTATTATTGTAAACTGCCTAGAAATGACACCAAATTCAAACCTTTACGTATTTTGGGTCACTGAATCCGAATCCGAAACCAGATTTATGCTATTGTTCCTACATTTTTTTTAAATCGCATAACCACCCCTACGTCGAAAAAAAATTCGGAAAATTCAACTTTTCACCGTATTAACCCTCAAACCCTCAACCTTTAAACCCTCAACCCTGAAACTCTTAAACCATAGACTCTTAAACCCTAAACCCTTAAACTTTAAACCCTTTAACCCCTTAAGCCTTAAACCCTTAAACTTTAAACCCTTTAACCCTGAACCCTTAAACCCTAAACCCTTAAACCCTGAGCCTTTAAATTCTGAAACCCTAAATTCTTAAATGTAAATTAATTAAAATTTATTTATATTTTTTTTCGTTTATATCGAACTCGTTTATTTTCAAACGACCTGTGCAATGGTTCTCTGACTCTTTCAATACCTCTATTTTCACTTTCTCTTTTTAACATCCAACAGTAGTCCGCCGTATATACGTCAAGTCCCTGCGAGAGACCACTTTTTTTGTGTGCCTGTGTAATGCAGTAACTAATTATTACTTTAACAGGGTGCCATAGTCAATATTTATCCTTTCTACCTTAGCAGCAAACATGAACATTGATAATAAATTTGTAAATAAAAGAGTATGTGAAAAAATAAGAGAAGAAGCGACTTCGTTTCTCAATAATCTAATTATGTGCTGAATTTGAAATTAAAACATATTATTGCCTTTTCAAGAACGAAGTGTCTATTCGCACTAAATCCACGTAAATATATACAATCATGGACATCGGCATACACTGCTTGTAAAATTAAGAAACGTATCATCCACCCTTCCCCGCCAACCGCCCTATAGTCGGTCTCTTATGTATATCTTAAAGGTTGTTATTTCACTTTGGGATTGACATTACACATATACACATTTTTCATGCGACACCTAGTGATAGTTTCTCGAACTAAAAAGTACGTGGATTTAGTGCGAATAGACACTTCAACTAGTTTCAAGAAAAGTCTTACCAACAAATGTGATACTAACTTCAGTAAAGTCTAAAGATTTCATATTTTTGCTAAACTTTTTTCGAAAACGCAATAATATTTTAATTTGAAATTCAGTACACAGTTCAGCACAACTCTTTTATTTTTTATTAATCATTCATCAAAAATTGAGTGTGGAACCCTCTTAAATTTCATTAACTATACATATTAACCGACATTAACTGATTTTTCAAATTTATCCTTCAAAATGCATATATTTTTTAATGTATATAAGTTACGGGGGTTGTAACCATTTTCGATTTTCTATAAAATTCGGTTAAAAAATTCTCATATGTATATTTTACTATAGTTAATATCATATTAAAATTTCTGATAGTAAGCAGTATTTATTTTCCGGAAAAAAATTCATAAAAAAATTCATAAAGTTAAGTACCTATACGTGGGCTCTTATGGGAGCTTCCTTTTAAAACTGACTTTTTTTTAATATCTTTGACAATTTTCTATGGATTTTTTAAAAAAACTAATATTTTATTCAATGTGGTATGTAAAATAACATAGATAAAACTCCAAAGGGCAAGCGGTATTCGATTTTAAATATTAGGCGTTCAAAGTATATCTACCTTCTAAAGTTGGACATCTCATCTTTCGTCATTTCATCAAGATTTCCTGGACTGGAACACCATTATTTACTACAATACAGTATATTTTACAGAGTTATCGAAAATTTATAGTAAAAACAACTGATTAAATAGTAAAAATAACTTTTGATATGGATTGTACAGTCACAACCCCCTCAAAGTCATATTCTACAATTGTGCGGGTGCTAAAAAAATTTGAGAAAAAATAAAAAATTATATTTGAAGTACTGTATTATGTAATTATATATAGGAATTTATGAGTGTATAATAAATGAGCGAATATATATATATATATTATACAAAATATAAGACAATTTTAAATTTTCACTTAAAATATGTAAAAATATTTTTTTTATTTAAATCGCCCAACAATATTTTATTATCCGGACAGAACAAAATGCATATATCAAATCGAGCTGCATTATATATTATTTTGTACGACTAATATAATGTAGTAAAAATAAAAATAGCATCAAGTACTTGCTGAACAGAAAGTTTTAAATCCCTCCGTTAACGCTTAAATCATAGAGAATCGTACGATCAGTGACACATATAGAATAGAGGATTCGATACGCGATTTGGTTTGTTTGTGGACGCATCAAATCCGAAGATCATTTACGGTTCGTAATTCGATGATCGTTGGTGTTGGCATACGATAACACACTAGTCAATGAATTTTCCGCGCGTCAACAAGGTCAAATCGTGTTCCTTACGAGATCGCTTAATGATCCGTGTCCTAATAATTCATTACCGATTCGACGGACCTCCGAGGCAATTTGTCCAGGCTTAATTATCGGGAGATCATGACATCCTGATGGCTGATCTTTCGCTTACATCTCCAAGATTTATTTACTTGTTTAAACAAAGAGACTTAGAGTTACTATACACAAAACGCAACCTCAAGTTAGCTAAAGCAATCTATAAGAAAATTGTGTAATGTCTAATATTAAAGAATATGTAATTTTATTAATATATACTAAAAAGTACTTTATAAATACTTTATCTACTATAGTTTTTAGAGTTATTTTAATTTAACGCTAGCATTATTTTAGAATCTTTTCAAATATTTAAAGGTTAAAGCATTCGTTACACGAGGATTATTTTACACGTCTAATTACTGCGTTATAATGAGCCTTTAAGTTAAGTTTAATTAAAATCGTTAAAACCGATTTATACGTCGAATATCTTAATTACCTTAGTGCTGTATTTAAAAGACAAATAGTAATTAGGAAAAATCAATTAATTAATCAATTAAACTAAGAAATTCAATCTTAATTACTCTGTCAATAAAAACAATTGATAATCTTGATATCGTAATTAAATAATTATTTAATTATGATATATAACATAAGACGAACATAAGAAAAATATAAAAGTTTACCTTTGTAGATAGATTTGTAAGTACATAATTATATATCCAGAGGTTAAAAAAGCATTGATGTTAGAACAGTGTATAGCAATATAAAATTTATATCTCTGCGTGTAAACGATAATTTTTTAGATGTACGTACACAATATTTATATTTGAAAGGTAAATTTTATAAACATTATCCTTGTTTTATGCACGGGTTTTAAAGTGAAGTATACACTTAACTGTATATTCTTATGTCACTTGGAGTCAGTATCAGTCTACGTCGCCTGTAAAAAGAAAGTAGTATAAATGGAGACGTTGTTCTTTACACACATAAAAAAATGTCAAACGAATGGTTATTCTCGAAACATTAGGCCATTAAATGATCTATTAACATGCTTGTTAGCAATTATTAATTGATAATGAAATATAATTATTAAATAGCTAATGTGTCTGACGTATCCCAAAATCATTGAGCATTCGAGTGTAACACGTTAAACCACGGACGAACCAAAAATAATCCGACCACGGAAATTTTAGCTCGCGTAAATCACGATCGCGTGCAATTCAGCTGATGGGTTCGCACTACAGCGTAATCCAGTCGCATAAGGGACCCGACCCGACAAGTCCGTCCGCGTAATCCCTGGACGACAACACCGTCCACACGAGTTACAGAATCTACGCGCGTAACACTTATTTCGTCTTTATTTGTATATATATATATAAATATTTCAGCAAAGGAAATACCTGCGGGTCTATTTAATTTTCGTTAAAAGATCTCGAGCGCACACGTCGACTTATTTCAAAGTACTACTACATCAGAAGTGAAATTTATATTGCAAAGTGGATCGATACCTGTACGCAAATATAAGCGGTTAGCGGTTATATGAGATTATTTTTGATTACTGTACGCATGGATGACTCTCCCTCCGTCGTCGAGGTGAGACGCAAAAATAGTTGCACCTTCGATATTTCTGGTAAATTTTTCCGTCACAGGTATAACGTACACTACCTTCGCATGTTTATGCATGGTATATCCTATGCTAACCTTCTATGCCGTGTCCTTCGTATCATCAAATTTTTACTTCGTTTAGATTTGTTTAAAACTATACGAAAAAAGATGCTTGCGTGTTCGAGTCAGTAGAATTTTATATGCGATGAAAATCGAGTGCGTCATATTTAATAAAATATTACGTCGATAACAAATTTTACTTGTGGATAAACAATTATTATGATCAAGGAAAATGTATATTATATAATTTCGATATATATATATTGGTGAATAAAGTATAGGCAATTCAAAATTTAGAACTTCATTCCAGTGTCTCTGCAAATATCGCACAATAAATTTGACGATACGCTATCGTATTGTACGCGGATAATGAATTAAACCTTTTGTCTACATTCAACTAAAAGAGCTGTTTAATCTCGATTGAAACAAAATGTTATTTGTTACCCAAGACTGAATCATGAATTTAAATTATTATTTTACTCATCGTAATTGAAAATCTTACTTTTATTAGTTGAAAAAATAATTGATTATAAAGAATGAAACAAATAATTGAAAGATTTTTAATACAGTGCAAATACAATTATCATAGCCTATTTTTAATTATAAACAGAGAATACAAATTTTAAAATTTAGTTTCCAATATTTATAACGTAATTTTTTAATCTTCGTTAATATTTTTTATAAATGCTAAGGAGATTTAAAATGTGTAATATAAAAATGTATGTGTAAGTGCTAACGTACACATAACGTCAGAAGTTTCAAGGCTGCGATTGGGTCACAAAAGGATGTGTATATATAGAATTTATAGTGTTTAAAAATAATAAGAACAGATAGATGTATATGTGTGTATTCATTAAATTTAGCTTGAGTTCCAAAAGATTTTTCTTATATGAATAGAGTTCTATGTTTTTCTGTGTAACAAAATTTTCGTATTGATTTTTTTCTTCTCGATTGAAATATGTATTGTTCTTACTAGCAATTTGCTGTAGACTGTGGAAAAATATTAAGTTATTTTTGTCGAAGGAGTAGGATCATTAGTGTAATTTTATCATAATACTACGTATATATATATTTCTGTTATTGTCTTTCAAAGTTTCTTCTTTTTGCGTGAATTATTTTTATTTATAATAATGGATTTCTTTTGTATATACATATCAAATTCTATATACTTAGAATCAATGTTGGAATTTGTAATTCCACATAGTCCTATTTATTGAAAATGTATATAATTATAAGTTAAATTTATATTTAATAAAAGACATTACAAAGAATAATGAATCATTTTTCGATACGGCATTTTAAATTTCCTTTTTTTTACAATTATTTTAATAACTTATATAAACTTGTCTATTATAATAATTGTATGCGCAATTGATATTATCATACTAGAGAGAGAAAGAGAGAAAGAGAGAAAGAGAGAGAGAGTATATTTAAATTTGGGAAATTCTATATTACTGCAATTTGAATAACTGCAATCATAAGTCGGGGATTTTCAAGTCATTTATATATAGCATACATTATGCAAACATTTTGTCTATATATTTTAACATTTTATGTCGCTCTTTTCTTGCTGGCAGCTATAAGTGCAAATCAACAACAGGGGTATTATACGACGTACTTATAAATTAAGCTCTTGTTAGAATAAATGTTACAATGGTACTCGTATCAATCGACAGGGAATTAACTGGGAATCGAACCCGTAATCTCCAAGTTTACCGATTTACAGTAATTTTTACATATATATATATAAATATAATACGAATTTAGTCAATAGGAATAAATTTGATACGAAATAAATATGAAAATAAAAAGCGTTTTAGAATTTTAAATTATTTAAAAATCAATGCTTTACTGGAATAGTTGATACCACTTTTTATTGACTTGAATATTGATTTATGAAACTATGTGTACAAAGAGGATAACTAAAAAATTTGGCTAATTGCGTTACAAAATTTTGAAAGAACAAGAAAGAGAGTATGGTATTTACTTATAATTCTAGGATCCACAACTCGGTTACTAACGCCCACGTATAGACTAAGCTACTAAGATGTAGTTGCTTATGTATCTACGTTAAAATGTTTCGGATGTACATTTTACTCTATTTTCGTGCTTGCAAATGCCAAAGAACAATATTAGTTTTGGATGGATAATCTACCACTTCATTTTACTTTTTATTTTTTATTTGTAGTTTCATCATTTGCTAAACCATACGTTATCATCTCTTATTTTACGTCATGTTATCGCACATATTATAACTTGAATCACTTCTATAAACAATATTATTTTTTAATAAACAATAAAAATAACGTGTGATAATTAATATATTAATTATTATAACTATACTCTTAAAATCAAATATACAGGAAAATTTATTGTTTTTTATCCTATAATTATAATATAAAGGAAATTAATTACATCTTGAATTTTATATATTCATTTGTTATGTAAGGTAAACAAGAATTTTTTCTCATCTCTTTAATTTATTCTGATCTCTTTAGCTCATTAATGTAATTAAATAAACATATATAAATATAAGAATAAGTAAAACAAGTTTGTATAAATCTGGCATTTCAAATTTATATATATGTACTGCAAAACATAACGTTAATTAGAAAAGTTGCTTATGCGTACTATATATGAATATCTCGGATATTCTTTAAATTTTTGTGCTTATCTATAACAAAAACGTGTTCTGCACTCACCAGGTCATAGATTTCGTTATGACTTTAAAAACTGTTTTCTGGTATTTTGACGGAAACTTTACATATAGTTATTGAAAAATTGTATAAAGAATATGCTTCAGTTTAATATCTGATATTTTGGAAACCACTAAATGTGGACACTCAAATCTAGCAAAAAGCTGAGATCGAGTAGATACGTTTTGAAGAAAGAGAAGCACAAATATTTCAATTTTGTCAAAAGTTATGGGAGAAATAAAAATTAAACAAAATTACAACAAAAATTTAGTATTGAAATGTTGTAGACTTTTTATTTAAGCGTCTGTTTTTAAATCGTATTTTTACTTTATTTCAACTTTTTGCTAGTTTTGAGTTTGAGCGTTTATCTCAAATTCTTTCCGAGTTATCAGCAATTAACTGCATATAACAGCCATCAAACAGCCTATGAGATTAAGTTTCATATGAATTTTTTCATATTAGCGTACAACAGTTCCCAAAGTTGCAATGAACTCCGTAATCCGAAGGGTGGACCCATTCTTGTAATTAACATTTAACGCATTTAAAATAGTTATATTGCTAGGAAATGAGTATAAAAAATAGTCTATTAATCGGACATAGTGAAACACTTTCTTTGTTAACGTATATTTCTAATTATTTCGGTCTTTGAAATAATTTATCTATTTATATCTTCCTTTTTCTAATGTCGGAATAAAATTTACTAAAATCATTTTTATTGCTGTTTATTAATAACTAATAAATTTAGTCTTAACTTCTTTAATTTAAGCCATTTTATAAGATTAAAAATACATTAAAAATTGATTATTGTGATGGAACAGCTGATTTTATTCGAAAAAATGGTCGAAAACGGGAAAAACGTTTTACCACAAAGATAAAACTGACAACATTTTTCACCCATTGCAATTTAAAATGTCCATTTCATACTTAAGAAATGGAATCCATTCCTAACTATTTATAGAATAGCACGTAAAGAAAAAATAATTGGTCATAATTTTAGCGGTTGCAAAGCATGATTATATATATAAAATTTTATATGCGTGGGTGTGTGTACTTTACGACCGCTGCGAAGATTTTACACATTTTAGCTGGATTGTACATGAGTACAGACGCACACGCAATGCGTTGGCGGTGATTGAAAATGAATTTATTAGTTACGGCGCAATGATTGTGTAGTTAACAGATAATTATCTTAGAAAACATTCGTTAAGTGGTCCCTTTACGCTTTAGCCCAGAATGCAGTATTAATAATATATATATATATATGAAAGTCAGTAGTGCAGGTTTTGTATATGAAGTCGATTATTTTTGGGCTACGTCGGCAATGCTACTCGACATTTTTCCTGGAGGGTTGTCTTAAGAACAGTGACCCTATAGAAGAAACTGGATGCGAGTTTTTCGCAGCAGTCGTTACGATCTCGTATAAGTGTATGCTCGTCTCGTTTATTTTGTGTCAAACATCTTTTCTCGGTTTATATTATTTAGTTTTATGGTGCGTCGATTTACGACTTATATATTGAGTTAAGTTGCAAGTTTTATAACTTATTTATAACAAGCTCGATTGCAGTCATTTTTAGATTTAATTCAAAGTTAAATTTGAAAAATTGATTTCAGATTTTACTTGGTCGAGGTCTGCATTAAATTTAAAAGTTTTAACTAAATTTAGCACAATTATATGTGTGTAGTAATTGATTGACGGGATTTTTAAAAATTAGATAAAAGTAAGCATCTATAACAGATTTGATTAGTTGTTATTGAACAGTTTTATTTGAATCAAATATAATAATGTTTAATAATATGTAATGATTATTGTAATAAGGTACATACATGTATATCATATCACATTAAATTATTAAGCCTTAACTAATTTTTCATAGGAATCACATGAACCGAGCAGAGATAGGTATTATAGCTCAACTTTAATAACTTGTAGCGATTGGATCGCTTTACACCTATTGCCGTAAGCTCAAACGAACGAGGCGCGGTGAGAAACTCAAATGACCAAGGTCATAAGTCTATGTATTCAGATTCAAACTATGAAGCTTTGGCTTATATTCATCCGTTCGAGGTATATGTATACTCTGTAGCATACCTAGGTCTTTTTTATTCTTCAACGAGAGTTTAAAATTTGTATTGTCAACTATACGATCTACCGAGTAATTGAGTTTTCAACTCTCTATTATCTGGGTACACACTTAAGTTTCCTAAATATTTAGTTAAACAGTTTATAAGATTTGTTTGAACGGTCCTCGATTATATACACCAAAATCTCTCAATTTCTATGCTGGTTTTATAATTGCATTTATAATCACAGAAAATAGCGAGAACAAATAAATATAGGGTTTAGACACTGGCTTATCTGGCTAACATTTTAATTATTTTGCAACGGATCGAATTTACCTGATTGTTCGAAAATTTATATTTTATTCGGTAACCGAAGCTTGGGGTCCCATGGTGTCTTTTGGAGGTCAAGTTATATATGAGACATTCTTGTGCCCTTTATTTCTTCCGATACGTTTGATACACCCTCTTTATTTGATATTATCAGAGATAAGCTTTCATATATTACAATATACATTGAAAGCAATATTACAGTTACATTGATGCAGCTGTTAGAATAATTAACTAAATTTTGTTAAAGTTGTATCTATACCTACATTAAATGAAAGTGTGAATATACATAATATATCTATAAATACTTTCTCTACTATATACGTATGTCTATATATTTAGAGACAAACACAATGTATAATAAAAGCAGATAAACTCACAACCGTGATTTATGACTTGAATTCTATAAAAACGCATATTTCCAAGTAATTTCAATCTTGACACAAACAAATGCTTATCTCGTAACGATAAGCACATTTATCCGAGGAATTAGATCGTAAACAGTATATAAATGACAGACAGAAAGTGAAATCACCCTTTTGTACAATACATAAGTAATATTACACTCAGTACCCGATAAATTTTTTTTCTCTTTTTCCAATATCTCGAATCGGCAAAAGTCTCTCTCTCTCTCTCTCTCTCTCTCTCTCTCTCTCTCTCTCTCTCTTCATATTAAAAAAATCACAATGTTTCTCTTTACGTCCATTTTTCCTTCGATGATCCTTTTCGCCTTGATGGATTCGATCAAGGCCGCTTTTCCGTCCCTTTCGTACATTTTTTCCTTGGTGTATGAAAAAATTGTCCTTCGCATTGTTACGGAACTTTTTTCCTCTCTTTTACTCCCTTACGTTTTCCGCGTCTCTTTTTTAGCGATGATACGTACTTGCAGAAAGGAATGACGAATCGATCGCGCATTCAACTCTTGTGCGAAAGTACATTGCGGATTTTTCATTTCCGACGCTAGAGAGATCGACCATTGACTTCGCACCTTTCACAGGTGTTGAGAATTTTTTTTCTAGATTTGATCGCAACCATTTATCTTCCCTTCGATGTAAAAAAAAGAAAAAATAGAATATCATGCTTTCACGAAGATTCATCGGAATTTAATTCGATTAAGGGGTTAATTTAATTTAGCGGTAATATATAAGCTTTTGATAGGGAAGTAATGTTATTGAATATTTTTTATATTTGAAAAAAGTTAAATAGATTTAACATGTTTTACATGGTATAAAATTTCGATAAAATTTAGGTCAGTCGATTTAAATTCTTTTGACATTTAAATAAGTGGGAACTCGTGTTTATAGTCAATATAATAAATATTTTGCAATCGTTTATTTATTTTACCCGCGCATTTTACGACAACGGAGGAGTTTTTTTTAATAACGATTTTAAACTATTTCAATGTAATATTAAATTATTTTGTCAATGTGCGTATTTTAATGTGTATGTAATAAAAGGTTTTTGTTGTACTTTTAATGAACAATCACTATAAGAGGGTGCCAAAGTCAACTTTAATCCACCCTACCTTATCAACCGAGACAAACACAGAATTCAATTATAACTTATAAAATATAATAGTATTTGAAAAAGTATGAAAGATGCGCCCTCGTTTACAAACAATTTATACCTGTACAACATTTGAAACCAAAATGCGATCGCTTGTAAACAAAAGCGCGCCTTCTCGTATTTTTTCAATTGGTATATATATCATATTTTGTAAATAGTAAATTTAATTATTTATTTTAGCTAGAATGATAAAGTAGATATAGTACAAAATTGACTTCGGCACTCCATTAATATCAATTTATTATTTCATAATTAAATATTGCAAATATTAAATAAGAATCAATCACACACTAAGTGTAATAGAGGTATAATTTATTTAATCAAATTATGATAATTTAAAGTCGTACGAGCATGAAATCCCGGGTTGTAATCGTCTCTTGTGATCTTAGAAGCTCATAGTAATTATCAGGGCGTTTGGTCATGACAAGCAAAAAGCTTGAAAGAAACTATACCATTTTATTGGATTTACTGGAGGAAAAGGTTGCTATGCGCTTATAAATGGACAATTCTTCGAGTAATTTTCTTTTCTTGTAGCTTGTGAATTATTGAACACCCGGAGGCGAGTAGGAGAAAATGAAGGACAGATGTTACACGTTCAATTTTACTTAAACCGATTTTCTCTCTCTCCTTTAATTGAGATTCATTCAATACTTATATATGTATATACTGCACAATCAAGTGATGCATATTGTAAGAAAAGATTCTCCATTTTAATGTACTTTTTACTCGAATTATTATTATTTTAAGATCATTACTATACCCTTTTATTAATTTTAATATACCTTAACACGTATTCAAATATTATATTTTTATAATTATTTCAAATATTCATTTTAGTTTCGTGTTAATTGTGTTTAAATCAGGAAACAGTTGAAGAGTGTGCAATTTACTTACATTGAAATCAAGCAAACATTTGGAGTTTTAAATTACGTTTAACTGCAAATAATACTTAAATTATAAATTTGCATGTGAAACATATACATTGGTAGAAATAAAATAAAACAATGTTTTATAATCCCATATTACTCTAAATAAACTTATAAAATTAGTTTTGTTAGCGAAATTTTCGGAATTGCGTAATATTTACCATTACACGCAAGAATAAAAAATTAGATACAAGATTATGTGGGTGTATTTTTATTCCTGAATCATATAAGTATACAACTAATAAGCATAATAATAGTCTTTCGATTTTAATGCTGCCTCTCTCTCTCTCTCTTTCTCTCATCTATCTCTTTCGTTATCTCCTTATATTCATATGCACATAAAAAAATATAAGATAAACTTCTTCATTGATGCAAAATAATTAAATTAAATTAAATAACTCCTACGCAGTACAGCTCCTTTTAAATCATTCGAGTAGTCGATACGAAACCATTTTGAAGGGTATAGCGACGTCAAATAACAGGTGCATTATAGAAACGCCGCCGGGGTTCGGTTGCATTGACTAATTACGCTTGTCGGCGCTGACTGACGCGGAAAAAAGGGGGAATGAAAATGTATATATCTATACGAGAGATTCCAATGAAAAAAGGTATATGTGTCAATTAATTTTTTTTCCGTTTAATGAATTATTTTTAGGCGATGTCTCTTTGAAGTACAAAAGATCTATAGTCAGATTATGTACGTTTAAAGTATTTGACGACTTGCAGATTAAAATCTTATAAGTGCAGAATATTTAATATTTGATAAGAACAAAAATCTGTGGGCATAGGGTATATACTTTAAAAACATCAGGTACGCGCACAGTAGTTCAAGTCAGTATAGTAACAAGTAAGTAGATTGAAATATCATTATTAATAAATGTGTTAGGTATTAGACGTGACTCGATTAAACGACACAAATTCACGATTCCAATCCAGTGACACGTAAAACTTTTTTTCCAATAGTCTAAGCTCTGTTATAGTACAGTTTATTAGTTCGAGGAAATTTGTTTCGTCTTCGAGTCAAGTCACGTTTACAGCGATACAATTCAACCAAATTTGCATCAATCCAAGACAAACGATCTTACCGAAGCGCCAACGTTCTCGTAAAGTGAACTTCCAATGTTTCTTTTGATTATTTAAATAAACCTCAGTGAAAACATGTAATTTACCGCGATTAAATTAGAATTCTGTATAATTACATAAATAAATGCAAATTCATTTGCATCGACAATATAAATTGGGTTTTAATACGACGCTTGATGGAAAATTTAGTATGATGATAAAGTCATTCTACACGAACCGAGAAATTAATTGTTGAATGTTGTTAAATATTCAAAACAGTTACATGTATATTGTACGTGAATGCAGTAAATGTAAAATGAGTCAAACGTAAACACAATAAAATATACATGGGTAGCTTTTGAGGAAAGTTTAATAAATTAATAAAATAATTATTAAAGCGGACGAAAATTATATGTACTTAAATTGAGTATATACGCAGTATTAACACCCACACATCAAGGAAGATTAAAATCAAATATACGATTAACCCTGATTTTCATAAATGAAAATATTTATCTTGAAAAAAAAAGAAGGTGGATGTGCTTGAGCTTAGTTCCCATAGTTAAAAATGTTGAATCTTTTTCAACCTTAGGTTAATTATTACGCCTCTTTTCTCTTCATTTAATTATGTTCAGCGAAATATTTCAAGGTAATTACTGCAATTACCTTGCCTTAGAAATTCACTTACTTAGTTAGAATAGGAAAATAATTACACTAACCAGTTCAAAATATCACTACTGAAAAGTAAAACTATTTGGTTATTTACCTCTCTAATGTATCACTTTGCGAGTTGTTACGGATCCCATTCGTATGTATTTTTTTTTACTTTTCCAGTTTAAGCACACCGCGATAAATGGGTACATGATGATTACAATCAAGTAAAACAGATATTAATTCAATATTCTTTGAATTAAGCATTATTATTACAATTAAGTTACACTTATTAAAGTTTAACAAATTTACTATTTATTTTTATATTTAATTCCAAATGCACAAGTGCAATACATTCGCACTGGTAAGGTTGTCCCGAAAATTTCCATTGTCTAAAGATATGCGTATGATCGCATTGCATTCAAGAAATACAGATACTTCTTTAAGTTGCTCGGGGCGGCAAACGTTTTTACGCAATTGGTTAAATGGAAATTAAAAGAGCGAAAACTAACACTGCAAAAGAGACTCGAGGGATTTTAGTGCAAAAAATGTAATAATCCTCAAGGCAAATTCACGAATCGAATAAATTTCTCCCGTCTGGGGGAAACAACTTTCGATATAAAAAGATTATTTTCCTTTTAAATGTGCGCTGCCCGATTCATTAAATAAGTGGCTTTATATTGAAAATTGCTCGGTGAATATAATCAGAATTGGTTAAATATAGAAATTGTTACGATTTCAATTTTCATTTAAAATCGTACTTTAAAGTAGGTACTGCGTAAAAATTGATTCATGGTGAAACGGTGTAATTTGTTTTTAGAGTAAACATTTCGTCTAATGGACTAAGATTAAAACGATAAATTGAAATCTTAATCTCTTCGAGAATTAAAACTGGGGTTTCCATCGCTTTATTGACATTTTTTAAAACAAACTACGATTCACATTAATAATTATCCTAAACATATCATTTATGGATATATTTAAATAATGGTCCACAATTATATCATCGAAATTTAATTCAAATAAAACGGATTAATTATAGATAAACCTACTGTACTGCTCCTCGGTTAAGATACATATATGTCATGGATGCATATTCAAACTGAATTAAATAATTAGATTCTGCATTATACAGTAAATAATAACAATTACAATAACAGCAATCATCAATAGAAAAGGGAGGGTGTTAAAAGATATAATTGAGTAAATGTAGACACGACATCCGGATTTATTCGCTGGGGGATATTTGATAAAAATATAACAAGAGTTGACATTTGCGCGATAGCTTTGACTAAAGTGGAAACAACGACCCGGATTTGATTGTACTTACGTGACAAAGCTGGCTTAACAATGCTGTTTTCGTACAACTCACCTGTAACACAAACAAGTTTGAGTTCAATTTGTATTCAGTATACAGGGACACCAGGATAATAATTTTATGCTACTCGTCGCGCTCGCGCTCGCGTTCTATAGCTATAATATACTGTTAACGCTTATATGCTCTAAAACATTTAATCATTTAATATATTGTTACTTTTTCCAGATACAAGTTATACATACTATCATAATGTGCCTGACGTATGTTTTAGACTCGCTTGTTGGTCTTAGAATTTTTTTCACTATTATATATTTATTTGTTTTATCCACAAGTTTCATAATTTTCTGTGAAAATTTAAATGACAAATTTTTATTCAAAATGTAGTATCAAAATGTATGCGTATATAGAATAACTGACTAATTGTTTTACTCAAAAACAGAGGTCAAACTTCTAAATCCTTTCGGAACATATTTTGAAACGAGTAAACCATTATAGATAAAGTTACGATCCTTGAACGAGATACTCTGATGAAACTGCTTTTGGTAGTGTATGCGGGACCGAAAGCCTTGGTAAGCCCTAAAGCAGTAACTTACAACAATATTACTTACGTTAAAGTCGTTCACGTACATGGAAAAATAATTAACAACAAAAATATTTATTAAATTTTGTGGAATTTATCTTTATACACAGGTTAAATTATTTTTGTCCCTATTCACCCGCGTAGAGTTAATGTATTTACTTATGAAGTTTTTTTATGAGCATCGAGTTAATTGTCTCCTTGCATCAATATAGGTATATGTATTATCGAGAAAACGAATTTGTATAGTCTCTGTCATGTAAAATAGATAATAATTTATAAAATATATTTTATATCTTTTTGTTAATTCTCTTTTAAAAAAGTGTATATAACTTAGTTACCCTAGGTACTTGGTTTATCTCGTCAAAGAGAAGATGAAACGCTACACTTTAGTACAAGTAGGTAAGATGGTTGTCTCTTTGAAAGACGTTTGCCATCTCGTGGTAAACGAAGGGTATACATGCATAGAACCGTTGACTTATTTCCTAGCGACAGCCACTTGGTATCTTTGCTCAACGAAATAATCAACTTCCTTCGAACTACTGGCGATCCTATGTCAATGATATTATTCTACTTGAGTGTCCATCACAAGGAGAAACGATTTGTACACCCGACCGAACATTCAGACGCGTTTAGAAACAAAAATGGGGAAAATTTTGCACGTGCAGGTTAAGAGTCATTAGCAATTGTGTAGTAAAAAGTAATAATGATTTTCTTTGACATCTCAAGTTTATTTAATAATGTACATAATACTCGCACACCATTTATATAATAAATTACGTAAATAACGAGTGATTAATCAACGTACTCCAAACACTAAATAATCCTATTGCTTTTAGCAATTTGCATGTATATATACATATATATATATATATATATATATATATATATATATATATATATATATATGTATATATAACATGTGATAAAATGATTCTGGATAATGCAAACTCGTAAATTAACTGAGCGCCATTAGCTGATTTAGTTAAAAATTATTTTAAACGCTCGCGCGTAACTTTACTCACTGCGACAGTACAAAATACAAAAATTCCATAAAAATTGTATTGAAATTCACACGTACGAACATTTACATTTTGTGTAACAACAAAGATAATTATATTTAAGAAGGTAATTATAATCAACGTTACATTCAACAACAATTCAAATAGGTATAAACGTGCAGTGTACTTAACGTTATTTGTTTTTTAATTCATTGGTTCGAATAATAAAACAGATTAATTTGGAAATATAGAAGAAAAATAGAATAGTTTTTGAGTTGACAATAAAAGTCATTGAATCGTTTTTATTCGCGCCTCGTGCAATATTTTAACGTTTTTATTACTCTCGTTTACTTTAAAGGTAAACAGAAAATAAATCCGCAAATATAAAAGAAAAAGGAAATCTAAAAAACTAAAAGAGGTAAACTAATTGGATAATTAAAAAAATCGCACAAGTCCAAAATTTTCTTGCGTTAATTGTTTACGTTATTACGCGTTTGTAAAGATTGTTGTGCATTTTTAAAAAATAATAATTGTACCGTGTAATTAATGTACGCCTTGAAAACTATATATAGTACAAGTTTTACAAAACTCTATCACTATTCTAAAGTTATTCAAAATCAATTTGAAAATTATAGTTCTCGATGCAAAGTTTCAATAGAAAAACAAAACTAAAGGAAACGTATAGCTCGCAATCGAGAAGGTTATATTCGATTCAAAACGAGATGCGCTCCCAACGTCTAATCCATCGTGGAAAACGAAACTTTGTCCATACACATATACATATTGCTACGTCCTTAAAACGAATAAATCAAATTAACGAGGCGTCTCGGTGGTTCGTTATTTAACCATCGCATACGTCGAGATTTCATTATTTCATTCTCTCTTGCATATATGCGCGTATTACGACAGTTCATTTTACCGCATTCTCTTGCTGAATTGCTTTGGTAATAAGATAGAAAATTTGCTTACGATCTATAAGTGTAAAGTGCACATTTATTTTTCTTTCTCCTACAGACGATTTAGCATGGTTTAGCTACTTCGCTATACTGCAAGTATACTGATATATATATATACTTTTGATTGTACCCTGTGATTAATTTGTTTACAGCAGTAAAATTGTACCCTCTTTTATATCTGATTATTTCATTTTTCAGGTGAACGAATTAAGTATTTAGCTTATACATTGCCAAAACGACGTGCTTTCGCAAAGACTCAATTATTTACTAATTATTCTCGAACATTTTTTTAATTAATTAAAATTAAATAATAAACCTTTTTGATAAATGTAAATTTCGTCAATTCTTTCGAACGTACACACATTTTGATTGCTCATTTAATTAATGCAATACATATCTTCATAAATACCTAAACAGCACTTTTAAACCAATTCAACACATACATTATAAACGTGATAATCGCAAATATTTAACTAACAATACGTGTCGTACGCCATGTGTTATATCTTTTGTATCTGTACCGTTTAATATTTACTTACTAATTTGCAATTAATTAAATAATAAATTTAATTATATAAAAGGGCAACTAATTAATTAAAAAGCTTCATCATTTGACAAGTACACAAATGGTAATTAATATTTCTAAACGTATAATTTCAAAAACTTTCTCGGATCAGTCTGAATTTTTTATCAATATTTTTAAAGTCTCCAAATATATAATAATTTAAAGTAAACAATTTTCTATAGAATTATTTTAATCCAAGAAAATTTTATTTAGCTTATTAAACTTTGAAGTTTACTCTGTAAGTGATAAAATGTTACTATATGATTAATATATAATTTGCTGAAAATGGTTATTGTTTGTTATAGGTTACTGGAATGAACTTAACGAATCAAGATATACATGTAGATCTTTAAGTAATTGATAATAATCTTTATCCGCGAAAAAATATAAAAATCTAATGAAAATAGTTAGAAATGATTAAGATACAATAAAAGATGGACACAAACCTTCAAAGATTTCTACTAATCCGTCCTTGGCTGACCAGCATATAACTCATCAAATACTAAAGAAATAGTTATTAGGCGGCTAGTTAGACTAGTCAGATCAATTAAGTAAAAATAAAACTTCCTATAAAAATGCGCGAC
This sequence comes from Theocolax elegans, assembly GCA_026168455.1. Lineage (NCBI taxonomy): Eukaryota > Metazoa > Arthropoda > Insecta > Hymenoptera > Cerocephalidae > Theocolax > Theocolax elegans. The sequence goes on along the minus strand of CM047426.1, from coordinate 36,243,301 downwards.
TATGACAAATTTAACACTTATTCGTTCGTTTTTCTTTCGCACAGTAGTTAAAAATGATTTAGAAAAGAGTGAACCAAAATAAAAGAAAAAAGTAGGTGACGGTCATATCAGCGCGGAAATGCCTATCGCGTAACAAGTGAGACGGGCGTTTATCTGCAGTTTCGTCGAGCTACGTCGGGTCCCACCGGGTATTTTAAATTCGAAATTAGAGAAAGCGACAAGAGTAACGTTATTAGCAAAGTCGGTCTACATAGGAAGGTCTGTAAGAGGGAGATCAACGAATGTTAAACTTGTTGAAAGTGACCAACGCGAATGAATGTAACTGCAAACTACGTTTTACACAGCCTACTGTAAATAAACAACTAATAAAAGTGGGATTGCTAATGCACAAAATAACTATAAATCGGACTATGTTCACAAAACGAATAATACAATAAAGAATAATCTATTCTTAATTAAAATAAAAAATGCGTAGAAACCCAGTGAGGAGAAATATATTTTCGTGAAAAAGTCAAGGGTGGAAACTACCGGTATTAGTGCAATTAAGACGCGTATTCGAACAAGTTACACGCGAACCTACTGACGAGCGTGGAAAGTTAAATGCTCGAAACTCGTTTAATATGTCGCGACGAGAGACTGGGTAATTAAGAATTAAATTATATGTGTGCGTGTGTGTATGTGTGTGTGCGCGTGCGCGCGCGTATACGCAGTGTATATGTAGTGCAGTAATGCTTGGGAAGGTATATATATCTAAATTCGAATCCAGTTTCGTAGTGACTACTTAATTAAATAATTGCTTATTGCAAGTTTTTACATATATGTAATTAATGTGCCAAGGATTACATGCACAAAACTTTGAGACACCTATTTAAATCGTTTCTGAAAATCTTATGTATTTTACGAAGAAAACGTAGCAGTACAACTTTACAAATTTCATGGTAATTTTGAGCATTCACGCCACTTCCATTCAAGTGCTAAACTTTATCTTCAAAAATGGTTTTGATATAGATATGTACATTTATCAAAGAGCACTTGAATGCTTCGAATGTGTTTATATCAAAGATATATTTGACAACAAATTTTTTATTTATTGATTTTAAGTGCACCGGTAAAATTTATCTAATAAGAATTTCTCGCCAAAAATATTTTATCCATAAGTACAATTTAAAATTCATATATGTTTTTTACCTGGTAAATAGGAAGAATTCAAAGAAAACATACCGTTATGGGTGTATCACGTATAAAAATCGATTATGTATTTTGTTTGTATTGCATTATACTCGAGGAAAATTCGCAAAAGTACTCGGGAATTCGAAAGAAAGCAGGACGTATAGATACGTATGCATGTGTTGTGTGTGTGTGTGTGTGTATATATATGTATGTATATCTATGTATGTAGATATGTATATTTAAAGTATAGGAAGAAGTTTGATTAACTAACTTATAATGTTTGCCGATACAGTTAAAGTATTGGGTTAGATGAAATTGACTTTATTCATACTAAAAGAACAAATATATTCTTATTATTACTGTGGAAATTTGTGGTAGGTAAAAATAAATATATATAGTAAATTTTTGATCTTTCGGAAAGTTATATATAGTTCAGTTGTATGGAATTTTTGTTATTTTGCAATTCAAAATGATTATTCATTCAACATATGCGGCAACATATTTAAATTTTCATCGGTTTAAAATGCGTTAAATATGAATTCGGGCACGATTAAAGTATAGATCATAGGTGTAAATGTGTTCAAACCAGAGTTTGACAAGTATTCTTTGTGCGAATACTTTTTTTGAATTTTGTGTATAAAACGATTAAAAATAAGAAAAAAAGCGATAATGATATATGCCTGAGTAAGATAAAAGTATTCATTTTTAAAAAGTATTAAAAAAATATTCATCAAATTTTATTTATTTTAAATTAATTTGTGTATAACGTATGAATGATTTTTGCGATTTAACATTCTATAAATAAAGACTCGAGTAGCTTTTTTGCGTCCGCTGCGAAGATTTGTATTTTTGTTGATTCGTACCTAAATACGTGCACCACACACGTGCACTTACAGTGTATATACATATATATGTAAGTGTTTAAGTGTATTCATGCAGAAACCAACAAAAATATTAAGTACGATGAATACTTTTTAAAAATAGTTTTATCTTACTTAGGCATCGATCTACTAGTAAGTAAATCAATTTTTTATTTTTAGTTTTACACAAAATTAAAAAAAAAATGCGTAGAAACCCAGTGAGGAGAAATATATTTTCGTGAAAAAGTCAAGGGTGGAAACTACCGGTATTAGTGCAATTAAGACGCGTATTCGAACAAGTTACACGCGAACCTACTGACGAGCGTGGAAAGTTAAATGCTCGAAACTCGTTTAATATGTCGCGACGAGAGACTGGGTAATTAAGAATTAAATTATATGTGTGCGTGTGTGTATGTGTGTGTGCGCGTGCGCGCGCGTATACGCAGTGTATATGTAGTGCAGTAATGCTTGGGAAGGTATATATATCTAAATTCGAATCCAGTTTCGTAGTGACTACTTAATTAAATAATTGCTTATTGCAAGTTTTTACATATATGTAATTAATGTGCCAAGGATTACATGCACAAAACTTTGAGACACCTATTTAAATCGTTTCTGAAAATCTTATGTATTTTACGAAGAAAACGTAGCAGTACAACTTTACAAATTTCATGGTAATTTTGAGCATTCACGCCACTTCCATTCAAGTGCTAAACTTTATCTTCAAAAATGGTTTTGATATAGATATGTACATTTATCAAAGAGCACTTGAATGCTTCGAATGTGTTTATATCAAAGATATATTTGACAACAAATTTTTTATTTATTGATTTTAAGTGCACCGGTAAAATTTATCTAATAAGAATTTCTCGCCAAAAATATTTTATCCATAAGTACAATTTAAAATTCATATATGTTTTTTTACCTGGTAAATAGGAAGAATTCAAAGAAAACATACCGTTATGGGTGTATCACGTATAAAAATCGATTATGTATTTTGTTTGTATTGCATTATACTCGAGGAAAATTCGCAAAAGTACTCGGGAATTCGAAAGAAAGCAGGACGTATAGATACGTATGCATGTGTTGTGTGTGTGTGTGTGTGTATATATATGTATGTATATCTATGTATGTAGATATGTATATTTAAAGTATAGGAAGAAGTTTGATTAACTAACTTATAATGTTTGCCGATACAGTTAAAGTATTGGGTTAGATGAAATTGACTTTATTCATACTAAAAGAACAAATATATTCTTATTATTACTGTGGAAATTTGTGGTAGGTAAAAATAAATATATATAGTAAATTTTTGATCTTTCGGAAAGTTATATATAGTTCAGTTGTATGGAATTTTTGTTATTTTGCAATTCAAAATGATTATTCATTCAACAGATGCGGCAACATATTTAAATTTTCATCGGTTTAAAATGCGTATAGATCATAGGTGTAAATGTGTTCAAACCAGAGTTTGACAAGTATTCTTTGTGCGAATACTTTTTTTGAATTTTGTGTATAAAACGACTAAAAATAAGAAAAAAAGCGATAATGATATATGCCTGAGTAAGATAAAAGTATTCATTTTTAAAAAGTATTAAAAAAATATTCATCAAATTTTATTTATTTTAAATTAATTTGTGTATAACGTATGAATGATTTTTGCGATTTAACATTCTATAAATAAAGACTCGAGTAGCTTTTTTGCGTCCGCTGCGAAGATTTGTATTTTTGTTGATTCGTACCTAAATACGTGCACCACACACGTGCACTTACAGTGTATATACATATATATGTAAGTGTTTAAGTGTATTCATGCAGAAGCCAGAAACCAACAAAAATATTAAGTACGATGAATACTTTTTAAAAATAGTTTTATCTTACTTAGGCATCGATCTACTAGTAAGTAAATCAATTTTTTATTTTTAGTTTTACACAAAATTAAAAAAAAGAATTCGTACGAAAAATGGGTCGAATACTCGCCGATTTCTGTTTCAAAGTGTATCACTAATTGATCACAAGAAATCCGAATTAAATCACTAAAAAAGTTTGTCTGTAACAGTAAAACGAGATGAATGAAACAACATCAGGAATTTCTTTCAAATAGTTTACGACTATCTTAAAGTTGCTTAATTACAAGAATGTCAATTTATCTTAGTTGTAATAATTGAGCGAGGAAGAAGTGTACTCTCGGGGTATGGCCCGACATCTAGCGCAATTCCTCACGGCGCGTGTTTTTAAAGTCGAGTTTGTTAAGTCGCCTTCTTCTCTCCTTTTTTTCTCCTCCGCATAGTTCTAGTTTTTTTTTGCGCGTCTGCATCCGACGGGTGTGCTTCGTAAGAAAGAGCCTCGAGTGGCAGCCAAGTGCTGGAACGCAAAGCTTTGACACAGTGTCCGCGGAGCTTCATTTAAAAATCAAATTTTCCTGCCAAGAGGAAGCCTTTGGATTGATCAACCAAGTCTCTGTAAATCAACCTTCTACATTTAAGGGATGAAATATATCCATCTAATCATATTTCATTTAAATATCTTATTTATCTTTGTATTTTTAATTTATTAAAGTGATAATTGGTAACGATTAGTTTTCATTTAATAATAAATTAAATTAATTTTAATTTTAATATTAATGTTATTATAGAACTAAATGCTGATAGTAGCTTAACAAATGAATAATAAATTTTTAGCGCGGCGAAGTAATACATATAATTTAATTAATTTTATTATAACCGATTAATCAATAATTAATTTCCACAATGGACCTAAAGAAATGTTTAGATTATAATAATATTAATAATAACGAGGATAATGATAATAATAATATTGCAAATTTTCAAGGCCTTGAAGTGTAAGTGAAAATGAAGCAATCGAATTGGTCAAATTGATTTGATTTCCGCGCGAATCGAATTATGTAGAATAAGCAAGATAAATGTGGCATTTGAAATATGGGATAATCAAAGTGATCCCAATCATTTATGCTGTATTCGCTCTCTCGTGTACTACGTTTTAGTGAATTTATTGAGATATACCAATGAAAACACGGTATACTGCACTGTATACCAATTTGTACATACATATTCGTGCATAGACAAACATTTTAAATGAAAATCGGATTACGCGAAAGGTAATCTACCTATATTTCTTTATAAAAAACAAAGAGTCGCGAAGACTAATCTCGATTAGTCAGGAAAGTTAAGCAGCACTGGCCGCGGTTACATCACGTATAGGTGGATCGGTTGAATGTTTTTCAACGTTTAACAACGTCAGCGGGAGTTGTACAATACTCCGTCCGTATACGTGTTGAAGTCTGTGCAATGTTTGACTACGGATTTCTCTCCCTCTATGCGTGATACCCGGGCGAGTACGCCGCGATGAGGGAGAAGGGGAAACAAATGGAATGGGAAATAAAGGTGTGAGAGATATCTAAAAATTCTCAAAAGTAAAGCGTGGCATAAGTGAAAACATTCAAAATTAAAAATTCTTTTTCTAACTGTACAACATTCTGATCTTTATTTAAATCTCGATGCTCGTAGAATATATATAAATTGATTAAATTTTATCGTCGATAGTTTAATAGTTTTGAAAAATAAATATAAATATGTCGAATATACGCGCGAGTAAGCAGAAAATGTCTATTACGTATAATATATATTTTCTGTTTAATTTATTTTTTTATTATTAATATTTAATTTTAATATATAATTCACATTTCATAAGAGATACCTACCTATAATCGTTATAATTCAACATTCCCGCAAACTTAATTGATGCAATTTATTTTTGTATCGCATTTACCTGTTCGAGAATGATTTTTAAAGCACTTCAGGTACGTTCAAATGTTTTTAAATTAATTATACAATATAAATCCGCACGCAAGTATACACGTTAAATACTTCGGTAAAAAAAATTGATAAAAATAAATGTCGATTCACCAAAAATAATTCGAGTGTAAATTTGGATTATTTGGCATCAAATGACTCTTTACATTACGGTATTATTCAGTATACAGTTCTCCGGTTGCAGGTTTATTCAATTTCGCCTGGTTCTATTCGAGACACAACTCACTGCGGCTTTTCGAGCTAAAACTTTTCTATTCTATTTTTAACATTATGTCAAAACTGTCTCGTATGCTATCATTGAATCTCAAAATTTATTTTGCGATGTATAAAAATATTCTGGTAGATCTTGTCAAAATTTGTATCCATTTACGTATCAATGATGCCTTAAATTACGTAGACGCAAGTATTTTGCCTATTTGCATTATTTTGATAGATGTGTAAAGTTTATAAAGGCACTCTCGCGCGTAATCTTTGTACGTAAAAATTAATCTCTAAAAAACTGATTTATTATAAAAATAAATGCAACACGTAAATTAATAAGTATTATTATCCGTTACTTTATTAACTTTAATTAAAATACACCATTAACTGTAATTACAAACACAATAATAGTTTGCAATGTAATTTAATCTAATTAAATATTACACGTGTAATCTCGTGATTAGCGAATTAATATAATATAAGATTCTTAATGCAAAAGTTGGTTAATATCGCGAATGATACACACTTTAATTAAATTTTTTAAATGAAATGTTAACTTTTGTAATTCAATACCGCGTGTGATATACAGCTTTTTACATTTACAATGTACTGCACGAAGACAAGATACGCGGTTCTCAGCCTCTCGGAAAATGCGCAATGCTATACCATTGCGATAAAGTTGCACTCGTGGATTCTATGCTAGACAACTCATGAATAGGCCTTTCAAGATATCAAAACTTATGGTACGCAAGATTAGTCTTGTTGGTGAAACTGTGAGGCTGAAGTATCAACTGACTAGGTTACTATTTGTATCTTCATTATTTCTATATATAACACATTAACAATCACATTAACAATTCAGTATTTTCAGTTAACGCTGTTTTATTAACTTACTTAATTATTTTTATTTTTTCATCCGAATATAATCAAATATGATTGTTTGCATTTATTTATTTTATCATTATGAAAGTACACAACCATTAACTTAAATAAATCATTAATTGAAAAAAATTTTAAATACCATTTTAAAATATAAAATTTAATATCTGTTTTTTCTAAAAGATTTTTGAAATTCCACCTTTTAAACGCATTTTCTAGAACACAAATCTTTGTTCATCGATTCAAAGATATTTGAAAAATCAATTAGAGTGAGCGCATGTAGAAAAAAAAACTTTTCCCGCTACAGTAAATCGAATGATGCGCATAAAAAAATGTAGAAAAGTAAATTTCCGTCATAGATGTGTACAATCAAATAAATTTATAGATACGAATTGGTTGAGAATATACCAAGTTTTAAATTGAAATCTAATAAATGTGATCCAAATATAATGAATATTATATGAAAAGCCGTATCGCTTTTCAATGAAATTGCTTGAATACATGCATTTTTATATATTTGTACGTATACTTTGAATTTTAATATATTTATTGTATTTTTTATTATCGAATGCGACATATCTCAAACATTTAATTACGAAATTTCTCGTTCAATAAAATGCTTATTTATATATACAATTCGATTTACATATAGATTGTAATATTTTCACATTAACAGTAATTGGAAAGTTATTTAAGCAAAAAAGTAGACGCTTATAAATAATAAATTCGTATTATTCAAGTTTTAACGAATAATTCATTTCACTTTACTCATCTGACAGGAATAATAAATTATTAACTTGCTTTTTTCGCACAACCTCAGAGATAAAAAGTGTTATACGTAAAGTGTTATTTAAACGAATTGTTATTTTTAAATATTAAATTTGTTTCAATTAAAAATATAATATTGACAATTTTGTGATTATATTTAATATTAGTATAGTATATTTGATGCGCGCGGGTACCAAATAACATTTTAAAATTTGTTAATTAATAATTTAATCCATTTTATATTTATACGTTATTCTTTTAGAGATACAACCAGTCATTTGTCAAATAAAAAAACAAAGTTTATAAAAAACTTTACTTATATAAGTGAACCAAAAATATTACAAACTTTGCTCAAATATTTCATCTGGCTAGAAATGTAAAAATATTTTAATCAATTTTTACCCGTAACTGTACAACAAGTGGCAATGTTAATATGATCCTAAGTTTCCTTGAACCAGGAAATAAAAAAATACATAATTAAAATTGGTAAAGTTCGTATTCGACATAAACAAACATTTCTGTGGAAAATTTCATTGTAAAATGGTAATTAATTTTTGAAAGAAACCGTTGACTTTGAAAATGTAGGAAGGCGATTCTAATAATTAACTTCTTTATTATCCTTGACCACGTATCAAAAGCGTTGGGTATTAAGATTGTTAAAAATCTGGACCAAGTACGTTCCCGCGCGTTGTTCATTAACGAACTCTCTCCTTAAAGCCCAGAGACGAAAAGTGTTTGCATAACCCAATTTTTCTATCAGTACCGAGCCGAAGTTGATTAAAAAACGTGAAGCCTCGCACCGAGGATCGGCACGAATTATAAACGCATTTTAACGTAACCTTGACTCGAAAAAAAATGATTAAATGTACAAGAGATCTGTATGTGTGTACACAGCATAGAGTATACAATACGCTAAGAATTTTACGCATTGTGCTTTTAACATTGAGGGCGAGTTAAAAGAGAAACGAGGTAATTTGTTTTCCACAGGATGCATCTCTGTTACAAAGGTTTATGCGAGATGGTATTCGTGTGTGGTTTTCAAAGATATCAACTATGTTCCAATACGAAAGTGAACAGAGTGATGATATCGATATATTATTCTTTGACGCAAAATGATAAAATATTATGAAGAAAGATTAATTGAAATACGTATGGCATTCTACATTGAGGGGATTATTAAGTTATATATCTTATGTATCGCCTAGAACTGATGCATATTAAGTCTGACGGGAACAGAATTAGTCCGACGCAGCGCCTAATAAAATAGTTCAAAGTGAATTACTCTGTTTCTGACAAAAATTCTTAACAATTATAATAATGTCTGCTAGGATAATGTGCTAATTCCAAGTATAAATACAAATTAGTTGTTATATCATTAACTTGATACTATTATATCAATTATTTTATATATAATTGATTTATAAATACGTGAAACGGTAATGATGACTTCTCGATTAAAGTTAATTCGAAAAAATGTACTCCAGTTAATCCGATTGAAAAATTTGTAACTAAGTGACTCCGAACCAAAGGCAATTTCTTTAAATTTAAAATTGTAAGAACATTAGTAAGTACACGGGCTGTAAGACTCGACTGGGCTGTTAAATCCTGGAATCGCAAAACTTTTCAAACTATATACTTCTTAAGATCTTTAAGATGTTCGTGCTCCTAGCTATAGTTTCTTATAATGAACGTTTTTCATTACATGCAATTTAGAATTATAATTAAATAACTTAGACTTTTAATACAATCCAAAATTTCCAGGTGTACCTATTGCATAAGAATTACTTTGACATTTTAATTCCTATGTCTATAGTTACAATTGTCTAAAACGTATAAAAAATGTTTCGTTTTTATAAATTGTTGTGCAAAATCTTTTTAATAAATAGAATAATGTATATTAACAGCTGGATTAAACTGATTTTTTTTAACAAAAGTAACCTTATAACATTGTTTATGATTAAAAAGGTATACAATAACCTTGTTAAATAAAAATACGAAATTATCTTCTATTATTACAGTTACACGTAAGTACCCAAACTAATGTCGATATTACAAAAAATTAAAACGAACTTGCATTAAAGTTTATTTGTTGTATAATCGTAAATTTATAATAACTCAAAATTAGCTTGATATGCCAGTACCGCACGAGACATCCGCATTTTCGTACACGAGATACCCCCCCCCCCCCCCCCCCAATGTGAAAATGCGGAATAGTAGTTCAGATATTTTCCTAGTTAACAATGAGATAATAAAAATATTTTCACATTAAAATATTGAAAACAAACCATGTAGGATAACCAAAATTTTCGTAATAATTTAACTTGAAAATAAGCAATTGTACAAAGCTATTTTAATCCCGAGTTAACGAAATTGCTCTTCAAGTTGTACGAAATCCCCCGAAATCTGTAATTACGACTCCTCCTCAAGATTGTAAGGGAAATGGATTATTTTTGTTTGCATTGGTGGGTTAACCACTCGTGTACATACCGGACTGTATAACGAAAAAAAATAATTAACTCGCGTTAAACAAATCTGAAAATTGTATAATGAGTGATGTAACTTTTTTGTCGGAGTACATCGATTAGATTGCGCTATTGGTATTCATATACGTTTAGAAAATTGTCGGGTCTGCGTGTGTTTTGAAGCACTGTTAAAAAAATTATAAAAAGAAATTGAACCACGTTAGTGTATAAGGTATATTACTAAGTTTCTCTCGACTTTGACGCACATGCTATTATAGGAATGAAAAAGTGTTAGTTTTCACGATTCCGTAGCAAGATAGTGGCTATACTCAAATGGAAATCGGTAATCTCGTTGAATTTTATTCACTATTTGATTCTTAGATAAGAATTTTGTTAGATTTAGCATTATATAACTAACGATTTTTTAGTTGTCTTAAACATAAAACTGTTTATAGGCATACATTTATAGATTTTTTTATCCTATTTTATATAATATTCGAAAATAATTTGTTCAACAAAGTAATTAAATTTGATGCTGCGGTTTCGTTTAAGAATACAACAAATCTTGCATAAAAAGAAATAAATTAATACTACTATAGAGAATTTACTTGGTTTCTTTTTGGCGAATAAAAATGTCGTTTGATCTACATTAAAACTTGGTTTAAAGAAAATTTAACCCGAAAATAAACTTACTCTTATATACGGAATTGAAAATTGAATTCAGTCATTTATCAATTTAAAGGGAAAAATTATTTTAATATCCTTTATTATGATGAATGATCTCAAACAGAATTACTTCTACCGTTTTCATTTAATGGAAATTTTGATAGAATTTGAGGTACGAAACAGCATGTCTATATAAGAATATTGAAAAATGTCTTTGATGTTATATTAATGCAAATTTATGAGTTATAAAATAATATTAGATTTAACACCCAAACCCACAAATTATTCTCCTATTTTATTTCTTTATAACTAAATAATGAATGATACACACAACATACAGTTGATTTTCTTAAATCTTTATTTATTTACTAGCACAATTAGAATAAAAAATCATCAAACAAAAGATCCTAAATAATGCCTCAAATCGTAATTATTATCCACAAAAACGAATAAATAATTTATACTTCAATTTGAACTATATGGTTTCAAACGCGGAATCCTCTTGAACAGAGTAGGTACATTCCAGTTGATATCACGTGTTAATAAATTCTCCACAGCGTAACCAATAATAAGGTTTTATTATACGTTTTCACCATTCGAGTTGTAAACGAATGAGTCGATATCGTCGAGTCCCAGATTCGCAAAACTGGCACTAACAAAATCGAGTATCTCGACCTCTTTCACACCACAATTATGTACTTTGATTTTCAAGAGAATTCTAGAAAATTGCGTAATACACGCGTGAATTGGTTACGCGGGAAAATTTAAAAGCACAATCTATTAGGTAAAAATAAAAAAAAATGTACAAACTCGTTGTGAACATTTGCGAGATATTTCTTCTGTAATCGCAATAATAACATTGCTTTTCACATCGTAACAACGTTTACCACTTATGGAACAAGTTTGCGAGGTTAAATTAGTTGACAAAGCAAGTCACAGACATACCAATTGCATTATTAATTTACATAATTGATCAAATTGAGCCTTTAAAAAATTTAATTTTTAATCTTTTATCAATCGTTGGCTTTTCGCACATCTTACGTATTATTATAGAAGACGAAATCTTGATGGTAATTTAATCAAATTATAATCGTTAGAATGGAAAATGCACAAGAATTTCCAAAAATGATTACCGTCACGCAATATGTGTATTTAATTTGCCTGTATAGATATACAATCAAAAATAGGCGGAAATTTTGCGCATTCGAAATTGACCCAAGTTGTAACTAGGTAAATGTTTATTACTCACGGGGAAGCACTACAATGTGGATAATAACACGTACACACTCACACACCCACATACATAAATAGAAGTTTCGTTACTCATCGTTCACCAAGAAATAATTGCAGGTGTACATTCTAAACTAAATTTCTTGTGCAGTAGTATACGCGATACAAAATAGATATGCATTAACCACGTGCTATTAAATAAAATTATACTCACTTTGTAAACCAATAAAGTTTCGTTATACTACTGCACTGTACTGTGTAAACGATATTAATAAAGTTTTTGTAAAAACCAATAATTAAACAAATAAATATGTGTACACATATATTTATACTATTTATATAAATATTTAGACAAATAAAGTAGATAATATTGTAACATCTTATAATGATGTTATAAATCGTCAATTCTGTAAGAGTAGCCGAAGAATAAAAAAATAAACACATGAGAGGAGTACAAAAATACCATACCATCTAAATATAGAACATTAATAGTAAAATATATCGCAGGTGAAGTGAAAGTACGTCGCACTCACCTGCGAGCGAGAGGCCGTTCGGTGCCACCGCCGCGGCGCTGGCTGGTGCTCAGGTCAACAGGTAGAGCGAACGAGGGAGATAGGAAGACAGGGAGACAGGGAGACAGTGAGAGATAGAGGGAGAGATAGGGAGAGGGAGAGAAAGTGAGAGAGAGAGTGGAAGAGAGAGGGAGAGAGTAACCAAGTTGCACCCCCGGGAGCGTAAACAAACCCGCCTCTCCTCTCTCGCCACCCCGAGTACAACGCCGTGTACGCGAAAAGAGGAGAGATAAAAGGTACACCGTATATCTATATGTGTATATATAGCAAGAACGCGTGAGGATCCGGCAAAGCGGATGAACGAGCTCTGTCCGGTACGCTGATGGTGTACCGCGCCGGGCGCGATCTACTCCCTCTTCTTCTCTTCCCTTCTCTTTGTGCGCGCGACTGCGCCTTCGACGATGCGCCTTCCGCGACGCTTGCGACGCCTACCGCGTGGGTTTTTTTATACACGCGCGCATACACACACACACACACACACACACACACACACACACCCCGCTTATACAGCTCCGTGCAGACTCTTACTCTTTCTCTTTTTACACCTTTTTTCCTTCAGGATTACGCGGTTCTTAGTTTTTGAATTTCTCATTTTCTTTATTTTTTATAGGAGCTCGTACAATTTGAATAATGAGGTCGAGTAAGAGAGACCTAGAGAATACTAGGTAAACGAATTAAAAGATTAATTCAACTTGATTTATTTTATTTCTTTCATTATTATTTCAAATTCTTACGATAAACGATTATACAAAACTTGTTAAATACAGTTGCCGGAGTCTAATACTCCAAAAGGTCAAAAAGTTTTGTACTGCACAGGCATATATTTTATAGATAATTTAAATACACTTTTGATTGTGATATCGTTTGTAATTTAAATCTGGTATAAATTTATTCCTTCAGTGAATCTCTACAAACTATTATATTCATTTTACGAAAATTTCCAAGAAACTGTTATCCTACTAATCAATGAAAGCGTCTGTTTTTTTACTATCCGCAGGTATAAGTCATCCACCTACAAACTCAAAAGTTTAAAACTTTTTTATATTTTCCTTTGGAGTGTGTACTGCGTCACAGCCCAACCCTTTCTCTACGTACACAAAATATACTTATTATATTGACCAACGGTAACGTTTCATTATAGATGTAAAACAAGTATTTAAACTAAAACTAAGCTTATTATTTCGAATAATATATTTCATAAGACGCGAGTGAATTTTCATTTTAAGTTTTAGAACATTAATTATTTGTTATTATATTGAGAAAAATTTTTACTAAATATTACCACTGCAACACTGCGTAGAAAGATTAACCTAAAATTTAATAATATTTGTAAGAAAATCACTACAATTTTTACCATGTTGTTACCGTAAAATTATATTATAAATTCTCTCGGTGCATATATTTCTTACATTACAAAGCATTTCTATTAAACATTGTCAGATGTTTAAAAACTGCATTAAACAGACATATGACGTTTTTAATGAAAAAATTAACTTTGATGCGAAACGTTGTACTTATAAATACGACAAACTATTTTCGAGAAAATATCGGTAATGCTCAAAGATTCATCATAGTTCAAAAGCAAGTTTTAACTTTTGAATAAGTAAATTACGTTCGAAGAGGATAAAAATGTCTCCGATAAAGTTTTTAAAAGAGTTTATAATACAATTTCCTTTGTATTTACGTGTAAGTAAATAGCATACAGGGTGAAAATATAGTACGTACCTGATATTTACTTAAAACATCTTATTATAGTATTTTAAAATACGTTAAAAAAGATTTTCTCAATAGTTATTAACATTAATGTAGAAAAAAAATGTATTATAGCATTTTAGAACAAAATTTAAATAGTTGTCAATACCTCCTACTTCATTTTTAGTTATTTGTGGATTCTCTCGTTTATGCGTGTTATTAGATTAAAAATAAATTTTCATATTATAGTATACTGATGTTAAACTGTTGAATTTTTTCTTATAATAAAATTAAAGAATTCTAATAATTTAACGTTAAAATTGCATATTAATTAAATTTTTGATCAATTACCCGAAACAATTATTATTTTTCATTATGCTTTATATCAATTATAACTAATCGAAGATGTGATACATTAAAATTATTTTAAAAACCAATTTGTTTAGTATTGATTTTAAAACTGTTGAACAAGTTTGCATAATCTAGTTCTGTAAACTCCGCATTTTGACTAGTAAATATTGCGTTGGTTAAATTAAAAAGATTAAAAAGATTAAAAAACATATTAAACAAAAATATGTAATAATTAAATAAACTGTCAATGAAATAATTAAAAAGAATATTTAACGACACTCTCTTAATCTTCGATAAAATTGCAACATTAAACAACCTATCGGCAGAAGCCATTTTGATCAATTCGATTTTCCTCTAATGGATCTCCCGAGCAATCAAAAAATATTAGCTCTAAAAATAATTGGCTTTTTTAAAATTGTATCCCATTAATATTAATATTTAAAGCCAAACGTTGAAAGCTTAAACTACCGCCTGCACTCATAAAAAGAAGAAAAAAATAGAAAACCATGGTCTCGAAATGGACATCAATTAGAATAACATTCACTCAAAGCTATCATCTTTTCATCTGATTAGCAATGGATTAGGGGGTATACATGGAATGGTTGCAATATACTCTGTACATCCGGTTAAAACGCAGTTGAACGTAACTGTACGCGAGAGGAGATGGATTTGAAAGACACGATAGGATGGCGTATACGTAAAGCAATAAAACTCAACATAAATGACGCAGCTTGGGTTTATAACGCCCTTATAATACGACACGGACGAGATTCGAGTTTCGAGATTCGAGATTCGAGATTGGAGATTGGAGATTGGAGATTGGAGCATCAAGATTACTGAATCCATGGGTGTACGTAAGTGTGTGTTGATGCGTTAGCGTTATATATCTCGTGCAGTCGCTTAGGAGACGCGTGAATCCGCGAGTCGGGTGAGTCGAGAACGTTATAGAACGATACACCTGTCAACCCGCAAGCCAAATTTCACTATATACGGCGCATCCGCTTAACTGCCAAGACAAATTTAAATTTATCCTCCGAAAGTGCATCTACCGCACTCTGCAGTGTATATGTATATATACCCATCTTTGTATATATATTTTGAGGATTAAATTTGAAAGCCGATTCGCGCCCCGTTAAAGTGACTGTCGGATGCGGAAAGTTATGCACACTCGCTTGCTACCTCGCTCGACCAATGTGGATAATATTTGGTTAACTGCCTTAGTTCGCTACGACGATTCGTATTAACATTTTCCTATGACTACAATACCTTTGTGCACCTACACTTACTATTAACTCGTGATCTTTCACCTTTAGTCTTGGACTACGTGCGCTTTATTTTTATTTTATTTTTACTTCCTTTAATATAAATTGCAAGACAAAATTGTTACATCATATCCGTTACGAGAGTATGTATGTCTTATTAAATGGAGGCGTTATAATCTTTTAATTAATTTAATTCGTGAAAATTAACGATTATACTACCGGATTTATTTTTTACAACACTCTATAAAATGCATTCGATCCACTGCAAAGCTTAAATATAACTTTATACCGAGAAAATAAATAAATTATAATTATACCTACTAAACTAAAAATAATTTGACAAGTGTAACAATCCGATTAGAGACTCTTATAAATGTTGTATAAATGTATAAACTTTATTTTATTTCAAGTTAATTAGGAACTTTGAATAAATAATTTAGTTAGCTTCGTTACGCGTTTTTCGAATAGTTTCGTTAGTTATTACGTTAAAATTTAAAGTATACGAAGCGAAGTTTCCATATACATAAAAGTATGCATCAACTTCAAGACAATAGCCTTCGTTTTTATCGTTTTTTCTTTGTAAATAGCAGCAATAAATCCTTTATTTTACAGGATATAATATAATTGTTGTAATAACTATTTAATGAGGCATGCATGATTCTTAGAAATTTCTTATAAATTAATCGTTTCTAGTTACCTCAACATTATGAATGATATATTAAAAGTCGAGTTTCCCGACGTAGATAATAGATAAAAGTGACATTAATTAACACTAAAACGTTAAGTTATCTTAGCTTAAGATCTGAAGCGTGGAAGAGCATCGCATAGGATGCAAAAGAAATGTAGATATAGAACAAACGATTCGAAAGACGAGAAAAAAGTTTAATTACTACTTGCAACTGGGTACCCATTTTATCTATATTTCTCCTGGATAAATTGTACAAATATTTCTGATAATGAGTCAAAACTTGAACCCTCAATATTCTTTCAATCTCCGACAAAACTGTCTGTTTACCTTTTTTTATCAGACTCGAGTGCAATAAGTAAGTGTCGAGTGCATCGACACCTACGAGTCACAAATGTAAAACACTTACTTGCATGTTACAAAGTGGTTTTCGTATCTTTTATCTCGTGTACTTGCGCTACTCTAAATTTTTCTTCTGCGAAACATCGATATTACTACGAGTTAATATTTCAGTAATACGAACGATTTTTTATAGTAATGCGAAAATTTTTTTTGACCTTTTTTAACGAGATGTTGGAAAATAGCATTTCGCGCTGGCACACAATATTTGTTTTTGTACCCGACGACCTTTGGTACTTTAACGTTCAAGTTATTCACCTCAATCGAATCAAAATTTAAGTAGCGCACAACTATCACCTGAAATGTAAGAAAATAAACACAAGCACAGGTTCATAAGTTTGACGGAGATAGTTAAAATGCGACACGTGCACATTTTATTGTCAAAAAAGTGAAATGGCTGTACCTTATAATTTCTAATTACAGAAACTATCGGCCTGATTATAGTTGGAAGCCACTCCATTACAGTGATTACCTATTTAAAACTTTAAACTAGCAATGTGTACCTATATACTTTAACTAGAGAAATTTTAATGGAGTGTGAAAATCAGGTTCACCATTTTGCCGAAATAACTACTGCACCATCTTTATAATCCAATTAAAATCTGTGTTTACGTTAACTAATTATATACTTTATTGCTGAGAAATTACACGTAAGTTAAAAAAAATTGCACAAGATATATTTTAACGACATCGTAAAAAGAGTCATTCGATATTATCCGAATGATCTTACGAAAGTTCAAAGGACTATACTTACGACAGATACAAAAATAAAACAAGGTTTTTTGTAGAAATCGGTAAAAAATCGATAAATTGAATTGTAATGCAACCAAGGGAACTAAGGGAAGGCAAGAAAAGCGCAAAAGGATTCATTGAAAGTGACGTGTAAGTTAATCGCGATAAATGCAGTTGCCGTACGGATAGTATGACCTGCCTTCGTGAATTCACGGGAAACGGAAGTATTTAGATACGAGCTCCAACGCCAGAGGAAGGGAGAACTTTCGCTTATGTACTAATTTACGTGGAGCGCAAATCTAATCTAGCGACGTCGTCGACATTCCGCAATTAACTCCTTAGCTAGTAATTCCACTTATATTTCATATTTAAAAATTGAGCGAATCGAATTGCAATCTAACGATTTAAATACTCTAATTTTCTACGTATAATAAACGCTTGTTCAGACGAAATTGTATAATTGATTTACACTATTTTTCATTTCGAACTTTTGCACACATTGAAATGCTTCCTATATATATATATATATCTTATCGGCCTTATCGCATGAAATCGCTCGATGTAAAAAGATCCACGTATGTAATCTTTAAAAATACGTATTAGATTATCATACGTCGAGTTATCTTCACCGATTAATGCGATAACACATTAAAACAGTGTACAGCGCATTATTACTGTAATTATAAACATGATAAAAGGAAAATGCGTTTTAACAGAAAATTCAAAATCCAGCATGTAATAAGAAATGTGAAAGTCAGCTGAAAATACCGAGTGCAGAGTAAAAAATGACGGCGTAAAAGTTACAACGGGTTGAACGAGACGTACACTTAGGTCAATTTGATATTTAAGAATATCTGGGATCGAGTAAACTTGGCATCGCAAGCGTATTATAGGAGAAAGCTTCCGGCCTCGAAAGACGCGCGGCGATGGCGGCGGTGTCGGCGGTGGCGGCGGTGGCGGCGGTTAGTTGTCTACCGGCTTGTCTGACCCGTTACAGTTTGAACTACTTGGAAATCGGAGCAGATCGTTTCTACGTACCAGCGGTGCCGCCGACTACTTCCTACTCGATCGAACGGTGAACGTATACATATGTATGTATAAGCGTTTGCGAGCGTGTCTACGATGCACAAGTATATATTCATGGCGCCCACGCAGATCATTTCGATCGCTGAATATGGATTAATCGCCGGCAGAATACACGCTCCGTGGCCACTTTGTAGCTCGCCAGTTTACTTTTATATACTATTTTATATTTTTCTCCTTTTTTCGGCATTGTCGAATTATTCGATACAATGAACAGGCTTTTGTTAATATTCACGAGTTCATCAATTTGTTGCTTGGACGATACATAGTTTTACGACGCGTGTCCTCATTAATTGGCTTGTTTGTTTCTCTCTAATTAAATTACGTATATATATACACATGGTATACTTTATTTTTGCTTTATTTATTTTATTTTAATATTTAATAATTTCCCACCAGCACGCACTCATAGAAGTAGAAATTAATCGCACACAATAGGAGGTATATTAATACAATGTCAGCATTAATGCAATCAGATATTAAAGTATTGTTTAAATCATCAATCTTAATAAGGTAAACCGAGCGGTGAATAAGCAGATAAGGATAATTTCAAATTTATCAGGTGTATTATATAACGTTACGTTGTACAATTGAATAGCGATCAAATTTGAATATCTCATCTCCAATATAATAGAATAATAGAAATAATTAGATTAGTTATTCTAGTAAATAACGTAAACGGTCTTACATTGTTAAATATCATATGTTACATTTAAATTATCAAATAGTAGATTATAGAATAGATTATTTTTATATTATACAAAAACATTGATGGACAATTTACAAAAAAATAACTATAAAGTTAAATAAATGTTATAAGCATAAAACAGTGAGTAAGCAAGTTATAAGTTGTATATAGCTATGTTTGTATTATATGAAGCTTACACCTCTTGGAGCTTTCCCACCGGAGGCGAATGAACTACGAATCAGTTGAGCTGCTCGAGCAATGGTTCCCGGCGCGTGGTTGGCGTACGTCGCACTAGCCAATAAATACTTGCTCACGTATGCGTCAGTATCTAAATCTGTGTCCGTCCTTCTCTATATATACATACACATACACACATACATACATATACATACATACATGTACACACATATATATATATATATACATGTATGCGCGCAATCGCGCGTGTGTGTGCGCGAGAAAATTCTGAGAATGCGCATTGTTTGGGAGGCTCGAGAGTAAACCCCTGTATACGTGAAAATGCTGTGGACGCCTGCAGTGGCTCGCCATAAAAACCTACTGTATAGATCGTGGGGACAGGAACCCCAGAGTGTGATGTATATATGTACTTTTTCTTATACTCTTGTGTACGACGAGTTTTGCAACTAGCGTTTTAGCAAAAATTGGTGTAATGGCTTGCATACGTTATGTGCTTTGCTTATAAAGTTACGCTGTTTCTGGGACACAAATACAATAAATACGTTTGTTTACATTCAATAGGTTTTTGGATATGATTTTATATACATAAATGCATTATTATTTAAAGATATAATCAATCTTCACCGTAATTTTCATTTCATGAATGTATAAATATTTTCTGAACAGGATAAATGTTAGAAATTTTAAGATATATTGTACTAATTTTCATGGCTCGTTGATTCTATACTATCCATTTGTCAACAATATTAATTTTTGATAAAACGCGTTCTCTTGAGTTTAGTCGTTGTAGCTTTGACCTACCTAAACTTTGTTGCGGAATTTCTAAAGTTTCCTTTTAAATATTAAATGTAATAAAGTTATAAACGGTATTATATCATTCTCTTTTTAAATTTTTAATCTATAAATACATTTAGCATAATGACAAAGTTGATTCAATTAAGAGACTTTTTTGAAATAATTAATACAAGCTGCATCTTTAGACTCGTAAATAATATAATCAAACTTTTAGTTCGCAGTAAAACAACATTATTGAAATATACACGAATACACGATGTCTTTATTTAACAAATGATTAGCTATTGTACAAGTCTATTGAAATCGAAAGTGTAATGAATCAAATAATGTTTGGTTATGTAAGTAAATAAAGATATAAATCTATTAATAGACATATAAAAATGATTTTTTAAAATCAAGCAGAAAAATTTTAACTCGTAATTATACTAGGTCAAAGGAGAATCACGCGTGGATGGAAGAACATTTCCGAGTACGGAAAAGGTGGAAATAAAACGCAGACTCGCACTTCGTGTTATATGCCGAGGGGGTAATCCGCTACGCTATTGTATCGTTTTGCTGATAGAAGAGCCTCAAGGCTCGCCTGGAATGCAACCATTCGGCGTACCCGCCAGGTTTACACAGTCATCAAGCCTTCTTTTATTTTTATTCTACCAATTTTTTATCTGTGTTATATTTTGTGCTTAAATTATTGACAGACGAATTATTATTTGATTAATAATATTATTGGCTCGATTTATCAAAATTTTTAGTAGATCAAATCTTAATAATTGGCAAGTATTTTTCAATTATCAATTTGTTTGCGTAAAATATAAGTATTTGATTGATACGTGCCGGTATATAATTTTTCTCTTATTTTCGTATTTCTGCAAATTACAGAAATTTAAGAGAATCGCTTTGACTTTAAATATAAAGAAAATAGTGAAAATGTTAGTGTGTAAGTAGCACTCAGATCTGTACGAAGATAAGAGAATTACCGTTTCATGCAGATTTATTTAGAGCGGAAGTTATCGAAAAAGGTTCTCTCCTTCTCTCGACAGCTCACGTAAGTTAACTTTATGTTCGTTGCAGCTTTCCTTCGTTTTCTCAAGTTTACAGGCATTTTTCTTTTTTAAAAAACATCTTTTGCTCTTCCTTTTTTTACTTATTTTTTACTTTTCTTAAAAATTAAATGTACATAATTGTGAATTAACTACAAATTAATATACTTGCAAAATTGTCTGATCGTGAAATGAGTAAATAAATAAGTTGAACTGGAGATTCAGTAAGTTATACATTTACACGTGTGTTATCATACTGACAAGGAGAGGACACACCCTTTAGGAAACGGTTCCTTATCTTCTCTAGGATATGATTTCTACTATAAAAATATTAAGAAACCCGGATTTTTAGATTCCAATGCCCTTTTTTAAGTATGAGCAAATAACGAAAAATCTCGCTGAAAAAACCATTGATTTTGATTGCTTATAACTCGGAAACAAGTATCTTAATTCGATCAAAAGTTATGGAAGAAATAATAAAAATTAAACGAAATTTCGGCCTAAAGAAATCATCAAATTGTAGTGCTAAATTTTTGAAGAAATTTCGTCTAATTTTTATTTTTTCCATAACTTTTGACCAACGATCTCAGTTTTCTTTTAGGTTTGAATGTATATCTTTACTTGTTTCCAAGTTATAAGCAATCAATGTCAATGGTTTCTTCAGCGAGATTTTTTGTTAATTGCTTATATCTGTCATAGAAAAGGGCATTGGAATCTAAAACTCCGACTTTCTTTATATTTTTATGGTAGAAATCATATCCTAGAGTTTATTATTTATTTATTTGTGATATCAAATTTAAAAAAAAGTTAATAAACAATTGTTAAGAATAATTTTGTTGTAATTGTGCAATATTTTTGTATAACCCTTACCCTCCTTCCCTTTGCCACCTTAAGAGCTTTAGATAAAAATTCTGTAAAATAATCATCGGTACACTGAGAAAAGTGTTGTAGGAAAAACTATTAAAGTCGTCGTAAAAATTGCTATATTATATTAGAAGGATACTTTTATTGTAATAATTTTTAATATTTAACATATTAATTTTTCTGACGACAAGATAAAGACGAAAAATAAATATTCTATTTTTTACTACACATTGGGGATAAGTCTATTATTGTATTATTTACATTTATGAGATATTAAAGATTTAATAAATATATTTACTTTCTAATCGACAACCCTTTGGGGTAGAAGTCCTGTGCCTTACCGATCGACTGCGCCATTTGAACACTTTGGTTTGGTAAACTCGAATCGTCCTTATATGTTACACGAAACTTTCCAAAACAACTTCCAAAAAAACTTTCCAAAGCGGTTTGTTTGTTTAACATTAACGTGTAATAAGTATATGTACGATCCCCAAAGAATAAAATCAAATTGAATATCGTTAGATTAAGAAAATGATATGGAATCATGATATATTAATCAGAAGTATCAAAAGTTTCAAGTTTAAAGCAGTTTGAGGTTACGTAATCGCGACGTTGATTTTCCTCTGTTTTTCTCTGTGACGAATTTTGTTTCTAACAATATCAAATTTTACTATACATTTTATAGCAAACGTAACTTATAAGAAAATTTACTATATTGTATAGTAAAAATTGTTATACTGATAGGATATTATGTAGTAAAAGTTGTTATACCGATAGGCAAAATTTGTTATGTTACGTAGTAAAAATTCTTATATAACATTGTAAAAATTGTAAATTATTTAATTTTATTATATAATATAGTATACTTTTTAAACGTATGAATAAGAATTTATACACGAAAATGTTAGTAAGTTTTATTGTTGAAATTATAATTTTTTCTGAATATATTGTAAAAATCTTCATCAATTGAATATATTCCACTGTTATCATAAAATATAGTAATTTTCCCTTAAAGTTTAGTAATTTTTAATACACCATTTTTCTCAGTATAATGATTAAAAAGTTTGTTTAGGAAAGAAAAGCCGCATATCACATTGTTTGCAAATAACCACACGTAAAGACAGGAATTTCTGTCTGACTTTCCAAGCATGTACCATATATATATATATATACGATCTTAATTCATCTCTAAATGGTCTCTCGTCGATTTCTCACTAGCATTTTCCGTGGAGCGCTCGAAGCATACGCAAGGTGCAATTACGTAATTCGCGAGGCCGGAAAATAGGTGGAGTGAAAACGACTGGTAGCGTAGGGTAGGGTGGCACACACCCGGGATATACGTCTATTCATGTATATTTATGCAAGTACACAGCGTGGTCTCGCGCGCGGTGTGTTTACCTTCCGTGCAATATTCCCCCGTGAGTACGTCGACCTCACCTAGTCTCGTTCTTCCTGCCTTTACCAACAATCAATGAGTCTGTCTTTTCCACTTAATGCACCTACTCCACTCTATATTTATTGGCTGTTTCTCTCTTCTCTCTCTCTCTCTCTCTCTCTCTCTCTCTCTCTCTCTCGCATTCCCTCCGCGCTAAAGCTGTTCTTGATATTGGCATCGCCGTTCTCTTATATATATTCGAGACAAATTTTTGTCCGTCTTACTTATTCATATTCTGTCTTCCCTAATGCGCTATATCAATCGATTGTATTTTTATTGTATACCTACGTATAACTATTATATTAACTATGTGTACATATCTAGGTATTTATGTGTATTATTTATCGCTTATATAAATGTAAACTTATAACGTACAAATTGAACACAACGATCGTTAAACAAATCCTCGTATATTATCGTTAGCTCATGATTACAATTATTGTTTACATAAATTCATTTTTCTGGCAAATTGAATAATTTTAATATAGACTCGGCAATCCAATTATCAGTATATACTAATTTTCAATAATTTGTGAGAAACGTCGAACGGTATGTGCATCGGTGTACAAAATTTACTCATAGTTTTCTTTTCTTAAAGGGACAAGACTGGGATAAAATTGAAAAAAAGCTATTCAATATTAACAATTAATGATTTTCTTTACAACAATTCAAAACAATTCTTAATTTTTTAAACAAATTGTATTATTATCAACTTTTGTTAAAAATTTTTTGCGCAATTTACTTGTAATATAACTATTTTAATTAATTATAAGACTCCATACTTTGATTTTTTTTCATCTACCACACGATATCTCAGGAACCACTTCATCGAATAGGCTACGGAGTATGAAGTCTCATAATTAATTAAAATAGTTATGTGACATATAAATTGGCTAAAAAATTTTAGATAAAAGTTAATAACAATATAATTTGTTTAAAAAATGAAAAAATGTTTTCAATTGTTATAAAGAAAATTATTAATTGATAACATTGAATATCTTTTTATCAATTTTAACCCAGGCTTGTCCCCTTAAAATGGTTGTTTCATTATCCACAACTATGTGATCACGTTATGTTTGTGTTGAATACATACCGGCTGTGGTTATATATACCACTAAAAATTTCCGTGTTGCATATTATGCAATGTTCTCGATTGCGTTACGTAAGTCGGATTTTTCATAAAATAAAGTAAGTACGTACTTGCGTGGGTGTATGTAACCCAAGTCTAAACGGTTGACCCAGATTCTCTCCTCCAAATCCAAGTTCTAGAAGAGTCACCATTGAGATGTTGAGTCATTGACAATAATTATGATATAGCAAAGGTTATTTTAATTAAATACACTTGTTGACAATAGACTCATTTATTTATAATAGCACTTGTAACAACTTTGTCTTTAATAAAGTCTATTGTTATTTTTATTTTGTAAGTTAATTCGTGGAAAGGCAACTTTACTACTCATCGATTAGAAAAACATTGCCTAAAAATCAGGTGTATTGGATCTTCGAGTGTAAAAGCATCGATTCCAAGTGTTTTTTGCAAAAGTTTCTTTGTTTATTATTACAGATACTAGAAGCAATAGAAGCAATAGAAGCATCGTTATGGTTAAGAAAAATGTAGTTTCGGCCTGTTTCTTTCCAAGTATTCTTGAGCGGTCGTGTCCGTGTGTTGTACATGGTCGTCCCTTCAGTTTTCCTCCCGTAAATCGCACCTCCCGCGAGGCCACCACGGATTACTCGAGGGTACACGATGCGAACTCGACTCTTATTACTTGGGAAAACTCGATCGTGGCTCACGTTCCGCACTTATATTCCAATACGTCGCAAACGTACAGGTTCACGTAGGTGTGGAATTATGTTCGAGGTCACGCTTCTTCTCTTTTTTCCCTTCACGCGCATGTGTACTCCAAAAATGTGCCTTTGCTTTTCTATATAAGTTTGTTTAGGATCCTAACGGTCATTATTTACTTTGTTTTCTGATAACAATATTTATTTGACTTTTACACTGATGAAATCAAGAACAATTAAGAGAGTTTCTGCTTTTTTTCTTTCTGTATGATTTATAAAATACTTTTTTTGTACATTTTGTTCTATCAACGCTGAGGTCATTTTTCTATAATTCAGATCAAATTTTATCGATATTATTTTTCAAATTTCTTTTTGTATAAAATTATTTTACTTTTTATATATTTAATAAAATTTCAAGCGAAGTGAAAAATATAATTTAGTGTATATTGCGCATTCGAGCGAATTGTTTACAATTTCTGTTTAGGGGATTTTGTTATAAAAAATATATTTTTCAACACGTAGTGCACGATAAAGGAAAGCGTCGAAAGATTTATAACTGCAACACTTCTTTTGGGGAGTAATTGAACAAAAGACAAGATCAAACGAGAACGTCAAGGTAGAGACTGTACTCTCAAGATAATAAATCGTTTGCTCTTCAACTTTTCTAACATTCATTTTTCAAATTCGCTCACATCTATATATAATATATATCTGTTACTATGTGTAACAAAATATTTTCTTCCATTCCAGGCTTTCATACGAAGTATACGATTTATTGTATAATCTTGCAAGGTAGAAGAAAAGAAAATTTGAATTTGAATCCACGTGTAAAATACTTAACTCGATTAAATGTTATTCTATTGTTTAATGTGATTACACATACTTGGAACGATGCAATACCTACTTTGCATTATCTGAATTTCAATCAACTCGTAGACTGACCCTTCTGATAGTCTAACTAATGCAATCACCGTAGCTA
Source organism: Theocolax elegans (assembly GCA_026168455.1). Taxonomy (NCBI): domain Eukaryota; kingdom Metazoa; phylum Arthropoda; class Insecta; order Hymenoptera; family Cerocephalidae; genus Theocolax; species Theocolax elegans. The sequence continues at coordinate 36,216,675 of CM047426.1, read as the reverse complement.
TTGTCAGGTTTACAAACTTATTATAAAACTTCTCTACGTAGGCAACTATATGTTTTAACTGCATAACCAAAAAAATATTCCAAACTTCATTCGTGTAAGAAAGAAAGTATAAAATTAGTTCAAACTAAACTTACACGCTACTTTCAACTGACTTATACGCGGAATACTTTTGATTGACGAATTTTCAAATTTAATTTAAGTGAAAGTTGATATTTTTATATCTAGTTATATAGCTACAGGAATTTAATTGTTTAAGAGAATCTATTGTCACAATTGAATTAAAAGGATTTTTCAAATCTAGGAATATTTGATTATGTGGTGAACATTTATAATATTTAACTATTGTTTCTGTACGATTAAATAGAATTTATATAATTACTCTTCATTGTATCAATAACAAGGAGGTATGCGCACAACCTCTTTCTCTCGTTCAAAAAGATGACAAGACTTTTCTTTATAATCTACGTGCTTTTACTTTGTTACATAATTTTTCAATGCATCGATTTCAAGTTTTTCCTTTGATGGAATTTATACTTATTTCTATCTTTTATTTTTTTATTCGATATGGAACGTTGTTTATTGTCAAAATCTTGCGACGATATACAATTTTTTGGTTGCGCAATTATCAAACTTTCAAAAATTTATCAAACTAAAATGTGTTTTAGAAATTATCGTATCACCTTTAAAAATCATGCGATACTATCGAAAACAATTTTCACCTCTATTATCTCTGATAAAAGTATACGAAACGTTTAATAACGCACGGGCACAAAAAAAACAATTTTTCCACATTTTAAGGTACGTAAGATTTAATCTTTTTTATCTACCAGCGTAGAATGTTGGCCACATGGCTTTGAATATTTTATTATTGTATTAATTTTCGGAAAACCTTTTTTACTTATCAGAAAGTCTCGATAAGCTCTATATGTCGAATCGATTATTGGCGAATACGCGGCAATAGTTGGGACAACAGTTTAGAAACTTGATGACATATTGAATTTATCGGACAGAATAATTCTAACGTTTGAGAAAGTCGAAGTGCAAAATATTCTTTACGAATTCACGCAAACTCTGAAAATGTATATAATTAATAATACTTATCTCCGTTAATCCTTTAAATTTATTATAGTTTATATGAAGCTGTTGAAAAGGAAAGTTTTTTTTTAGTTTTTCAGAAGATTAAATTATATGTTTGTCATCGTTAATATTACGACTAAACTCAAGGTAGCTTCGGCGTTGAATATCGTTATAACAACCGTCTAATTTGGTTCGGCGCTTCAATTTAATAATCTAGTTTTAAGATACATAAAGTGAAGGTAAGTTTTATTTTAAAAACTGAATGCGAGAGGGCGAGCTGTTAAAATACAAAAATATGAAAATAACTTTCTTTAACAAAATATCATGTACAATATTGCATATTTTAGTGTAGTATAAATAAATAGAGATAATACTTATTTTTAATGTAAATTCCAACGAAAATTGTAAACTTAATTTGCGTAGAAAACTCGCGTTGTTTGAAAAGACATATTGTAAAATGCAAACTTTTATTCGAACTTTCCTTTAATAATCATCAATAAGGTAATTGAAAAAAAACATTGTTTGAACGTTAATTACATCGAAGAACGAGAAAGTTTTTCAAATTTATGAATTTGGTATGCTCTTTGTAGATAATAATCAAATTAACTTCCTCTGCAAATTACGTGCGACAATTTCATCCAATTTTCGTTTATATTTTTCTAGAGATAAAGTTAACGTTTTGCATACAAATAATTTAAAATCTAAAAATAATACGAGTATAAGCGTTATAGTATTAACGCTTTTATCGTCTGCATGTAAATGCAGCTCGTTTCTCACAAAAACGGTTATTACAATGTTCTTCTAAATATCTTGGCATTCGCAGCCGGTATAGCATTCCAAGCCGAGGCATTGCCGAGCCATCTCGCAAAGACGCAGATTCCCAAGAGTAGGAGAGTTAAGCCATATAATACAACAAGCGTAAGAAAAATTTGCAATTCAGCCTATATCGACGGGTGCAAAATCGCTCGGATCGTAAAGCAGCATAAAAGTCACCGTCCACGAAACGAGATCGCATCATAATCCGTCGTCGCCAAGCGCTGTACAAGAAAAGAAGAGAGGTAGGTTTTTTTTAAAAAGAAAAAAAGAAAAAAAGCGTTCCTCCGGTGATAAAAATAATAAATATACATGCGCGGGTGGTAGGCTTACCCATAAAACTGGAGACTATAACTCGTACGTCTTACGTGAGAAAGCATATTTTCTTGTCCGCAAAATGAAATTTCTGTAGCTCGAGATGTGTGTCCGGCTATGTTAAAACTGGCTTTACGAGGATCATCTTTTAATGCCTCGTGTTTCTCGGGATTTATCAGTATTTGCATAAGCGCGTCCTCTCGACGTCTTTATAGACCTCTAAAGCTTATCGTTTTTATACTGTTTACATGTTTTAATATTATCTATACATAGGTGCAACATCATGTTGTTTAATCGTTTAATATAGTTAATTATCTTTAACACTGGCTTTACCTTCTTATATTTACCTCTACGGTGCTGTTGATGAACGTGCAATTAAACCTCGTATATGGTCACCTGCAAATGTGCTTTACACGCATATGCTGTATTATGAGCGATAAACCTTGATGGCCAGGGTGAAAACGAAAACGATTTAATGTTCCGAACTAACAAGAAAACATTCTCCTGTCCAGTGCAACATCCTTTTCTTGTTATTAAACATCATCACTCTTCTTTTTCTCGCAAATAATTGATTTCTTTTTGTATTAAAATAATTAGTAACCCTAAGTATCTAGTGTACTTTTATCTTTCGTAGAAATGATAATTGATTTATTTATGATTTACGTTTTTACCCGACTATATCAAAATAGATAAAATAGGATTGCGAAAAGTAAGTAGATGGTATACGCGTTAAGTCAGACTACCCAAAGAAAGAGCAGACCGATCGAATCAATTGATTAATACGACTAGCATATTATTCTTCTCATTACAAACTAAATATGTTTTATATCAAACACGTTTAGTTGTCGATAGGAGGTTAATTAATTTTAAGATTTCTACTTTTGTTCTAACTATCAAATCGTATCAAATTGGTTGATTAAACGCGCATACGTGAGTTTGATTATAATCCACGTATCTCATTAAAGTAAAATATACTTGCATTGATTATAAAGAATATATTATGTTTTGCAGCTACTACAATAAATAATAATTAATCTTTTTCATTACCAGAATTGAATTTGAGTTGTATAGGTAATATATCTACTAATCGCATAGCATTGCCAAAGGGATAATTTCTATAGCACGGATCGATGTCTTTTTTAATTTTCACCTACATGGAAAAATTATAAACAAATATTACAGAACGTTTCAGTAAAATTGACTAAAGTACAAAATCTAAATCGGTTTAGTATAAAATATTAATCATTTAATTCGGTTTTTGCTAAAGATTTCAGTAAAATATTTTAGCAAATATTACTATATTAACTAGATTAATAAATTTTAGGGTTGTAATATAATATAGAAACAGTTTTGTACATAAAATTAAATTTGCGCTGTTTATTATATATATATAGATTAAAAATTAGATCGATTAATTAAATGTAGAAAGTATGTATAAAGTATTAAATATTATTTTAAAAAACTAAATGTACTATCATATGTAGCTTTATATTATTTTGGATTAACAATGAATATAATTGAAAATAAAATAATTGAAGTATTTTCCATTTAAATTTTTAAATTTCTATATTTTAATATAAATGTAAAAGTTAACAATATACATAACTTGTTTCTATTTTAAAGAAAACACAAGGTGCCTATGATAATCATATTTCAGAAAAAGTCTCGAATATTGTATAATATTTTATTTTACTACGTTATAGACATATTAATGCTCATAGTTGATTTTTTAAAGGTATTATACAATGATTCTTCAATTTTCGATTAACATCTAAGATTTGTTATGTTTTAACTTGTATTTAATAATAATTTAATTATTTTAAAATAATTAAATAATATATTATATGTTTATCTACCTTATTCGTAAATAATACTAATAACTCATTCGACTAAACATACTTGAATACGTAATTAGAAAATCTATATACTTCGGTGCATAATTTACATTTATTGTCATTACAAAACACAAAGTAAACGAATACGAATATCAAATCCAATATTCCTTCGCATCATTTTAGAATGTATACATTCTATATGTGTATACATGTATATATACCAATACGATGGAAAACGAATATTTTCGCATTTCCCTTGTGAATTTCCTTCGACTACCCGTACCGATAACCAATATGACTAAACATAAAGGAAGTCATACAAGAAAATCCGCAACTCCACTTTCTTTTCCTTGACACGTCTATTTAGCAGTATTTTACCACGTTCAGCCAGTCGTTCAATACGTACACGCGTACTCCAGCTAAAAGCTGCACTTAATATTTTCGTTTTTCTTTCCAAAGAACTTTACAGTAACTAATAAAAGAAAACGATTTTTATTATAACGTTTAATTTATCGATTATAAATTATCCGACGATTTAATTTAAAGACTTAATTAAGATAATCATATAGAAAATATGGAAATTAATGTAATAGCCAAATTAACTATCTTTTTCCATCTGAGCGAAAAGGAGTTAAATTTCGAAACACGTCTAATCGTAGAGTACACGGGTATATTACGAGTGCAAGCGTATGTAACACGTGGTGCATTACGCATCGTTATGATAGATCGTTGAGCCTTCTCGAGCCGTCCATAAATAATTCAACCCACGGCTGCCAGAAGCTTCAGACTCAATTTCACCTCGAACATGCGATATATCTATACCTAGACGCGTGTGTGTATTACTGTTCGCTCGGTCTTTTTAATCCGTCCCGATGGAGCGAGGTACAGTGCTACACCTTCTTTTTTCTTTCGCCTCGGGCGTCGACATTTCGAGATGCAGTCGTCGAATATATTTGAGGGAGCTTCCACGTACTTTTCTTACGGATTATTCTACGTATATATTTTTATGATTTCGACTGGTTGGGTTATCTTCGCATTGTTGCCAAAATCTTGACTTTCTTAATGCATTTCTATTTCTAATTTTACATAAATATTTACATTTATTAATGTAAATAGTACTTATACTTTACGAAATACGAAGAGCATATTAGAAAATAAAATAATCGCTACTTTGAAGTAAAACAAAAACATTTTTATATATATAATGTATATACTTACGTATACATACGTATATACATTTTATATAAAAATGTATTAAAATATAGTAACTTGTCAAAAATTTATGAATTCTAATGGTTTATTTTTTCAACCGCAATTGTCGAGCGGAATGGTAAATAGTTGATAGAATTAAGATATTGCACAAAGAATTCTTTAAATTGAAAAACAGTAAATTAATCATTCTAGTTAAACTAAACATTCAATTTCTTATTAGAAGATGCATAATAATAACTAGGATAGGACCAGTAAAGTTTTGCGTACTCTTGTTGGTAGCTCACTTTCTTCAGGTAGAATGTATAAGACGACACTTGTCGGGCACTCGAGAGCGTGCAAACTTGAAAATGACGTCTGAAGCCGATCGTCGTTGAACTTTCTGTGAGAATCCAGTGCACGCCAACGACGATTCATCCTATGTATACATTCAACCCTGGGAATATATTTCAGACACTGACAGTTTAAATTTAAACTTTATTCTCCGGTTTTTACCTACGACGTCCCTAGTCTTCAATTTTTCTCAAATCCAACCTGTTTCTTATTTTCCATTATTTAGTTAACCCACCATAAATTCAAATAATCATTTATAGTGCAAGTTAGACGACGTATTACGACTATACAATTATATGTGGCGTACACAATACAGAGGTAAGTAGTGAAAAATTAATTCAACAGTAAGTTTCGAATTCCCGGAGGCGCATACATTTGAGTGGATCTGTAGTATACATAAAGTGCCTCGAAGTTGAGCTAACGTGAAATATTTGGACCTCCATGCGAATCCTCGTCTTCCACAAAGTTATACTATACTGGACATTCCAGAGATGTGTACTTTGAAGCTGCTTGAGTTCTCGATGGTAAAATATGCGTCGAGGTCAAAGGATTTCTTAATGGCTTCGAATTGAAGGAGGAAACCTGGAATTCGGTACAACTCGAATACCGTGTGGCTTCGACAGTTGATTTGTTCACTCGGTAAATGCAAACTCAAGTGTAAATAAACTGCAAACAGAACTTCTTGACAAATTCTAGTTTGACATTTTCATTCTGTTATTATTATTATATTTTATTTAAATTAAGGACATTTATTTATTTTAACTATGTTTTTAATTATAGTATATTTATTAAATAACGGCAAATAATAATCCTTCTAAAAAAAGGTCTCTTTATAATTATACATTAGCCGCGCGCATATTCTTTTGAAATTTAATGAAAACAGAAAGTATCGTACTTTAGGATTTTCGAACTTGAATTTTGAAAACATTACTTTTTTCAATTGATGGAAGGACTATGTTTATGGAAAAATGATACATTTGGTATGCTGGAAAAAAGGTTTAATTAAAATTCTATATAAATAGATAATATATAAGTATAAAGTCGCTTTTATTATACATTGTGCCCAGAATATTTTTTCTCAGTATATAGACAGAGATGGGCGATTCAGTATGTAATTACTTTCAAGTACATGTCCAAATACAATTGCATTTTAAATACATGTATTTTAAAAATATTTTCAACTAGTTTATGTCAAATAAAAATATGTTAATACTGTATTTAAAATACTTTTGTATTTAAAATACATTTGTATTTAAAAAAAAATTTGAATACCTTTTTAAAATCTTGTATGTTACATGTTTATTCGTAATAAATAATTTTTCAAACTAAATTTCCTTTGAGCATTACTGCATTCGGAATTGCAATTATTTATTACAATCAGAAGTGGGCAAGTTTCAGACCAAAACTTTTCGTCGAATACTTTTTAAAAAATATATAAATGGTAATAAAAGCACAGAAGTATGATATCGATTGGCGACCTATAAGTGAATTTAAAACAATTTCGAAAAGTATTCCAGTAAAAGTATTGTCGTCGAATAATTTTTTCGAATACTTTTTGGAATTGATTTAAATTTACTTATAGGTCGCCAATCGAGCTATAAGTAATCTATATTATATTTAATACTTATGTATTTCAAATACTGCATTTATACATTAATATTTTCAAATACTTGTATTTAAAATACATATCTAGAAAAAAATAGTTTTTTAATATACATATTTTTGGTATAAAGTACTTAAATTTTTTTTAAATACTTTAGTATTTTAATACGTATTTAAATACAAAATACTAAAATTTTGCCCATCTCTGTATATAGAATCTGCAAATTATTAAATACTGACAACTTGATCAATGTTAAAATTTGATTAACTTATAATTTTAATGAATAAAGATTCATCCAGTAAGTTATATTGATCCCAGATAATAAAAAGACCTCATCGACGTATAACTAAATAATAAATCTTCGTTCGCAATAGCCTCATCGTTTCGCTTCGCCTTTTGTATGAAAAGAAAAAGTCGACATAACTACTGGAAACTTGTTATAAATCTCTCTGACTCGGATAAACTCGGGTAAAATCATCTGGCGTATCAACGAACCTGGTTATCCCACTTCTCCGGCATACATTAGACGCAATCCCATAGTCAGCCAAGTTGAATCACGGTGTGTGCAGTTTGATAGACACCAAGAGCCTCGGCGACAGTAGACGCTGATTAGATTCTCCGTGTCGGAACCCGTCGGTTCCTCGGACATTTTAAACAGACTACAAAATTCTCATGTCCTTACTAACCTTTTATTTTTTTCACGCAACATTTTTACTCCCTTCTAAAAATTCATCGTAAATAGAATAAAAAAGGTTATGTCGTTAAAAATAATTTTACAAACTTTTACCATCTTTATACGACACGTCAATAACAAAGTTAAACTCAAAAAGTAAGGTAGACTCGCCGTCTTACGGAGTTACGTGAATTTCACGGAATTTTTTCCATTTGAATTTTTTCCTTTGAAAGAAGTTTACGTAGGTAGATCTGCAGCGATTCGTAACGGATGGGTCTCGAGGCATACGTCTTTTTTTTGTCTCGTAACTGATAAAATATATTAGTTACTGACTACTACTATAAATAAAATTAAAATATTAAAATTGATGTAATCATTATGTAGTTTAATTAGTCAATAATTCTAACAAAATTCTAATGTGCTTACGTATGTATTATTCAGAATTTATACGTTTTAATGCGTCGACGGTTGTTACAGTACTTTTCATTGGTATAACAGGTTTAATTAATACGAAATAGTCGGTGCTACGGTTATAGAATAGCGTAAAAACTAAAGATCAATTGGCAGTAGATCTTTCGCATTGAATTAACGTAAATGATATGTATATAAACTAAAACTATCCAGTTTTATACGAGCATTATAAATACCAGCTCGCATCTATAAATCCTTGAAAAGAACACTATGAAATTACATCTCAAACTAATTAATAGCCGTTAATTTAGAAGAAAAAGTGTGCAATCGTAACGACAAGGAAGTTTGTTCATTCGTAGTGGAGAACCAAGGCACGCAAAGCTTAGAGAAACTCGAAAGTTTGACTCACTCCTCTACCTTTCTTGGGTCATGACGGGGATCATTGCACCACCCCGAGTTTCAGCTCGACGTAGCAAATTGGACAGCTAGAAATTTGAAATCATTGAAACTTTGTAGACACCTGAGAAATTGTTCTAATAGTACACGAGATAATTTTCTCTTTTCTTATAAATTTTTAATATTTAAACGAGCATCCTCATTTTTTATATTTAATTAACATTATACCGAATAAAATTACCTTACGTTATTATTTCAAATTTAATTAAATTCCTGTGTTCATTCGAAATGTTATTTTAAATATTTGCTTAGAAATTTCAGCTCCTTGGGTAAGAATGTTTATTTCATCTGTGCCAATATATACATTAGCTGAATTTGTATTTCATTTAAAAAAAAAACACATTTCGTTGTTTGCTTTCGAATTTGTTTGAATTAATTTGTTTACATTAATAATTAATTGAGATTTATATAAATAAATATTTTTTATGTATTTAGGAAATCGTTAAAATTTTAAAGAACTGTAACACACATAATAAAACATTGCACATTTTCATTGTTGATTCGTAGATCTATGATTAAAAGAAAGAGAAGAAACTAAATCTAATTAACGATGACTATGAATGAAAATTATTATCGAACAAATGGGAGTTGTCAACGCCAAGTTTGAGAAGCTAGATCCTAGGACGCATAATTTTATCGAACCGATTACGATTACGAGTCACAGCTGCGTCACTGAGAGGATCGTTGTTGGTCGCTTTAGTTTTCAACTCTGTGAGAAACGAGGGCGTATACGTGTATATCTGTATACATCTATACATAGGTAGGGATTACACGCGCGCGGCTCGAGTGAGCGAACCGATTTATACGTTGGAGACAAATGCCCGACGACACGTTCGAGAGCCTGTCGCATTGCGACTCGATTTATGCATCGGTTACGATATATTCTCGTTATTATTGTCTCTACGGTGATTCGATATCCACGGTTCTATGCGCTCATTAAAATTAATCGTATTGTTACTTTTGTATAGATTCACGATATTTAATTAGTTTTGTTATATTTGTGGTTGTTACAAACATTTTAACATTTTATTCACTTAATTTAATAATATACAGTCTTCATTTCTAGCTATAAAATTATATTGTTAAATATCAATAATATAGCTTTTGATAACATTTCATTGTCATTTGTACATCTCGATGAAAAAAAATAAACAATATTTGATACACACATGTATATTCTATTTCATTATTCGAAAAAGCGTCAATAAGAATTATTTTCCTTTATTATGTAGTAATAATTTGACCGCATATACGTGCTTCAATTAGTGATTAATAACATTGTTGAAAAGATAATGTTGAAATTACGGTATGTCAAACATAAAAAAGAAACAGCTATCAAATTGAAAATTTTTGAATTTCTTTACAATTATTAATTCGATCAGTTCACATCAAAAGGAAATGCAAGACGTAAAGTTCGGATGACGAAAAATCATTATAAGACTAATGTAGAACGTAATAGTACATTATGCAACATGGGGCGAAAGTAGAAGATTTTTCCCATGGGTAGGTTTACTGCTGGAACTAGTAGATTTTTCACAAGGGTGGGTTTAACGCACGAACGAAGCGAGGTTAGTAATCACGCGAAGGAAAAATGTTCTCGCGAGAGCATCACCCGCGGGATAAATTTACTTTCGCCACGCGTTGCATATAGTATTTAATTACACATTCGACTGTAAATTCACTTTTAAACCTTGTAACGAAGGCCCGTTTTTTTCAAATTGTATACCACGTATGTATATACCCCATTTCCTGTTATTATTTAAATTTTACTTTCCCTCGCAAATACGTTTGCGGAAAATATATGCTACTTTCATGATTATTAATACAAAGATACATTTTATAAGTGTATTATCATTAATTGTAATTAGTTGGTAATTTACCTTGCTATATCATTCCAAATTTTCATACAAGTGTATTACTAATTAAAAATAGTATATGCATGTGTATATACAGATACGCGCGCGCGCACACACACAATTCCGAGTAATTATTTGGCTGTATGCAGTATGTGTACTTACCTACCAGTGCATTTAACGCTGCTCTTGTTTTACCCTTTACACTTCCATGTTGCACGAGCAACTTGCTTTAATCTTTGAAATTTAATTACACATGACTACCTAAGGCTGTAGGAAGTATATCTATGAACTACTTCCGAATTTGATGAGATGCCAGAGTAGAAGGATACCGTACTTGTGCGAGTAGAAACGTTTTTGTCTCTGTCACGGGTACCCTATTCCAAAGTACGTGCGCTAACTATTTTTGAAATACACAAATATATAAATATCAACGTCCGTTTCTTACCTACATCAATTCATTTTGTTATATTATTCATCGTAATTATATGGTGACCTACATTAACTGATTTTACTTACGTGAACTGTCCGTTTAAATATCCGAATGTGACTAAATAATTTGGTTTTCAACCACCAAGTTATTTCAATGGTAAAATACATAGCCAAGACGTGAGAGACCTTAAGGTGCCGAGTAGTTTTGCCTATAATGCATTTCAGCGATTAGTTGGATTATGTAGTTTACAGACTTTAGCCAAATAGGAATTAGACAGTAAATTTGACAAACTTTTAAATCAAATCACGTAGATTAGAATTTCTGATATTCGTTCATAAGTTGAATACCTAATGTTATGCCATATACATATAAATTGAGCGTTTGTTATTACTACAGCCAAACCCATCTTACGTTGCGTGCTTCTCTTCCTGGTACTACGGTAGTAATCTCAAAATTTTTTTAATATATTGTTCAATAGTTGTATTTTTGAATAGTCTATGCGAGGAATACTTTTTTGAATTGCTTTTTAGACGTTATGGAAAATTTTGTCTTTTTTAACGATAACCTAAAAAACTTATACAAGTATATATATTACGAAATCGGAATATGGAACATTTTTTAACTAATTTTTGGACATTAGATAAGATTTTATGAATAATGTCTGAAAAAACATTCCGAAAATATTTACCTAATTCTGTTAAAAATCTAAATGTCGTAGGTTTACTATAGACGGTTTTTGTATCATTTTATGAGCTACTGCGCGTGGAGAGAAAAATATGCTATTTATGTTTAGATCTTGAACACTATTTACAATTTTTAAAATAAAATTACATTTAAAATAAGTATACGCCTTATTTATGGCAAGCAAATAGGAAACTGTAGAAATTTTCCATATTGAGCTCTCTAAATTCAGTGGAGTAAGAAAAGTTAAAAATCAGTTCATATACAAGTAAATATTGAACTAAACCATCCAAAAAATTTCTCAATTACTTATTAGTTTAGTAACTTTGATTAAAAATAAATATAACCATTTTCAATGTTTTCGTTTTTATACCGGCGGATAAGTTATTTCAACTATTTTAATACAATATGTCAACTATTAACTATTCAAAATTTTAATTTTATATAAACTTGTAATTTGTTAGAATAAGTCCAAGTAAATAAAGTATACGTTTGGACAGACTAACCTATGCCATTATCGTCCGAGTAGACACAATTCCACTTTGAATTAACGAGTTGGCTGTAAAACTCGTCCAGTTCGTTAATGTATTTTTTGTAACTCTCAAGACTGAAACCACGTTGAAAATTAAACGACCACGTACTTAACGAACTTTCCAACCAAAGTGTCATTGGCACATGTACGCGTGTGAATGAAGCTTAAGCCGCAGAGAAACTTCCCCTTAGCTTCTACACGAGCTCCATCAAATTGCAAATCAACAAATTGTAGTTCATTAAGAGCATCGTTGGAATGACAATTGAAATGTAAGACGTGGCGCTTAAACGTCCTATGGACAACTTGATTCGAATGATATACCTCGAGACTAGGGAGAAATTAGGTTACTACTGGACAGCTTCGCAAGAGACAGTCCACCAATCTACACGTTTCAATCTCTCAGTTTTGCACTCGTATATTTATATACGTAACACCCCCAACTCCCAATTAGACTTTAAGTAGAAGTTTTATTCTCACCTATTAGATGCTGGCAAGCCACAACGACTGGTATTTCCCTGCCCTTGAAATCCCTGAAGTTCTAGCCTGCTATATATGTATAATAAAAGCCCCCCCTCCCCCTTCTCTCTGTCTGTCATTAATACTTTAAGTTTATATTATCGTTATAACTTTACCATTTAGAGGGAAAACGAGAATGTTTACTTTTAAATACTTTATAGTTATAACTTATTTTACCGACAGTTTGATTCACCAATTTTAAAGGTGTATGTTTATGAAGCTGTTCACGCCTAATTACTAAATCATCGCATCATAATGTCTAATCATAATGTTATTGTATACGCTATACATTTATAATCTCTAATGTACATAGTACACGTTTCATGGTGAATCAGTTACGTTCTACGGCGAGGAATTTAAATTACCTATATGCATGTATGTGAATTTCACTCATTTAAGATATAAAGTAATTATACAAGATGAAAGAGAATACCCGCGAAATACATACGCGGTATATCATTCATGTACCAAAAACTTGTCTATATATTTAATTTTAAAACTTAATTTAAATTTAATTTTTTCTCATTTATCCAAATTTTCTAATTTCGAAGTCTTGGTCAAAGGAAAACGATAAGCGGCGATATGTAGATTTGCAAACATCATCAACGATAAGTGTATACTGTATACCAATCATATTAAGTTGCCTGAAACGTACCATATTCAATATAATCGAAAGATCGAGGAAGTTATTAATTTTGAATCAAGAAGGATGGGAATATCAATGGATCTTCACAGAACTTGCAATATCAATTTTTGGAAAAGTAGCGATCAACCAAGTTCTGGTATAGGTTTCGTTCGAACATTTACTTTCTGTACGTGACGAGTTTAAGAATAAGAGACGCGCAGAGTTTTCCTCTTCTACGTACTCTTCATATTTCGTTAGGATTCTTGACCGACGGTCAAAAATATTTATCCCTTTATCTACCTTGTATACTTTCGTGCAGAATAAATAGACGAGTGCAACGCATTTTAACGAATGTTAATACTGTTTTAAACAATTGAATGTATGAATAAAAACAATGATTGATGCGCCGTAATTATCCAACTAAATCATATGAACTCGAGCACGAAAAATCAAAAAGGAGAATATAAATTGAAATTGAATTTTTGTTTTATTTAACACCGCTTTAACGCTAATAAATGTCGGAGGCCGAGAATCAATGACGGAACTTAGGGTACGAGACATCGTACATCTCAAAATCTATTGATTCACCCATAAAAAGTAATTACTAATTAAAGTTTTTTTAAATTTAAATATTTGTAACCCTGCTTCTCGATAGGTTCAACCAATGGCCGTGTGCACAAAAAGATTTATCGGCTTAGGATGTTCATGGGATACAAAGAGAACGAGAGAGCGAGAGAGATTGCAAGGATTTCGAGTCACGTGTTGTTCATCGTGACACCTCAGCAGTCTCAGTACTCGGTAGCTTATCGAAGTGTACCTTCAAGATACAACTTTTCCCACTTTCCTCCCTTGGCGACGTAGATCCATTATCTTTTTTATATGTAATTTCTCTTATACATTACCGATATTATTATTTATTTCATTGTTGATAAAATCTTTGTAATTTGACACCTCTTTCATTTAGAGAGATTGTTTTCAAATTTTATAGACATATCATTTTACGTGATTAAGACAAATTATGCATATAAACTATATATAAGCATTTAAAAAAGTCTTTATAATAATTTATTAATTACAGCCGCAATTTTTTCCATTTACAATATTGAGTTGATGTAATTTTAGGAAAAATATTGCCTTTGAATTACATTTATTGAAATTATTGATTATTGAATTATTGAACATTATATATTAAACAGTAGTATAGATTATTTATATACGGATTAGTTATTTTATTTTATTTTAAAATTACGCAAGTTTATTTTCAATACAATTTGCAAATTAAAAATCTATATTTAAAATATTATTAGAAACTAGTATAGTAAGAAATAAAAACTAATGTGTAAAAAAGAAGTGGTACTCGTTTGTGTTATGGTAAAGACGTCTTCCTTTATGTGCCAAGTAAATTTTATCATGAGTACATGATAAGAATGTTTAGCATTTATTTTCCATCAATACAGGCATCGGTTTTCACCCAATTTTGAACAAACGTCTTTTCCTTTACAAATGCGCGTAAAGAGTAAGCTGCGAGATAAATGGAAGAGGAGTTATTTATCTATTAACCTTGTCACTTGTGAATGTACTTTACTGAAGAAACTTTCGTGGACATTCTGACATCAGTAGCTGACCGTGCTGGTCGAATTTTGCGCCAATCTTTTTTTTTCTTGACTTTACCACGTGCTTCTGACATCCTTGCTTTCACATCATCTTTAGCTTGAAGTTAAATGGAATCTTGCTACTTAATTTACCGAACAAGTATGCCACGTGAACCGATGTACTTTAAAAATCATATTTTAAGACAAAATATTAAAAAGTAAATTAATAGAACGAATTCATCTATAATTTTATTTTGTAAGCTAATAGTTTCTAGAAAGCTTGAAAGAAATGTTGAATACAGCTTTCTATCGAATTTCCTTATTATACGGATCAATATTTAATATAAGTGCACATAGTATACCAAAGAAGTTCGCGAAGATGTACTATCAAATGTGTGTATCGAACACTTGATTTACACACAAGTTTAGTGTCGAAAAAAAGCTTGAAGTATCTATTGAAATTTTAAGTTTGATGAAAAAATTCTTTACCTTGATAGCTTATCCTATAAAATATTATCATGTGCGAATTTTACGAGAATAAGCTCAACAGAATTTTAGTTATTTAACGCTCGATAGCTTTTTTTACTACTGACTATAAGCCCAAAACCAGCACTGTGCTGTCAATATTTAATAGGATTTTCAATTGGTTTTAAAATTCGAAATGCCTTATTCGACGTACAAAAAGCGCGCTAACCGTAATTACAAATGTGCTATTTAACACTTATCTACAAAACGTAATTGGAATTAAACAATTTTAAACGATATCATATTAACAAATTTATATTAGTATTAAAATAAAAAAATATGTAAGATGAATTTAGACTAATTACACTTCTTTATTCCTTATTGAGAACATGATTAATCGTCGCACTTTTTATACAAAGATAATATTTTTATTATCTGATGATGAATACTAGTTTATTTAGTTAAACTATTACACAGAGAAATTAGCTATCTTATCTAAGTTTTCGATGTAAATAGATAAAAAAAATATATTTTGTATAAATTTATATATATACATATATCATTATAATGATAAAAAAGAACTAGAAAGATGCAGTAGATCCTTAAAAAAATTCTATATCTTCGACTCTGGAAATACTCAAGAAACTGCAGTTAAAATCCATAGAAACGACGCATTGGAAATAACAAGCAATAAAGCTCTGGTTCTCCGAGCAGCCGTTTTATGCGTACCTTTAGGCATACTATCCCGATGCCATTTCTTGCACTTTAACTGCAATATCTCAAATTTACTACGATAACAAATGAATACATCTTTTTCTTTCATTTTTTGCAAGAATCAGAATTTTTCTGAATAATATGATGGTTTTCGAATTAAACGCAGATTACATGTTTTGAAATATATTACTTTCAGCATAAAAATCAATAAATAAAGTAATACTGATATAAAAATAGAAACTGTTAGTTTGAAATACAAAATCATATTGATACAGGGATCCATAGAACTAATATTAATATAATATATTATTTATGTTCTATACTTAAAAAAATGTATATGATCGGGTTACACATATACAATTAAGTTATTCAAGACTCAACAAATAATAGCAATATAGGTATATCGACATTTTAATATTATAATCATTATAAGCATTCGTGTCCTATAAGATTTTCTGGAATCGTAGGAGTTGTACCTCACAAATCTTTAATAATCAAATTCGAGTCAAATACGCCCCGAAACATTTAAATATATTCCATCGCATAAAAAAACCGATCAAGTCCATATTCATAAAGGTCTGCGCTGAAACTTTTTTAATTCACGAAACAAAGGAGTTTTCGTGAAAAAAATCAAAGTTTGAAAATCTATATATAAAAGAGAGGATTTCAACGAGTTTAAGAGTTCAAGGCGTAGGACGTATGAAAACGCGTGCAAAGACGGGCGACACGTAAATAGTTGGCATTCCGAAGCTCGTGTCTGCCGGGTTTATTGATCCGGAGAATATGTCGAGATATACCTCTTATCTATATGAGATAAAACGTCACTTTCGTTCCAGCCGCGTTTTACCTTACGTGAATTCGCGTGCAATTTCTCCTTTTTTCTCATTGATTTTTATAAATTTTTATAAGCACAGTTTAATAAAATATTATAATTAATATATAACAGTAAATTTGCATTAATTAATCAGTATTTTATTGCAAGATGCTTGTAAATCATTTGGTACAAGATTTGTATAAATCACGAAGGATTATTTTTTCTCTCGCTCAACTGTCCGAATTTTTTCCACGCAACCAAGAATCGAAGAATTCAAGAGATTTACACCGCTAGAAATATAAGAAGCAACCCCAAACGTTTTCATGTCTACGATTCCTTTTCCCTTCACCAGTTCTTCCTTTTATTTTCATCTTAGTCTCTCGATGGATCAGCGATCTGTTACAAATCTTTCAAGATTTACTTTCGTATGAAGTGGATAGAGAAAGGCAAAGAAAAAATCTACTATTAGGATATTAGCATATATATTAAGATTAATATTGTACATGCATATAGATACATTTATAGTAAAGGTTTATTATCTTTTAATAATACGATGTCGTGCATGTATTTTCATTGACACGCAAGCAGGATTTACATACATACACATATATTTCAAATAAATAAAATTAAAGGACAATGTTTTTTCTTCTATTAATAATATTAATAATCTATTAAATATAATGGATCTTACCATTTCCAAACAGCATTGGTTCGGGTACTTTACCACACTTGAACTAACAGAACTACTTTGTATTTCTCCTTTTAAATATAAGATACCGATACCATTGCAAAAGGAAATCTAATTAAAGTATTGGTAGAAGAGGAAGTGCATCTCGAAAACGGGTAAAGCAATTATATCCATTCCAGTCAGAAAAACTACTTATGAAATACCAATTAAATTAGCTCTTGTCATGGTATTTGTCTGGAGGTACAATTTTTGCCTGAGTTAATTTCAGTATAGTAATATACTACAAGTCATTAACATATCTTGCAACTTTTACGAACGTTTTTGAAATTTTACAAATAATTCTACATTAGGATACTCTTATTTTTGCTGCTGGTGCGTCGCTAAGGAGAGCTAAACCGACGTGTTTACCGACATTTACCAGATCAAATCTAAGGAAGACAAATCGCATAATTTCGATAAAATAATCATTTACTTTGTAAAATTCAACCCAGTAAATATCGATAAAAATATTGGTTGAGCGCCACTTTAACTGTGAAAATAATATAAAATATATAAAAATAAAATAATTTTTTTTATTTTACGGATACACGTGTTGATTATTCATATATATTTTTACGACTACTTATTCATTTTTGAATGTGCAGATTGTTATAATTGAATATTTTTCCAAAATATTTAACGATAAATAATTGTACGTCTATTATTAGTTTAGCAAATCGCCATTGACCCGAATTTTTCTTTGAAAAGATCGAGGAAATGTAATCTTTGATATTAATTTGTATTCGAATTTCAGTGAAATGTATAAAAACAGTCGATTCCAGCAGTCTATTGTAGTTCTAACTATAGATAACAATATTGAAAAACATGAAATAATATACAAAATATACTTACAAAACATCTCATTTCGGAGTTAAAATTAAAGTGAAATGCAGCTATTATTAAAAATCCTCTTGGCGAAAACCACCAACCGATAATTTAACCTAACGACCAGACAAATTTTTTCGCATACGATGATACCAAGAATACGCAAACCGCGCGTTTTACGACACGAATTTCCAAAGTTTAAAGCTGCACGTGCGGTGGGATATCAAACTGTTCGGCCCCGTTTTAATCGCTCGCGGCAAAATTTACGTCGAACCCGTATATCGAGCAATAAATCGACTTACCCTTCTTCACCCACTTTTATATCTATACATAAAGCCTTCGCTCTACGTGTATATGTATAATTATTTGATTTAAAATTGTGGTTTTTTTGTTGTGACACCAACACGTACATTCCCATGAAATTCCTTACATCGTATAAATGGGTAAATCAATTGAATCGTAAAATAAAATTTGACTTAGTCTTTTGGAATTGATATTATGATGTTGCCTGATTTATGCGGGCATTATGAATTCACTTTTCTACATCGGATGATAGATTGCTTTTTTCCTTCGCGATTTGTTGTGTTGTTTAACACTGTAGTATATTACAAACTAAACTTATTTCACAATATCATAATAATATATCGGTTTAACTCGGTTATATATATACTCGGTTATGTATTAAAATGTTTCTTACATTTGCTACATCATTGACATGTAATTTTCGAACGTCCGTCAAACCTGGCGTACGAAATAAATTTATCTCGTATTAAATGTATATGGATGTTTTAGTGTAGCTTACATTACACACGTTTACAATTTTTTTGCCTGTCCCACGTACGAGAGCCATATATTTTTATTAAATTAAAACGTCAGATAATGCATTCAGAACTATTTATAACAATATAAGAGGTAAAACAAAAAAAGTTGTCGGATCCATATTTTCAGATCATGTATTAAAAATGACCATGACACGTGACGACGGCTCTCTTTGACACGTTGATTTTGACATCAATTTTACATTTAACGTAACCACTGAACTACATTTATTTTTAATTTCAAAATCGTTTTCAATCTTGTTAATTTATTTTTTTCAGTACTTATTAAGTAACTAATAATCTAAACTATGGTTCAACAAGAGTGAAGCTTAATGACATATTTTCGTAAATGGATATTAAAATAACAAGTAACCAGAAAAGTAAAAAAGTTTAAAATATCATTTTCTAACACTTATTTCTCTCTCTCTCTCTCTCTCTCTCTCTCTCTCTCTCTCTCTCTCTCTCTCTCTCCCTCCCTTAATTTTTCAGTCTCTCAGAAAATTCTCAATTTCACTAAAGCTCACGTAAAAAAAGTTTATATATTCATATATTTAACTTAAAAATTATCTAATGAAAAAGTTAATAATGCAGCAGATAATTTTTTATCTAAATAAACTCGTAATTAAACTAGATAAATTTTTAAACTCGTGAACTTCACCAACTAATATCAAAATTTAGTCGAAAACTCATAAAATATCGTATTATTACAACAGACTATCAAAATTTTCCTTTCTCCTCCTTGGATAGCGCAAGGTATTCCGGCATCGCAAAAGGTACCCCCATAAAAATCCATTCGATCAATATTTATATTTTCATTTTGCATTATTCACCGTAACATACTAACAACCCGTTCTCTATTCACGCTTTATGTTGAAACAATCTCGAGTATGTAGGTACTACTGACGAGGTTGCAACAATTTATATACGAAATGCAATCGCTCCCTTTAGATTATACGTGTATACTACGAGCATCGCACACGCGCGTATACTTGTACGAATTACAACGATCCAAGTCCCTCTTCACGCTTATGTATATATCAAGCCCAATTTCAAAACTTGTCGATCCCTTGTCTGTTTTCTCGTACCCTCATTTTTTTTGGTCTTACGCGGTCATAGAAGAAAATCACGCAATTTCGAAGGATATTTATATAGAGTGTCGGCAATCTTATTTCTCTTGTTTCTCATCATATATTGTATTCGCGAATAAAGTTTTCAAATTTTATTCAGGTTTTCGTTCAAAATTTAAATAACTGATAAATAAATAAATAAGAGTATATACAGTGTTTGAGTTTATAAACCGTAACGGTAACGACTATGGGAGGCGTAACAATTAAAGTAAAAGGCGTGCCCAGTATTATATTATAAAAGTGAAAGTATATTAATTGTTACGTTCTTTAATAATCTATTAATAACCACGTTTTTTGAAAGTCTATTCGGTGGCAAAAACGATCAATTTGCTTTCAAATATTCATAATATTGATCTATAGAGGTACGTAGTAGCTTGGTACTTTCTCAGGCTCTTCCTAAGGGACAAATTATGTATCTCTGTACCATCTACCTACACCTTTCAAACTACCTATTTAATTATTTATTTTTTCACTTGATATTTCTAAATTATTAAAAGTGAGTACACATTGAGTACAGTGTAAATTCTCATAGTATTTTTATCAATTTAAGAAAAATTGAATTGTTGTATTAATTTTTATGTGATTGTATGTAAATATAAACTATCTAATTACTGATCTCTATATTCAATTAAATGAAAAGCGTAACCTCGCAGTGTGAAAAATAATAAAATGTTAAAGGTTAGCAGCAATAATGACAGTCAAACATTCGTGTCGGTGTCCGTTGATCTTTAGACCCAAGTGAGCGCGTCATAAGCGTCCGATCGTTTGGTTGTAACATGGGCGCTAGCCCCGCAGTGAGTTACAAGCGAGGAGCAACGAGGAACAACCTGATTATACCCTAGACAAAGTGGAACTTGGCGAGTCGCCTCGACGTTGCAGAGATAGAGAGAGAGAGAGAAAGAGAGAGAGAGAGAGAGAGAAAGAGTGAGCTCGAGAAGGGGGAAGAGGGGAGGAGGAGAGGGAGAGCGCGAGAGAGCGAGAGAGCGAGAGAGCGTGACGGAGAGAGGGAGAGAGGAGGGCGAGGACAACCCGGATGCAGCGAACTTCGCTCGATCGATCGAGTGCGGTTGCTGGCGTTATATGAAAGTTTTCCCTAGGTTCCCCGCACGTGCGTGCCGGTCAGCGCACGTGTCCGTTCGATTTGACCAGATTTTCTTTGATAATACTCCAATTTTTATAACAATGATACGGTTTAGGTTTTACGACAGTTTCATCTCAGGTTGCTACATTGATTTTCCATTTGTATATCCTGATTTGGTTCGTCGATGATCAACAATGCTGAAGCTCTATGTCGAGGCGAACCTAGTCGGTTATCGGTGCTGATAATACACTATTATGAAAGGAAACGTATCGCAAGGTCGAAATGTAATATTTTATATAAATATTACATACTCAAGCGCATAACTCAAATGAAACGATATGGTAACATACTTTTCATAAGTCGGACATTGCACGACATAATATATTTTTACAAAAAGTTTCCTTTTAATTAAATTTTGATCCAATGTTTATAAATATACAACATGATTAATTCTAAATTTTTGATACAAAAATGTATAAAATATTTAATTTATAAAACAGTGATTTACGGTAGTTACATTGTAGATGCTATATTTGCACGGCTATACTATGTGGAAAGATTCTTTTCGGCAGTCGGTGTTGGTAATGTTTGCAAGGTTGCAAGCGGTGGCACCGTCGTTTACTTCCGTCAAATGCATGGCCGATGCGAGCCTCACCGCCTGTACAAACAAACAGTTCAATTTATTACCACGGCGATTAGATTATCGCATTAACGAAATGTAAATTTTCAAACTAAAAATAAAATAATTTCACATAATTTTACGTTTATGTTTATGTACATAAACAATTTTAAACGATTTATATTTTAAATCTTGGTTGTGTCAATAGAAAATGTTTTAATCTTCTTTTTTGTAAACACATAAATATTTATCGCATATTAGCTCTTAAAATATTATTCGTGTATATGTGTACAGGCAAGTCACATAATCAGATCTCCACTCGTAAGCTACGCCTGTTTGATACACCCAAGTGATTTCAACGGCAGATAATTAACCCTGTCAGTTTCGGAAATTGAATATTTTGATCTTAATTAATTGCTTACATTTATAACAATGATTATATTCATTCTTGTATGGATAACATGCGTTGTTACATCATCAGAGTAAGTTAATAAATTTACGTGTTAAATCTTTCGGATACAAATTTTAAATATATATAAAACCGTACATATACCGTACCTAAATCTATGCGCGTATGTTACTTTGTGTATTGAGGTTGCGACGAAAAGTGATATTCTTTTTTGCGGGTCATTTACTTGTGTAATTTCCCACGAGGAATCTTATTTATCATGAGACGAAAAAATAAAGACGTAAACGAAGTTGCCACATAGCACTAAGAAAAAGATTATAGCGAGGATGCATCGTGCACTTTGATTTTACAAATTTTAAATAACGTAATAAGCATAAATATTTAAATATTTTTATTGACGTTTGGGCACCAAATAAAATTGTTACAGATTCGAGTATAAATTAAATAATTAAAAACAGAAATGGCGAATAGAAGTTTTCATTTTTATATTGCAGAGCGGATAATATATCGATTAAAAAATTCGTTCACGCGAGAGTCAACACCTGCAAAATTTGAGCTTATTGTAAAATTACAAAAGTTTTCTTCTCGAATTGAAAATAAATTCAATTTCTCTTAAAAAAGTGGGAGAGAAGTTATTTCACTATATGTACGCTAAATCCATACGAACAAGTATCGATGCTGCTTTAAAGTATACACGATCGTGCTTCGGAGAGGCAAGAGACAATCGTTCGTACAATTTACAGTACAGTAATTTGGTAATTAACCAAATACGTATAATCTACAAATATAAATCTGTATAAACATATCAAGGGACAGTTAGATAAAACAGTTGAATAACAGTTGAGCTCACTCTTATGCGATCCCTTCGAGCAGCGTAAAGCACCCAAAGTATATAAGTCGCCATAATAATCGCTGGTATACAAATACCAGCTATGGTCGATGCGCCTCGTGCGAATACATGATACATTCCGATGAGTATAATCGTAAGGGCTGCTCCACCAGCTATGTATCGACCTGTCCGTCTTCTTTCCTCCTATTTTTTTCAACACAACATAAATAGATACTAAAATAGATAATCTAAACCAGAAAAGATTCTTTTCATATACGTATATGCATCCACGTTTGTTTTCTTTTCCAAAACTTTTCTTTCTTCGGCTCGTGTTAATCACCGATATTTTCTTTTATTTTATCTCGGTGTCGACTCAACAAGGTTTTTTATCTTATGTTTCTTTAGGAACGTGTATAGTTCGTACCAATACCAATACGATTATATTAAATAAATTATCTCGAGTTATAAAACGTCAGAGTAAGTTAAGTAGCAGAATAGAACGAACCTTCGAATAATCAGTAGGTACATCAAACAACATTTTGCTTCGCTCTTTATAATTCAATGTACCACAGAAAAATGTAATAAACAACTTTTATTTTGCGTATCGCAACCATGGTATATCGACTTAATCAATTATCTTTACTGAAACTTTCCGACTCGCTTTAGAAAAGTTTGCTTAATCAGTTTACTATTATTTTAAAAAGTGAATTATAAAAACGCGATTAAAACTAACTTAATAAACCCGTACTATTTCGACGTATTTGCGTAGGTACGTGCGTATGCGTGAATGTACATTCGGTGGTAATGTGAATATCGGTTAATGCATCGAAGGTCCTTACATACGACAGATGGGAAAGCGTGGAAAGTTTTGATGATCCGAATCCACGCTCACGGAACAGTTAGTGCATATAAACCAACCAACCAACTGCACGTCTGTGTCGTGCCTTCGTTTACGTGGGTGTAATCTATACACATTTACGTCTTTAATCACGCGTCTCATCGACAACTAACCAGAAGAGCCCACGGTCTTTGGATCACGGATCTTAACCAAACTCTAGGATATGTTTTGTAACATAAAAATATGAGAAAACCTACGTTTTTAGACCCTAACGCGTTAATTTTCCCAAGTTATGGCTAACTAAAGCCAATTTTGTAAAAAAATTACTGCCACTTTGAGATAAGATAGATACTCAATCTCTATAATTTAAAAGAAAGCTAAGATTAAATAGATGTGTTTTAAAAAAAGAAGCTTAAATCGGTTAATTTGAAGCAAAGTTATAGAGAAAACAAGAAATTGCTGAAATGTTAACTAAAATTTAGTTGTAAAAAAGTATTGACGTTTTTGGCCGAAATTTCATAAACCTCTTATTTTCTCTATAGCTTAGCTCCAAATTAACCGATTTGAGCTTCTTTTTTTAAATCATATCTTTTTAATTTCAGCTTTCTGTTAAATTTATTTTTATTTGTTTCCGAGTTATAAGCGATCAAGGTGGCAGTAATTTTTTTACAAAATTGCCTTTAGTTAGCCATAACTTGAATAAATTAACGCGTTAGGGTCTAAAAATCCAGATTTTCTCATATTTTTATGTTACAAAACATATCTTAGAGTTTGGTTAAGATCTGTGATCTGAAGGCCGTGGCCTTTCCTAGTAAGATGCACAAAAATTTATAGAGATGTTAAAAGAATCCCGTGGCTAATGTTACTTTATACCGATAAAAATATTGTACACATTTCTAACTTTAAGAAGAATAGAAAATTGAACATTCAACTCGAATGGTGAACTTTTGTGCTAAAGTTAAAAAGGTTTGAAACATTTTTAACAAATTCGTGTATTTATATAACTTTCGTAATCCACATATTTCGATATTAAATTAATCCATAAGTAGTATAAATTATGCATTTTGGATGGGCACATATATATTGTATGAATAGCTATGGATCTCTATAGTTAATGAAATTGAATTTCCAATCCCTTCGAATATCATGTACATGTATATATATACCTATACCGCTAGTCTATTAATTAAGTGTTGAACTCACTTACGACGTTGATTAATTTACATGGAACGACATAACTTTGGATGTGTATAAAATTTATTAAATTTCAATAGGTGCTTTACCAATACACAATGCTATTACATAACTGTATAACGATAATTAATAAAAAAATCTTTCTAATTATTTCGAATCAATTGTCGAATGAAATATCAAGAAAAACAAAAACTTCTTAGATTTTTCGATAATAAACAATACCAATTAAAAAAACAATATATTTCATGAAGCATATTTGAATTGATGCATGAAGAAAAACGAGGGTAACTATTCCACACGCAAAATTACGCGGATGCTGCAGTCACGCACGTAGGTATATTTACGTATGTAAATCGGTATACGCCGCCACAAGTACTGCATTACATCTCTCCCTAAGCGACGTTCGGCCTCCGACATTATCATATTCAAATCGACTTTTAAAGCCACTGGGAGAATTTTCATTATCAATCCTGCTACAGTGTTGGACGAATAAGTCGATCAAATTCATTTTTTTTCAAATAAAGGATATTCCAAATTTCCGTGTATTTTTACATCCCGCGCGCGTTTTACCGATAAATCACGAAACATTATTGGCTGCGTATACGTATATATTTCATTTTTCGACTGGTTCTTTTCTTTCGTTATTGCGGATCTGCATTACATCTCGTTAATTTTAGATTTTTGCTGTTAGGATTGCTCGATATTTTACGTTAGGCCATTATAGACTGATGAAACATTTTAACTTTTCTTTACTGTTTTCTATAATATTAGTATTTAATGATTTATAATAAAATGTATATAACACTTTCGGTAGGAATTGATTTAATTAAATATATTCTATGCGTTATATATTGTTACAAGCAAATATATAAAATAAAATAAAGAAATTTCTACACTTATCAATATGTACACAAAGCTTTAAAATATATGACACAAACTATAGTAAAGTAGCTTTTTGAGAAAAAAGATTTTTTTTATAAATACCATAGACAATATAAACTTTGAAATCAAATAAAGGGCCTGACAGAGAGTATTTTAATGAGAATCAAGAGAATCAACGTTTTATTCTTAATCACTTAATAATTATATTAAATTATTATACTACGTTGCAGAAAGTATATATCTACTTAATAATTATGCTGAATCGACAATTTAAATGAATATTTCAAACTAACACGTAGATACAAAAGCGTAACAGCTTAATATAAATATATATTTCACAAATATAATTTATAAAAAAAACATGCAAAGTATAAAAAAAATTATAATAAGTACTGCAAAATAAAGCTTTCTAAATATCAAATATGTCCATGAAATAAAAGTAAAAATAGAAATCTGTGAATAATGGTTAACAAAATAATGTACAAGAAGAAGATATACCTTATAGTAATGACTAGTAGGATCATTATGGGTACGTAAAGTATCCTGAGAGGATATCACTGACTGCATACCGGAGGGCATAGATTTATCTTGGATAGGTAGTTATCGATTTTCATTTGATTACCCACCGAGTAGTTGCCGTAATAAATAACTCGTAACACTATATCTACCTTCTCGATTTCGAGTTTCTTTCCATCGTTACCGCACTAACTCATCGAACGATTTCCGCGCGCGCGCAAATAACCCTTTTCCAAGACGCTTTAATTCAACTTTGCGAATTCTGCTTTTCTCTCGTTCTCTCTCTCACTCTCTCTCTTTCCCTCGACACTTTTCTATGGGATAACATCTATTTTCCTTTAGCCAAGAACGGGACAATTATTTCTGTAAAATATAATTATAATTCGTGTTACAGTAGTTTAGCTTTGATGTGACATTTTTATTTTTAATATAATTATACCGATTTGATGTGTCAAGTGAATTATATTCTAATTATATTATTCAAAGAATATAAATATCATGTACGAATAATTTTTAAATTTAATTAAAATAATAACAAGTTTCTCAAAAACGTTCACGTGGAATTTCATACGTAAATGTCCATGGTTTCTTTTCGATTTTACGAGTTAATATTTTATACTGCTCTCTTCAAAAGTTCGTAAACGTATTAAAATTTTATATTTAAGCGTTGCGTGTATTTTATTTGAAATTTGATAGTCCATAACTTTAAAACCAAAAATTGTACAACAAATTAAAAAAAACCAAGTGAAAGTAAAATTTAATATTTTTATTTTTATAAATGACTGCAAATGTTATCGAAATAATATTTACATGAACATTTACATACATTGAATGGTTACATTTGACAGGGTGTTATAATACTTGACATTTATCAATAACTTTAACTACAATATCTATTGGAAAGAGCTTATCGTTCAATGTCCACCACCTTTTTAAACTTTAATATCAAAAGTATAAGATATAAAATGTTCGAAGCACATGAAACAAAAACACAAAGATACTACTTGTACAAGATCGAAAGTCTTAGACAAAGTTTGGTCATTCGAAACCACAATCTCCCGAGAGTCCAAACTGAAATGAGCTCAACCGAAGTTTGCTGCGCGTTTCTTACCCGCGTGATACTTATAAACCGCGTAGTAATGATAAAATAAACAAGCCCACGCACGAAATCTGCATCTTGATTCGAATGGAAAATTCTTTTTCTCTTACTCGATGTAGTTAATCAGTTCTTTTTAAAAACCACATTGTCAGTTGACTCTGCGAAATCCATTGGGTATTTCCATTGGATATCTTGAATATGTTTTCACCCAAATCATTTAAGTTTATTTGTTCGGCTAAAATAAGATACTATAATTACTGGTAATCAATGAGTTTAGTTGCTTTTACAACCAAATCGTTAAACATTATTCACTGCATATGCAATTTTTTTATACGCATGAGGTTAATGTAATTTTTATATATTAGAATTGTTTTCCCACTTCTGCTTTAGTATATTATTTAATTATTCATATAATAATAAATAAATTCAAATGAATAAACTTAAAATTCTTGATTTATGAATGAAATTCTTATTAATTAAAAGGTAATCAGCTTGGAAATAGATAAACGAATAATCATATTCAAACTGTTCAATATTTCATAAGTTCAAACTGTTGAACACCAAATCATTGTTCCGTCATGTATTTTAATCACAAACTGGTGAAGCATCCCATGTAATCAAACAAAATATCCTCGTTTGTAGCCTATTCATTCGAATTGAGTTCCATTCATGTAAAGGGACCTCGAAAACGTTCAATTTGTCTTTCGATTACACGATATAATCGATTAACATAAACGATTATTCATTACTAAGAACAATGATATTTTTATAAGTAATACTTTTGGTTTTTATATAAGCATTATTCATCCTTATTCAAAAATAGAACACTCTTATTTCTGGGATATTACGAAAAAAAACGATAAAGGTAGATTATTAAGGAACTTTATTTCTTATCGCCAAATTAAGAACGAATTATTTACATGTTTTAGTTTCATTATTTTACAGTACACGAATATAGAATAATACAATAAACAGTCGAATAAAAATATATAAATAATGTGAAGGAGTGACTAGAAGAAAAAAATAAAATATCAGTATACAACTAAAATATTCGCTTATCAGTCAAGATTTTAAAAAATAAATTTAAACACAATCTTTTATAACGCATGCATAGAATGGACGTAATTCAAAGATTATTTAAAATCGAGCAATAATTATAGAACGACGTAATTTTAATGTGCCATTCTGTACAATAAATGCAAAACAATTTGATTCAATTTTTTGATGTCCAAAACATTTACATTTTTGTCATGGAGTAGTGGATTGACGATCTCAGTATGTTAAACTTAAGTATGTACGAATGAATCAAACGAAATCGCTCCTATTTCTTTAGGAAAAAGGTGTCGCGTAAAATAACAGGTTACATTCAAGGTATAACTTTTCCGTATCGATTTGACAGATAGGTAATATTTAAAACGTCTAACTTTGATTAATAAATGCAATAAATATGTTTTAGTCGTCTAAACGTTAAGTAAATAATTAAAAATAAGTTAACCTATAAATGCAAATCGATAGAAAAAAATTGCGATACACAAATCGCAAGCATTAAAGCGCGTACAGACTACAAACGATAGAAAACAAAATGTTGCATTTGTTTACATAAAAATAACGCCGCAGATTATACAAATACAATGTTTTCTTCGAAGATCCGTTTTAAAAACAGCAATATTACAATGTTTGAGCGTAGAAAAAAGCTACTCAAAAAAAGTGGAATAAAAATAATATCTAAGCTTAAGTAATACTCCGCTAAAAACTAGGCAAGTCTATTAAAAAAGGGAAACGTTTATACATTTCTGATTTCCCTGCATGAGCTGTACAATGATTTATAAAAAGAATTGTCGTTACAATTTCCATGAGCGCGTTGCCATTATTATTTTTATTTATGAATTTTTATTGATTGCTACTTCATTTAAAAGTGCTATATAAAAGTTTACCTCAAACTGTTCTGTTAAAGTCTTTAATGCGTGAAATGTCATTGTATGCATTTCAACTACGACAACCTTAAGCGTTTTTATTACAATTAGCAGCGTAAGGAATATTTTGCGATTTTTTTAATAAGACTAGTACATTTCATACATAATTTACAAAAGTAGTCGATGGGACCGTTTTAAATTACTAAATTATAATATGGAACATCTTTTTTGAAAAATGAAAGGACTAAAATAGTAAGTAATGAACACTACAAATATCAATTTGCATATAACTTCTTTCATAGCATATTTCAATTTTGTATTTTACAAATACTTTTTAGTTGGTTAAAACAGTTATCTCAGTGATATCTACATATAAAAATTCATTCAGTGAAATATGCATTTGAATTTAGTACCAATCAACTTTTTTGTTTGATTATCAAAAAATGATCATTATTAGATCCAAAAGCACAAATGAAAAATCTTGTTCTAGTGCACTAAAAATTAAAATCTTTATGAATTGGAGCCAAATGCTTTATGAATATTAAATGCTATCATAAATAATCATTGAAGTCATTTAGAGGAATGAAACACGTTGTAAAATAATAAAATGGAATACTTCATAAACTCATCATACGTGATATTTACAAATTATTATATTACGTCAGAAGAATTTCTAATAAATCAAAATTATTTTGTTGTGTAGAATAAGATTAAGAAAAAAATTAATCTGTAAAAATGTTACTATATAATTTGAAATCATATAATTTATAAAAAGCTAATTATAAAACATTAGGCGCATTTACTTTTACTGATGAACCACTTAATGAAGGTATATTTAACAATGTTGAGTTTACTGACAATTCGGAATTAACATTCATCGCATACCTCTATTATACGAGAATAATTTCTTACTCACGTAAATTTTCAAACGAATATATAAAAAATAATTTATAGAGTATCTCTGGAAATTATGTATATGCATATTTTTGAAGACAAGTAACAATGGCCTTTGCTGATATACTATATATAAGTGACTTTCATTCTTTCAAAAATTTCTATAAGACTTTCAAACTAAATTCGAATCTGGTCCTTTTAATTTCAGTAATAAAGTTACATGGAAAGGAGCTACTTACAATAATTTAGCTAAACATGCTCTGTTGAGAAAACACGTATTGCCAATAAAGACAGCTTTAAAGTGATTAATAGTTCTAAGCAAAAATTGAGAACCGATATTATCTTTAAGGCTAAAAGAAAAATCGTCGCCTTATTTGAATTGAAAATAAATAACATCAAAGATTCATGAAACAAACAAATAATAACGAGATAAAAATTTGAAGTTGAAGTCAGACTTTTAACTTAGTTTTTCAAAAACATCAAAACTAGCGATAGTACCCATGTGATAATAAATGAACATGAGTGTTGTTTGTTTCCGTAAAATTCATTGAATTCATAGAAAAAGAATTTAGTGAATTCAATAAAATATTTGTTTGAATAATCGTAAACAAATATTTGTTGGAAACTAATAAATATTTTATAGCTTTGAATACGGTAATTATATTTTAATAAAAAATTATTTTTATCATAATGAATATTTCTGAATTTCAAATAAATATTTGTTTACAATCTTTTAAACAAATATTTTATCGAATTTGCTAAAAATGTTATTAATGTCGTATATTAATAACATAAGAGAGTTATTAATTCCTTTCCATAAGGATGACTTATTATTATCTACAATTATTTGTCATAAAAAATGGAGGACTACAATGGTTCAATCGGTAGAGCAGTGAGCACGTAACTTAGAGGTTGTAAGTGCAATTCCCGATCTCTGCTCCCGATCTTTACACAAGCACCAACGAAGAATTTATTTTCAATTAGTGATTTGTTTACAAAACACATCGCATGCCTCCGTCATTGATTAGCTCCGATGTGGAAGTGTAAAAAAGCGACGTTAAATAAAATGAAAAAAATTATATATAATTATTAGGCATCTCAGATTTTTACATTATAGATCGTTTGCGATGTAATAATACTGAGCGAATGTTATGTACAACACTCAAATATAATACAACTTCACTGAGAATAACATTATCGAATTTCAAACAATGCTTGTTTGAATAATACTATTAACAAGTCATACACTAATTTTTTCTTGGTTTTCTTTTTTTTCAACTTGTTATTAAATTAGTTAGTATTACTCAAATATACATTTCCTGAAATCGAGTAAAAGTTTGTTTCCGAGTGTCAATTATTTCCTGATATATTACAATAGCTTTTAATTATTATACAGGTTTTAAAATAATTGCTAATCCTATCAAAAAATTCCGATGCAAACAAACTACCGGCGCAATTATACCTTGCACAATAATTTTGATATACTAAAAACCGTATGCTTATTTAATTTAAGTTTATGGCCGACATGATTAGAATAAATTTCATAGCTCACGTTTTTTATGTTTCGCAAATTTCAATTATTATCGAAAAACTATCTATTTTAATTAATGTATATCTCAAAATAAAAAGTGGGCAGTGATATTTTATATAGCACAAGTCCATAGACTACTTGGTCGTTACTAATTGGTAACGTTTGCAAACGCATTAGCGCGTTTTGAAACAAAAATTGCGATACAAAAATAATTATCGCTTGTTATAAAACACAATTGATACTTGAAAAATCTCACTAGCGCTTATTGAGAAACTGGCAGTTTGTACTTGTATGGCCAAATGCAAAGCAAAATCACCGTAAAAATTCTGCGCATCAGTCCTTTTACCAGTATCTATATTTTTTAATACAGTCGTTACCCAGATCCACTACGATGAGATGTTGCCCTGGTAAAATTGCAATTCCCGAGGGCCGACGTAATTTTGAATTGTGAGAGTCGATTTCCGATAAGAGAGTTCCACCACCAAGCTTCAGAACTTGAATCACAGTGCGCCCTTTATCTGTACACGTTGCTAATACTCGACCTGCACTATCGATGGCAATTCCTCCGTATCTGCCTTTTCCTAATTTAAACAAAAATCGATATGACATAGCCTAAACAAATTCACCACTCTGACAATTGTATATTTAATATTAATTAGTATAATTAAAAATGATAAAGTGTTAAAAATTAATTTAAAAAATGTGGGTTTACAATTTTTGATATTAACTAATTATTTTTTATCATAATGTGTTTTCTGATTCATGTGCAATGATAACAATAATTATGTAGAAAAACAAAAACAATATAGGAATCTGTAATTAGCTACGACATCCCCTTAAATAAAAAAATTATAATTTGCACTGCGACACAATATCTTGTCGTTACTTGGATGTGCGTCTTTGCACTCTGTAATCGTATTACAGCTCTCGAGTAAACGACAGCTGCTATAATTTTTAACGTAAATATTAATATTATCTAATAAGTTCATTTGTCAGAAAGTGTAAATACCTTTTCCTTCAGTATTTATTTCTTCAGCAAAATCACCTTTCGCAGAAAAAACTTGAATACGGGAACCAGCAATTAAAATTTCACCAGCAGGACCAACAGCAACGGATATTATTAATTTAAACGTATTTTTCTTCCCGACCTGTGCGCATATAAATTTAAAAAATAAAAAATCTATTGATAATTGTAAAGAAATAAGTATTACTTCATTATTATGAAAAATACCTGAAAAAGAATTTTTCCATCACAGTCGAATACAAATACACAACACTGTCCATTATCAGCGACTAAAACGTGACCATAGCTTCTATCTACTGCAACATCTATAGGCTCCTTTAGATATAAAATTAATATTAATTATGTATTTATAATGGGAATGGGCTTATTTTGTTATTGCATTATTACTCACTTGAAACGCATTATGTGAAAAAGATCTTATTGTATCCCCAAGTGTTGTCATTTCTGTTACTGTTTTTGTCCTCCAATTTACGACAACTAAACCCTGTTCAGATATTGCGATTCCTGTACAACTACGGTCTTCTAATCCTTCATTAGTGATATGTCTTTGAAATTCTAAATTTTCATCCAGAACCTATTAAATATAACAAGAATATTTTTTAAATTATTTAATAAAAACACACTTGTTCCTTCATGTAGTTTTAAAATAAATGCAACTTTATGCAAGAATAATGTTGAACAACTGGAATAAAAAATAGTTTAAAACTTAAATAATGTGTAGCTATATCTCTTAAACTAACCTTTATTCTGGAATTTCCTGTGTCCACAACATAAACCATTCCATTATCATCGACAGCTACAGCAACCGGTTGATGGAATTCATCTTTACCAGAACCTCTTCGACCATAAACTTTAATTGGTTCATTATGTTCAGTTACATCGAAAAACAAAGGATAATCTTTGATAGGCCTTTCAAAGACAGATATTCGCAAAGCATAACGTCCGGCTGTGACTGGTCTAAACATAACTTCGTACAATCCATTTTCAAGATCTTTAACTTCCGTTCCAACAGAAGAGTTTTCAGTTTGTGACTGATTGGTATCGGTTTGGCAAATTTCTGCTCCAATTGGATCACCACCAGCATTTCGTGGATGTCCGTGGTAATCGACGGTCTCAACTTGAACGACAGTTTGCAAATTTACGACGGCAATGTCTCTCAATTTAGCTCGACATAAACCTAAACAAAAAAAATATTAATTAAAACTATTTATCATGAGATGTTTGAATTGATATTATATTAA
Source organism: Theocolax elegans (assembly GCA_026168455.1). Lineage (NCBI taxonomy): Eukaryota > Metazoa > Arthropoda > Insecta > Hymenoptera > Cerocephalidae > Theocolax > Theocolax elegans. Next base: position 36,182,158 of record CM047426.1, on the reverse strand, counting down.
AAAAATTAATAAGCGAAATTATACAAATTAATAAGATTGTACGAAATTAAATAATGAATAATACTTCAATATGAAAAATTCTCGTATATAGTTATCTTGTTAAATACGTAAACTGTAGAAAAAAGTGTATCAAACTACATATTTTATTATAACAAAAATAAAATTTTCAGTTACAATTCCACATATTTCGGTCTTACATTCAAAATTTATTCTCAAATATAGAAAAAAATCCAATATCTAAAAGCTTTATATATGTTTGGAATAAAGTGTGTAATTTCAACTATCAGACCAAAATAAGTGGAATTGTAACTGTAATTTATGGCAGTTAAAAGAAGAATTGATCATTAATTCTTGAAATTTTTCAAATTTTCAGTTGAGTTAAAAATAATACCTGGTAGTGTTGTACTAGATCTAACTCTACCAAATGAACTAAGTGATTGTTCCAAATTCGCTAAAGCATCATTGTGATTAAATTCTGAAGTAATAAATGCATTTTCTCTTGGTTCACTGAGAGCGACAGCAGCATCTAACTGATCTGATAAGCTGCCAATTCTTTGTGTAATATTTCGTACTTCGACCTTAAAGTTAGAAAGCGTTAATTATAATACAACATTAGACATTAGACATTAGAACAACATAAAAAAAGAAGGATAAAAAATTACTTGATACTGCAAGCCTTCGCACTCGCGCTCGACTTTGTTCTTTTCAGCTTCTATTAAAGCATGCTGCTCTTCAAGAACGTGTTTTTTATCTCTAGCTGCTGCAGTAACTGCAGCTTGTAGCTCCGCTTTTCGCCATTGCACTTTAGCAATTATACTGTCAAATTCAACATCTACTGCTTCCAAACACTTTTGTTTAGCAGTATCTAACCTTTGAAGTTCTGTACTTACTGAATCTTGTGCATGGGTCAACTTTAAAATATATACAATTAACTTTTTATTATAGTGTTATAAAAACAATAATTATTATATCACAATACTCACCTTTGATATACATTCGTTTGCTTTATACAATAATATTTCAGACATGCGTTTTATAGCTATACTAAATGGAATAATGGTGTGTTCGGTACATCCAGGTGATGTACCAGCATGGCTTCCACCGGTACAAACTGTACAAAATACTGTGTCACATGTTTCACAAAACAACAACTCCTGATTTATATGTACTGAACATTTTGGAATCACCTAAAATAAAAAAAAGTTATAAATCCATGTTTAAAACTTCTTAAGAATTAAAAATGAAAACTACAAACTTCTCTACGTTGTCTAGACATTAAGTCTAATAACTGATTGACAAGGAAACTAGGAGGCAGTGCTGGAACTCCACCTCGTGGTATGGTTATCAGTTCTCTACAAATTGGACATCTGAAGGCTCCAGCTTCTCGTGTCTGTGAAGCTGCGATCCTTGTAAGGCAATGTAAGCATACCTGTAATAATATAAAATATCAAATTGATCATTTCTTTTCTCCTTATCAGCTGCACTAAATAAAAATTAATAGTCTATTAAATAACATATACAGCTATATGGTACTGGCATTAAATATTCTCTGAGTACTTGAAACATTAGTACCCTGTTTTTACATGGAGATTATTTCTTTAAGAGCGAATGACTCATTCCACTTACCGTGTGGGAGCATGGTAATAACTTTGGAGTGTGTTCGCTACCATCGTACACACAGAGACAGGTACCGCATGTCAAAAAACTCTCATTGAAGTCTTCGTAATTAATGCTTACTGTTTCCACGAGCATTGAGCTCATGCTGACCATCCTCTCCCCCAACCGTGTCCTGTAAGAAATTTAAGATGTCAAGAATTCCAGTAGATTATTATTAATAATAAACCTGTATATTACTTATATTACGGATTAACATTTTTAAATAAATTATTAACTTGAAATATTAATCTAGGTTTTAATCAAATGAAATAAATCTTTGTTTATAATAATATCACAAACATTTATTATTAAAATGCAAACAATCATATAAACGATAGTCATAACCATTATGTAAAAAATAAAGATAATCAGAATTAAATAGATTACAATGCAAATGTAACAAAAATTTATGTACAATTAAAGACAACACTTAAAAGTTAGTTTTAACATAAAACATAAAAGTTTTAATTATAAAAAATAACAAGTGATAAACGAATTAATAAATATTAAATTTCAAATACATATATTACTTAAAAAAATTCGTTCTTCCAACTATTTACTGTAAACATTGGAAAGACACTTAAATGCAAATTCTACCTAAGAAAAAAAAGCAACAATAGGACACTTAAAAATAAATATTCAATAAAATCACAATAGCACATACATATTTTGAAAGGTGATAACTTGAGACGACATAGTTCATGTATAGATGCACAATGAAAGCACTCTTATATCCTCGTAGGTAATAAATAAAAGTAAAGTTCATCCGAAAAAATCAACACTTATCCAACGTCGCAATAAGGTAGGAGCACGATTTACATATTCTTTTATTCTCGAGTGTACATCACGAGAATTCGAGAGATGCGAAGGGAAAAGAATAGTTACAATAATAATAATAGTGATAATAATATATGCGTGCGAGAGACACAAAATGCAACCGGAGATGGGAAAGAAGAGAAGAGAAAAAAATAAAAATAAAAATAAAGGTAAAAATAAAAGAATAAGAGGAAGAAAAGGAAAAAGAAAGAAACTGGGGAACAATAGTAGCCGCGCGCGGAGAGAACGCGCGTAAGTGTATATATATATATATATATATATAATGAAAAAAGCGAGATAAAAGAAGTGTACGTTGGGTAGAGCGAGACGGAAAACACAAGGGGTGACTGTCCGCGAATTCGTGGAAATTCTAAACTTACTGTATGGCCAAGCGTAGAGCCTCCATGACGACGAAATATAATCCCGGTGTTTCTAACAGAGAGAGAAAGAAGAGAGAAAGGAGCGTTGCTCAAACCCGGGTAAAACGACTCATAATCTCACCCTACGCATCGCACGAATTTTCAGAGAGCGCGTTATCAAAAAAAAACTTTCTCTCCGCTGTGGAGTCAGAGAGCGCGTATACATAAACAGCGAGTCCGCGCTCGACTGAGGCGCTATAGAACCTTTATTTCTTTTAACTCTCTTTCTCTCTCTTCGTGCTCGCGAGCCACGCTATGAGACAGACAAAGACAGGTAGCGAGGCAGCGAGGCAGCGAGGCAGAGGGACAGAGAAGAGAAGTCTATCTATCTCTTTATGTCTCGGCGCCTCGTGCACGCGAATAGGATGCGACCGACAGAGAGAGAGTGAGAGAGAGAGAAAGAGAGACGTAAATACCCCTGCACTCCCCGGCCCGGACCGCAGTCCACAGTCGCCCGCGGTGCAATATACCTACCTCTTCCCCCTACTCCCCACTTTCCAGACGAACACAGCTGACGGGATTCTCCGATCCGTCGTTCCCGTATTCTTATTCCTTGCGGAACGGGGATTTATTTGTTGTCTTTTGACGCGTGGGTGGGGGACATTTTTCAACGGAGGAACGAATGAACGCGCGATCTTTGAATTTTAAGATTATACGAAACTCGACTTTTCGAAAGATGCGCGTGTGTTTAGAATGACACTGTTTGTTGCACTGAAATCAGAACGCTGCACTCGTTCGAATGGATCTTGTATAAATAATGCAATTGAGTGACCACCACTATAATTATTTTTTTTGTGTTTCCTTTATTATCTTTTAGGCTATCAATTTCCAGAATCAGTTTTCAAATTCTCAAAAGCAAAGACTACCAAACTATTGGTCAACGACACACTATACATGAATATTGAAAGCTTCCTTACAATTAAACTTTTCGTAATTTTAGCCTTAAATTTCCGTAATAATAATTGAAATGTTAAACTATACCACATGTACAATTGAAATTATTATCGTAATATTTCTGACCGAACTTGTTAAAGAAAAACAGTGCGGTAAATAGAACTACAATAAAAGTGCAATAGCACTATTAGAGACGATCACCGGTATAAACTAGTAAAAAAAGAAAAGGAAAGTACGCATACCTAATATTATTCTTATAACCGGGCACACTGCGCAGAATCGAGAAATCCCGCAACTCCGAAATGGAAGCCTCTTCCCCTCGCTATATAGTTATATATTGTAGGTGTATGTATATATATACATATCTTCCTTTTTTTCCCCTCCCAAAAAGTGCAAACTCAACAGTACCCACACACGGATCGTGACACACGAACGCACACCAGAATCCACAAGTTTATCTCTTGGGAGTAAAGTTGGGAAAAACTTGATGAACCTAATGTATATAGAGTTTTTAATTAGAACGCGGAAAATAAAATAAAACTTGGTTTTGAAACGATGTGCAGACGTGCAGTAGGATGGATACTTGCGTGTATATAGTATATAGGTATACAATATGAAAAACTCACATGAAGGGACAGCAGCTCATTAGCGTGTCTCGTTTGGAAGCACCGGTGTTAAAGGATATAAAGTTGGTCGCGCACCTCGAGATCGCGAGCACGAGGCATCGAGAAAGCAGGTGTTTCAAATTTGCACTACCGCCGAAGTTGATATTTAGGTCACTGTTCACCTGTCTGTGACACTGCACCCTCTCTCGTAGAGGCTCCGTCCTGCGAGTGGCACACCGCGCACGCGCCCTTATACCCCTCGTGTCTCGTGCTCGGTCTGCCTCTACGTGTCCCACTCTCCACCGGAGAATCGACCTTTTAAATAACTGGGCAACTATGCGAAAGATAGATATACTGTATATAAATATACTTTGTACCAAACTCGAGTTCGTTCACTCTTCTTTCGGGATTCTCTATACTTACGCGTGCTTATTACGTTACTTTTCGAGTTTACTTTTCAATCACTTCGATTTTTCTGTTTCACGCATCAGTTGTACACCTATACATAAACCATACGCCGCTAATACCCTTTTAATTCAATTATTATTGTTCATTTTATACTTACTTTATGCAATGCCAACATTTTTAAAAATGCATGAAACGTTCATAATATTTATTTATTTTCCGAATCCAATCCTACACGTCATTATATTCTGCATAATTATTCTTAATAATCTTGACGTTCATTCTCTTATTCACTCAACAATAACGACAAAAAGAAACTTACTCTAAAGGTCTTGAATATAACGTATACTTATTGTTATTCACCGACGAAACACTAAGAAACAAAGACCACGTGGAAGAAAAATTCAATTAAATTAAAAGCTCGGAAGAATTCGACTCGTAAAAAATGTGATTCCTGCAGACAATGCAGTTCTCACCTGAAAAATCAAACGCGCACCTATTCAAAAATGTACAACCGAGTGAACAAGTATTCGTAGAATTCTCGAAGTTGAAAAAACATACTAACTCGATAAAATTGACAATTTTACAGTCGAGGTGTACTCACAGCGGTGAGAAAAAAATATGTGTATATTTTCGAGCAACCGGCAGGCAGGAAGGCGCGAGAGTACAGGTATACAACGCGACGTGGTAATATAAAATTAAAATGCGAGTCACGGGAAACGAGCGGGAAGGACTTTTATGCGTGCGGCATTCTTTCGAAGGGAAGTTCCAAAGACGTGAGACGCTTATCTAGCGTAAAACGCACAAGAATCTGAGCAAGCTTCGATACACATATATACAAGTTTAACAAATTATTACTTTTTTTTTAAGTATAAGCATATGTAGTATACATCTAGGTGTATAACAACGAGTTGTGACATAACTGTAACCAATATAAATATAAATTATCTTCTTATCTAAACTGGAAGTGTAGTAACGTTTTACTATTTATTTAAATTTTATACTATTATTGATTCACGCATGGCGAAGCCGATGAGCCAGCAACAATGTACTATCGATTTCATAGTCGATCTGAAATATTTACTAGTTTTTTACTATTGATTGATAATTTTGTGGTAAGTTACTGCGGAGATAGAAAAAAATTCTGCCGGTTATTGTTTTAGATTCGATTTATTTAATTAAATTTTTAAGTTGGCGTTCATTTAAAAATACATATTCTTATTGCGCAATGGTGTACAGTTGATATGTCTTCTCTTAAAAAATAAAATATATCATTACACTTTATTGCATCATTTATTCTATTATATCAGTGATAAATTATACTATGAAAATCACGCAATAATTACTCAAATTGCCAATATCGTGGAGATATAAAAAATCTTTTTAATTGGTAAAATAATTAAAATAATCAATTTCTTAAATTAATTAATAATTTACATATATATCTATATGAATCGTTATATTAAAAACTATACGAATCTCTCCCAATATTATCGGAAATAATAAGCAAAAAAAAAGTAGGTTAAACTATTAATTCGCCACGAGTCACGTAGGTTCAAAGTTTCGATAATAAGAGTTGCATATATACCCTACATGCAAGCAGGAAAAGAGACATCGTTTAACGTTTATCGGTGCAAAGCGAGTTCGTTGGACTTTTTGTCGACGACTGGTGCGGTTACATATACGGCCCCTCTACGGGTGTGAGTATTCGTCATGTTTTCTTTCCGCGCGTGGCGTTTAACAAAATCCTTGAATTACTGTAAGCTAAGACAGTGTAAAGAACGAAAAGAATCGTAGTCGATCGATGCCATTATTACTTAGCGCTTTTGAATGTGTTATTGGTACATAGAAGCATTAAACTATCATTATTTTGCAGAATTATTTAAACGACTAAAAGTAAATCAATCGACTCGGTGTACAGAAAATAAATCTTTAATCACTTATTAAAATTTGTTGTACAATCAATAAATTACACTATAAATAACGCGTGTTCATATAAATTAATATTGGGTAGAAACGTAAAATTTGATACTGCAATACAGTATAATATCACAATATATATTCACTCGAATGGCTGTACGTTATCATGTTTAAAATATCTAGGAAACGAAACTGTTCGTATATGGTAAAACGTTTCTTCGCCAAAATGACCTGAAATAATTAAAAAAAATAATAATACAAATAAAAACAAAAGTAAAACAAAAAAGTATTAAAGAATCACTCGTAAATATTGAGATCGAGTCTATCTCTAACGGCATTATAAAAGAAAAGAGTTTAATCGTCCGACCCTTGGGCGATTATCTGGTGAATCCAGTCGACGTAACTGTAGACCCTAGTGTGCACGTCGGGATAGCCTCGAGCACAAGGCGATCCCCAAGATCCGATTCCAATCTGAACTCCGTCGACCACGAGGACCCCACCAGCATCTCCCTGTACAGATAGATAGAGAAATCGGCGTTAACTTTAATGCGTATAGATATAGAGAGGTACGTAGGTATAATAATACGTATAAGATGAGTAACGCAATTTTCACCAATACCGCGGAAATCGCACACTTACGTAGCAGAGTCCTTGGCCAATACCGCTATCGGTGCAGATGTTCGATCGAGTCACGCTGGGGAATGTCTTTCGACATCTGTCCAACTTCACTGTTGTCAACTGAATTACTTTTAACGTTAAGCTGTACGATCCCTCTAACTGAAAATCGTATAACATTTTATTTCGCAATACGGACTTTTTTAACCCGCAGGTATACGCATTACTTTTTACATGCGATAATCCATTAATCACTTCTACTTAAATTATGATGTATGAGTAATGTTTGTTTAAATCGTTTGTTAAATTAATCAAACAACTTAATCTTTGAGTTAGCAATACCAAAGCAATGCGATAAGTAACGAGCTTCGTAACTATATACGATCTTAATATTTATGACACTCTAATAAATTCTCGACTTTAAGCTTCAATTAAATAGATGAATGTTGTTACTTCTGTTCGCGTACAACAACTCGATAAAAAATAAAAGAATGTATGTTTAGACTATCGAACCATGGGATAAAATTGTACCTGGTTCCTGCCCCAACCGGTGAAAACAGCCGAACGGTTGTTATCATCGAAATCTTCGAAGGGCAGTCGGATCGGCGCAATCGAGGATGAGTACTCGACCTTGGTACCGAGTTTAATTAGACCGATGTCATCGTGTTTCTCGCTTCGCACGTACTTGGAATGCAAATGAATCTCGGCGACGCGGAAGGCGACACCACCGTAAACCAGATTGTTACTTCCGAGGACAACGATAAAGTTTGAAATCGGATTGTCAGCGAGACAATGAGCAGCTGTTAAGATCCATTCGTTGTCGATCAATGATCCACTGCACTTGTATTTTCCATGGATACGGATCAACGCTTGATACGGGTATCCATTTTTTGCTGCTTCCTCACCACCCACGATCCGACTGTTTATCGAGCTTACTGCAATTCAACGAGTTAATATTTTCTAGTAGTACAAAATTTCATTGATTAAATTGATGATTGATTCGGATCGATCAAAATAACCATATACACAATTTTATGTTAAGCAACAGGAGGATTATTCTAAATAATTGTAAGAGAAAAAGAGACACTCGAGATGTATATTGAAAAACATTTATTTTAAATAAATATCAATAAAAAAGTCGGACGTTTTTAAGAATTCGGTACCAGAATTTATATACTTGATCCAATTTCTTCTTGATGAATCAATGTGACATAGTAATAATTATATAATAAAAAAAACCACTTAACTATACTCTCATATCTACAACATTCCGTTGCGTCAAGAATACAAAATAATTAAAAATAAATTATACTATTTAAACAATGAATCACGTTCACTTAATAAATGAATAATTTAGATATGATAAACTTTGTATATATTATGTTTTACCGCTCGAAATGGAAAGTGATGCCAAAATGGTAAGAAGGTAGACTACACGGCACATAATTGACGATTGCACAGAGACTATCTTACACCTTGTCATTTATTGAAATAATTATCAGCTGTTATTTGCACAAACCGTACATAGCTATATGCCATACTCTGATTATCAGTAAATTGCCTATATACACGGAGAGTTGGCGAATTTCAGAAAAACATCATCAACAATAAGTATTTACCTCTGATAAATGATGGATGAGGATTTATTGCTTCTAATGAACCCGCATTTTTTTACATCGTCATTGTATTCATCCTACGAAATTTTACATTTCTCTGGTCTATTTTTTATTGCGCATCATTTGTATTAGGATATTTGATACTGCGAATCGATTTACGATTGCATTTTTTATCCTAATAAGGAAAATGGATATATTTTGGTGCGTTAATAGACGAATAGCGTTTTATTTTGTAGGCGTACCATTTCTTTTGAAATTAAACTATTTCTTTGGAATCAGATTTCTACTTTTTTCTTTATTAATTTGCAAACGTTTCATATTGTATACGCCGCTGACATGTGCAACGTGAAAATCTTTTAGCTAATTGTTAGAAAAATTGACACTTGACTCCGAGGTTTTGAATTCACTTTATTTGATCTTATTTTTGCAGCACAAATATACAACAATGTTTAAATAATATAATTAATGTTGTTACTTTAAAGAATTTATTACTGTAGTATACAATACAATAAATATAACTATTATTTATTCAATTCTTAGTTTCTTTATCAATGTATTTCTTAATCCAATCGACGTAGCTGTATACTCGTGTAAAAACATCGGGTTTTCCTTTAGCGCACGGCGTTCCCCAAGACACGACACCAATTTGTTCACCATCAGCTACCAATGGACCACCTGAATCACCCTGCAGTAAAAAAAGGAAATTTCTAAACTATATAAGTAAAAATATAAAAAAATTGCACGATTCGATATTTAATTTAGTTAAACTGTATTCTGTGGACGTAACGTTCGGGTATACAAATATTTAAACTCTTGAACCTTCCAAGAATATAATTCTCGTCGAGTTACATTAAAATCGTTGCTTTCCGCTAAGTAAATTTCCTGGGGTTTCTCCAAATTGACTTTGTGATAAGGAAATACAGTCGCCACGTGTCATAATTCTAATGACACGTAACCCAATAACCAATTCCGTATTATAGTTTAAAATTAAGTTACCTGATGTGTGGTACAATTAACGAGTTGTATATACATATTTATATCAATAAATTCTGATGATAAGTATGTACTTACGTGACAAGCTCCTTCGCCCTTTTTTGTTAAGGTACAGATATTCTTACTCGTCACGCGGAAACTCGTATTCAAGCAATCGGTTTGATCGATCACACTGAGTTTTATATGCTGCAACTCGTTTGGCGGTTGTCCCGGGTACTGCATGTTTATTACAACGTTACGGATTTAAATACGAATTACAATATAGTAATAAAGACTATAAGACATACCGAAGTAGTACCCCATCCGGACAAAGTAGCTGGATAATCGGCTTTATCAAAATCACCACTTGGTAGTTTAACTGGCTTAACTTTCTCATTAAATTCGATATCCTTATCCAACTCAATCAATCCAATGTCATTCCTAATTAATAAGGAACTGTAATTTGGATGACCAATTGTAAGTTTGGATTGATACTTCTCGCCGCCTTTGTCAAGGTAATTTGTACCGACTACTGCAGTAATTGCTGTATTGTTGAATCTGGGAATGGAAAAAAATCTTCGAACATGGAAAAATGATTATACTCGTTGTTGCGCTATATATTTTACAAAAATTGTGAACAATTCATATTCGTTAGCGTGATTATTTTTCAATTTTTCCCTTACATAATGGATTTAGCGTTAAATAAAATGCGTTCAATAAAATGCATGAATATTCCGAAGAATAAAAATGCGCGGAAACAACAAGATGAATTTAATTAACTCGAAACCTAAATAGAAAAGTGTCGTTAAAGAACAAAAAGTAAGATATTTTACTTATAATGGAAAATGGTAAAGGAAAGCCATCAACCCGTAAAATTTACGAGCTATTGTATATCTATATAGGTATATACATTCTCGAGATGACAATAGATCATAACTTCATAATTCAGATGCCATATAAACTTTAAATTATTTGTGGGAAGAATTTAGCGCGTCGTTCATTATATAAATGATTCCTAAATGTCTATGAACTAGAATTTTTAATTTCACAATCGACGCATTCAAAGAAATCCGTGGGTGAGATTTGTTTGCAGTAACACTTAAATTTTACTTACCCAGCTAAACAATGAGCGGCAGTTAATATCCAACGTTTATTAAGAATCGAACCTCCGCAAAAGTGACGATTATTTAGCCTTAGAGAAACTTGATATGGAAATTGTCCATCTTCTGCCGTTGTGCCACCAACAATTTTAGGTTCATCTTGTTCTAAACGTGATTAAAAAATAAATAATATAAATATTGCGAGGTATATAGGGTTCAGCGTGATTAGAAAAAGACTTTTTTAATACAAAAATTACCAATTGCAGCAGCTTCAACGCGATACCCAATAACGCATAACAAACCAAAAATAACGACTAGTCTACGAAATATTGAAGTATCCATTGGAGAATATGTAAGTCAAATAAAGTGAGGGATACCTTTTATGAATAAAGCGGTATAAAAGAATATTTTAGTCGTCTCGTAAACTCGTCCTTATATGCCCTAAGTTTTCCGTAAATGCTAAATAGATATAAGTAATATCGTATAACTAAGTTACACGTATAGATATATAAATTTGGGTCGCATACCCATCGAGACGTAGAACAAGACGTTACGATGTATCACGCGTAGCCTATGATATAAACGCATGTGTGCTAAACCGGATGGTTGATAATGCTTAACTATATAACAAAGATTTCAACGAATTACCTTTGTTATTTTGTTCTTTCGCGATATTATATCCTTTCACTACCGATCATATCGAAGATTTGCTCTAGTTTTTCAAAAATTATTAACAATAATTAGTTGTTACGTAGAGTTGTTTTGCAGGTACGTCGAGTTGGATATGATACTACACGATACGATACACATATTATTTTTAATTACATCGGGTATCGTAAACGGTCACGAGTATAAACGATTTCCTTACGAAAAGTAAAATATTAGTGTAATCTTTGCATCTTATTGTATTTTAATGATAGTAAATGCGTATTATAATTATATTTGCTATCGGTGAAACTAAACGAATGATTAAAAATTGTTTACCTTGGTAGTCGAACGATAAAGATTCGGTGTTACATCGCGCGCTACAATGATCCGTGTAAAAATAGTAAAAAATTATCGCAATTTATGTAAAAAGGCCAATATTACAGAATAAAACGAAATATCGATCAGAGTTTGATCTACATATCTACCCTTGTGTGGCATATTATAAAACTTGTCACACGTGAAAAGCTAACGTGTATTTTTATACATATACGTATATATATATATATATATATATATCTGTGTATCTTAAATGAAAACGCTATCTAATCGCTATATCGTACACATTACTACTATAAATCTTAAAATAAAAATTATAATCTCTAGAATTATATAATAGAATCATCTGAGTGTACGTTATGCAGAATAAATGCATCGAGCTAAGGAGGCCACTCGAATCTCGATCATCCAATTTAACAAAGTCCCGACGCTGGGTATATAAATGTGCAGTCGTATATAGTAACCTAAGGAGCACGTATAAATAACATAAGACTCTATTCCTACTTGAATAACATCTGTACAACGACCAACGGACCGCCTGCGAGAGCCTCGCTGAAAAAAGGAGCTCGTATATAAGTATGTGACGTAACACCAGTGCTACTTAAGTTGCAGTTGGATAGATGCACGGGGCTATACAGATCGTTTTGGATACTTTCATCATCTAACGTGTTATATTATCAATTTCAAAGATGAAACAAATCTATCAAGTATTAGTATTGCGAGAATAAATCTCTTCTTTATCTGTAAGCGAGGAGTAGAGAAAGTCATACATGTCAGAATTTCCATTTTTCACGTTTAACGCCTGTATTAAATTAAACCGTAAAATAATACAAAATTAATTCATTTTTATAAAGTTGTGAGAAAAGCTTTTAAAAAATTGCAGATACGGTTAAAAATGTAATTTATTCAACATGTTGATACAAGTTGAATAAAATGTATTATTAATAACCATTTATATTTATTTTTTATTTTTCCTGAAAAATTAAGGATGAATCATACAACACATTTTTAATAAATTACTCATACCAAAAAATTTTTCGCAAAACTGCAGTCTAGCAGTTTATTTTAGTAAGGATAAAATCAAAATGAGTCATATATATAATATATATATACATTTGATAAAAGTGGATTCAATGTCTTGTCATCAAAACTCTTTTTGATAATTAATTTTCTTATCCGGAAACAAACCATAATGAAATAATTTATTATCATTGCTATGCATATGAAAAAAAGACGCGTTTCGATATTTCATTGAATTTGATGCTATAATACACTTTAAACGACGGTTTTCACTTTTTATGTTTGTTGGTTTATTCTTGCAGTAATAACCTAATATCGCTTATAGTTTTCTAATCTTGTAAACTGCAATATTATTCATGTACTATTCGCGTTATTAATACGATAATATTGAAAGCTATATATATATATATATCATAAATTAAATAATATAATGAAACAATAAATCATAGTTTATTTAATGTAAAATGCATTACTTATTATCCTAGTGTAAAAAATGATGTATTATATTCATGATACCTTGTCACTATTAATCACCCGAAAAGAATTGCAAAAAAATGATAAAACCAATATGCATCGAGTTCGAAAATTGAGATTCAGCGATCGTGCTTTTGAAAGCAATGAGTTGCGGTTAAAATCTATCTGTCGCTTACTATTGATCCATACTTTGCAGGTATTTGCAAAACATATGCTAGATATAAAAACTTCTATTAACGTATCTCTGTCATGGACAATTTGATCTGCGTTTTCAGTAACAATTAATATTAAGAACAAGTTATTAGTGAATTACAAAATCAAACATTAGTATATATGTATAATGATTTTAATTAAAATAAATTTTTGAAAGTTTTATCTAAGAAAATTAAAGAAAATTGCTGCTGTTTCATTAGCACGTATAGCTTCCCTAAAATCAATATATCGCTTATATATGTAACATATTATTATATTATATATTTAATTAAACCTAACAGAATTTTATTTCTGTGCATTTAATTCATATAATTGTTATAAATAAAATACTGCTCCGAAAACATAATTGAATATGTCAAATTTGAATATATCAGATTTCAGAATTCATTAGTTTTCGGACAGAGCTGTGCATTGTCCAAATTATTTGCACCTAAAAATACAACATTCGAGTATTGCAAATACTTTAAAACATGTTTCTAAGAATATTTTTTAAAGCTACAAACGTTATTACTTCAAAGCATGCTTTACCGAAAATTACGAATTTTAAGAAAAAATGCATTTTAGATTATAATTCTTTTGTCAGTTTGTGAAACATTCTGAAATTTTTATGTTCTGTAATACGATTTCCTATCAACCAATTTCACCTACTAATTTTAGAGATAAGCGATCAAAAATTTCATCCAAAAATATATAATTCTCAGTTTCTTCGATAATTACAAATCGTTGTAGCTGAAAAACATTGAAGATCGTTGTTAACCATAAAAACTACCTTCACCACCAATTTCAAGTGAATTTAAAGATTTTATGATCGAAAACATTTGCCATAAAAAACTCTATTTTTCGGTTTTTATTTATTTTATCAAAAACTAATCTATATAGCATATATCTATTACTATATGTTTTACGACTATGATTTACCACCATGATCTTCTTCAGTTTATTTGACCGATTAGTTTCAAAGATATGATAAATTGAAAAAAAAAATAAGTTTTTAATGACTTGAAAATTAATAGAGACAATTTGAAAAATCGAAACGAGCGAAAATATTTTTATTTTTTACCAAGCACATTTTGGTCAGATTAAATGATCATATATCACCTGCAACATTGAATAATTTCAAAAATACATTTTTAAAAATTGATATTGATATTTTTTAAAAACACCAACGTGATTTGAACATCCAAAGTGATTTGGATTGTAGACATGACAAAACATATTTCTAAAAGTTTTTAGTACAACGAGAAATTTTACATATAACATAGCATAATATTGTATATTATTATAAAAAAATTACACTATACATTACTTTCTCTGCGAGAAGGCGTTAGATAGCGAAATATTAAAACACAATAAATGTTAAGTTTATACTGGCTTTGTCATTACTTCGCTATTTGAATATAATACGTATATAATCTAAATTAGTACAACTATAGCGTAATAAATAAGAATTTTAATCAGTTAAAATATCAATCAATCGTTCAATAGTAAATAAAAAAATGTACATAATTCCACAGTGACGGTTCCTTTGATCTGGTTATCGTTCATAAATTAACAGTTTTCGAGTGTAAAAATTAAATTATTTTTAAATGCCAATCATCAAAATTTACAGTCGAAAAATTAAACGTTAATATGAGTAATTATTATCAGTTAACAACGAAACGTAAAGACGAGCGCAATATTTTATATAAGAATTGTGACGATTTTACTCGTTAACCGATTTTTCTCGCCATTGTGATATTGACCTATACTTTAATCTGATAATTACAAGGTACCGTTAACCAGTTCGATTGTAAGATAAGATATCGATCGAGACGAGATCGAAATGAAAGTTAAGTATTGTTAACACATATTATTTCAATTTATTATTTCTACTTATTTGGATGACATATTCATGTATATAAAATCGTACGCAAACGTGATTAATTCGATTAATCCAAATAATCGTTAATCCAGTCGGCATAAGAGGAGACTCTTGTGAAAACATCGGGTCGTCCGAAAGCGCAAGGGTATCCGAATGAAACGATTCCAACTTGAACTCCATTGGCTACCAAAGGACTCCCAGAATCACCCTGGAGATAGATAAAAATGACATTTTCATTTTAAGTTACTAAATGTTTTTGATGCATTATCAAACACAAAATAATGCAGATACAATGAATTACTTTAGTTTTTGATTTAATATTTATCATTCAGCGTAACTGTTTCCAATTAATCAAGATAACAACGAGTAAAATTTCTTAAGTAAAATTAAAATTACGCGTATATATTGATATTGATTTATAACTCACGTTACATACGCCTGTTCCGTAATTTCCAATAGTACAAACCATCGTCTCTTGAATTAAAATCAGTCTTATTCTCAACCAGGCTGATTTACATGCTGCCTGATTCATGATTTTCAGTTCAACTTGTTGAAGAGTATTCGTAATTGTACCTCCACGCTATAAAAACAGCAATTTTATCGTTAAGTACAATTAGCGTAGGTAGGAAAAAAATAGAAAAATACTTTTTTGTGTCCCCATCCTGTAAGTGTAACAGTGGCATTGTCTGCTATCTGCTGATACTGTTTTGGTAACTTAATTGGTTGTACTTTATTAGTGAAAACAATGTTTTTCTTCACACGAATGACTGCTATATCGTTTACCGCGTGTTCATTGTGAGGTCTCTGTAAAAAAATAAAGATTTAATAATTATTTAATAAAAAATTTTATAAATCGTTAATTGTTCGATTTAATTGTTAATCGTTGAATTTTTTTAATCTAACCATCTAATCATAATGTATCAGTTTAAAAACGAATATAAATAATTTTAATAAAAGGTTGTAAAACGTTCCAAAAATCATTATAAAGTACAAAGACATTAAAAAAACAATCTTTATGAGCTCTTCTCTATTCTACAATAAATATCACATTTTAAAAAAGTCCAAACTCACAGTGTAATTATCGTGAATATTTATTGATTCGATTTGAATAATTTGCTCAGTTCCATCAGCAGTTAAATTATTGGTACCAACAACCGCCGTCAAAGATGAGGGTCGACTGATGTAACTGTAAGACGCATATAAAACACGGAAATATACATTGATAAAATAAACGAGTATTATGTTTGTAAATGTGTGTTTGCAAAGCTCACCCTGTTACACAGTGACCAGCTGTAAGTAAGTAACGTTTATGTATGATTGAAGCTCCACAAAGAAAACCTTGACTATCCTTCAAGTAAGCTTGATACGGATATTTTTCAATTGGTGCATCAGTACCGTTGACTATTCTTTGATTTATCTTAGCTAAAAACGAAAACAGTGTTATATTGTTATCAAATTATTATATTATAAATACGCGCACTACATATTCACCATTAACAGATGCCAATACGGCTAGTAAGAAGATTCCAAAGTAATAATCCATGGTTGAGCTATAAATGCGCGTACTTCGATCAATGGTATTTATATTGTATTCGTTTAACTAGATTAATCGGCAGTTAAAGGAAATAATCAATTATAAATACTGATAAAGTTGTTGATAGTACTGAATTACTTTTTACTTTGTTGCGTGCAGATGTAGATAAAAAATGATGGAACGATCAAGGATCTATTAAATAATATTAATTAATTAATCCAATTAAATTTCAATAGAATTTATCATTTTTTCTAATTAATAATATGGAAGCAATTATAAACTTATTCTATTTTTACCAACTAGAATTTTATATATGCCAAATTCACATAAAATATACTTGCTTGTTTTTATATAAAAAAATTAAATATTTCTATCTCAAAGTACAGATTGACACAAAATATTAATTTCAGTTAATAAGGAATGTTAATTTTTTCGTATTCCACATTAAAAGACAATCAAGCTACAGAGATATAATGTTAAAACCCCGAACATTATAACTTGATTGATAAATGTAAAAATCTGAAGAGTTTCGACAAGATGATGATACACTGTAAAAGAAGCTTACTGAACGAGAATTTTAAAATATTTAATTTATTAATAATTACTTTTTATTGGATGCGGTTGAGTATCAATTTGAGCTTTATAGCAACCAAAAAATTTAATCCTTCAGGAACGAAAATTGTTGAAAATGTTTGTAGATGACATACAAAGCAAGAGCGTTGTAGCGAAAGATACGATACAAACAGTACCAGTTAAGTATATTTCTAGAGAGATTTTTAATGTGCCATATCAAGTATACATAAACGATCGAGACGAAAGAGACGCATAATATAAAATACTTTTCGTTCAAAAACATAGCTGACGAATAGTCGCAATCGTTTTGAACAATCGACATTTACTAGTATCACCTTTGTTGTACTTATATTTTCAAGTTCATTAAATAAATAATACTATATCCCCAATTACTCTCCCTTGTATTCCTCAATTCTATACACATTAAATTAAAACTGAATTGCAATACTAAATTTTGGCATATCACATCATTT
Source organism: Theocolax elegans (assembly GCA_026168455.1). Classification (NCBI taxonomy): domain Eukaryota; kingdom Metazoa; phylum Arthropoda; class Insecta; order Hymenoptera; family Cerocephalidae; genus Theocolax; species Theocolax elegans. The sequence continues at coordinate 36,164,008 of CM047426.1, read as the reverse complement.
TATAGACACAAAATATTAAATCCGTCATTTTACATTCGTAAGATTTTATCTGGTGAGTTTTCAAAATTTTGTTTTATTCTTACTATTGCAAGACTAATTGCTTTTAATTTATTCAAAAGTACTTTGAAAATATATATTATTGATCTAAACTGAATTCTTCTTAAATATGCCTCAAGAAGCGAATTTGCTTGCTTGAACGTGATTTTTCTATAATCACACCCATTTTTCTATACAATCGAGCGGAATTTCTTTTTATTAAAAATGAGATAGTACAACTCGAAAATGAATATTCTAAAATCAACCAAATTCCCCTTGATTATAAAGAAATTGTATAGGTGTAACCGGATTTTCATCGAAAGGCATATTTAATAAGGATTCTGTTTCGATCAAAAATATATTTTTTCATTGTACATAAATCATACATTAACATTAATTGTATTTGCATATTTCTTTAATTAAATTATTCTAACAATTTAATTCTTAATTACCTAAATAAATTCCACATTCATAATCTGTAGCTCAAATATTTTCACTTTACTAATAAATAAATAAATAAATAATACTGTTTAGATAATGCAAAAGAAGCATAATTCTGCATATAGTACTTAATAAAATGTGACGTGAAACAAACGTAATAGCGAGTATAGCCTGTGAATAAATGACGACATATTAATTGTTACTCGGGTTAACAACCGTACTCGACGATTTTCCCCTAATGTGTACCAATTTCACATTGCGTCAATATAAGCTTAATCAATATGACGTAAATATTACCTGAAACGTAGTAGGGGTCACAATTTTCTTATAATAAAAAGGATCGTAACATAATCGAGCAAATGATTAATTAAAAATTGATCTAAACAGCGATCATGAAATTTTATTCAATCGTGTACACATATTTATTTCTAAGTTTATACGGTAGATAAATATGTGATACATCAATTTTTTGTACTTTTGTAATGTAATTAATATTGCATATTTCCAGATAAATCCAACGGAAATGTTCGTAAACTGAAAAATAAAAAGGGAATAGTAGGTGGTACAACTGCGTACAACGGAGCGTTTCCTTATCAAGTATCTTTAAGATTTGAAAATGGTCATCACTTTTGCGGTGGTTCGATAATAAGCGACAGGTGGATACTTACCGCTGCGCACTGTTTATACGAGTAATATTAATAAAAATATATTGTAAATAATCGATGTCTTTCATTATAGTCTTTTTTGATTTTTGTTTGTTTTTTAAAAATATTTTAAATAATACTTTCTTATTGCAGCATATGTATTGAAATAAATTACGTTCATGAACGACTAAATGATTGTTATTGTACACAGGAAGAGTAAGCAAATAATCCGAGTTGTCGTAGGAACCAACAGCCTTCGTTCAACCGGGTGGTGGTACTGGTCAACTCGACATATTATCCATCCGGGCTTCAATTATAACTCGCTTAACAACGACATTGGTCTCATAATGCTCGACTCATCCATTCGTTTTAACGATTTTGCGAAGCCTCTGATTCTTCCTAACTCGAATGCCGATTTCACTGGAAGTATCGCGATCGTATCGGGCTGGGGTACTTTAGCAGTAAGTATCGTCTCACAGAATTTTTTGCATTTTTTTTGCATTTTTTACTTTTAAGTTAAACTAATTTTAGGTAAAGTTGATGGTACCTCGTACCTCGTGACGACTAGTTAATTGTTAAATAACACGCTATTTTTCAGTTAAGGGGAAATACTCCAATCTACCTTCAACAGTCTTCCTGTCGTATTTTAAGTTTAAGAGAGTGTTACGATTATTTTGGTTCGCGAATATCATCTACGAATGTGTGCACGTTAACTTCACGAGGACGTGGAAACTGCCACGTAAGAACATCGTTTAGTATTCGAGGCTCGAAAAAATTGTAACCTATTATCATTTTTAAAAACAGGGTGATTCGGGAGGACCACTAGTAGTCAACGCTGTGCAAATTGGAGTAGTTTCATTTGGCTATCCTTGTGCACTAGGTTACCCCGATGTCTATACGCGAGTAGGAAGTTACACGAGCTGGATCAAACGAACAATTAATTGACGTCCTGAATTAAACAATGTATGCGATTATTGTTGTGTAATGTACCTCTAAATATATATTTAATGTATTCCTATTATTATTAGAACGACTCTACGACTGGCCATGAAATGTCGTTCTCCGATGTATAAGAATTGCAATAATTACAATGCATTATGAATCGATGAATCTAAAATTAATATATATTAATTATTTATTCAAACTCTTTATAACAATATATCTTATTAAAAATCTAAATATTCTATTTATTATAAATTGAGAATAGCCTAAATCTAATATCCTAAATTAAATGGACAAATTAAAAATAATGCACTTGGTAAGTTTTTTTCGCTAATTTCATTATTTTTATGTATGAAAGCGTAGCGAAGATAAATTACTAGGCGCTCAATCTGGAACTTCTATGTACACCGTACAATAGAAAAAATTTTAGTTATTTTGAGAAAACATTTTGTCTATTTAAACTTTTCATGTATTCATGTATTCCGTGCAATTATTGCCATAACTTAAACTATTATTGTGCGTTATATCTATATAGATATAGGATGAATATATAGAAATAGGACCATTTTCCCTATCTATTTCAGGCTTCTCAAAAATTTACCGAGTTATATCTTAGGAACATGATTACATACATACATCGATCCCTACATACAGTTTTGGCAGGAACTTATACGAAATCTATGGTGGATAAATGTTGTTTAGATGTATACGTCTATTGTATTTTGATATATCACTAATTTTTTAATGATGAAAATATAAGGCTCTCCCGTCTAAAGGTCGTTCCTAAAAAATTTGTAATTACCCGCGTGTTCTTATCATAATCGGAGACAGTAATTTAATATTATGCCAGCATAGTCATAAATTATTACTTAGCTTTGATCATATCCTCGCTTCTATATAATTATCATTATATATACATATATATAGATATACCTACATAGAATCAAATTGCTCAATTTTTAATGAGATGGTATGTCTTTAACTACGGATTTACGACACCGCAGAAATAATTAAATTATTATATACACGTTAATATATAGTTAGAAGTTAGATGAAGATGTTAATTATCGAAGAGTTGCAGTTAATAAAAAGGAAATATTATTTTTAATGTAACAAAAAATCAAGTGAAATAAAAGATTATCAAAATAGCTGCACGCGTTCGTGAATCCATGGAAGGTAACTGTAGACTCTCGTGTAAACGTCGGGTACACCCACGGCACACGGATCTCCGAACGAAACAATTCCAATTTGAACAGCATCGACGTCGGTGAGAGGTCCACCGGAGTCAGCCTGTAGAATTACATTCTAAAGTGAAAATACATCGGTTGCACACGCGATATATAGGTATATAGATTATACATATGGCTCAATGTGTCTCTCTCTGTGTGTGTGTGTGTGTTTTGTATACCTATACATACGCATATATAAGTGTATATACGTACGTTACACGCGCCTTCGCCCTTCCTCGTCAAGGTACAAATGTGGCTCTCCTTGACGAGAGATTTCCACCATTGATCGCATCTCTCGTTACTAATCACGTTCAAATCAATCTCCATGAGCACGTCTGACGGTTGTGTCTGTTCCTACGCGATAGCATTGGATAAATGTTTATTTAACACTGATCGTACGTTTCGCTAACTAAATTATTACCTATACTTGTGTACATACACCTTTGACAAATATCGTGATAAATAATACTATAAGAATTAGAATTTAATAAAGAAACAAATTAAAATTAACGTTATTATTTCCTCCATGTCAAATAAATCCGAAATTATTACTGGTTATAGGTATTAGCGACTACTTTTATATACGTTTACAAAATTTCGACTTTAGCAAGCATAATCCATATTACCATAATCTATAGCGAAATACTAGCTGCGATGAAAATAAAAAAACGAAAAGACTTTTGTAATAATAATAAAAATCTTACTCCTGTGCTTCCCCACCCAGATAGGACGACACCACTCGAAGAGTTAAAGTTTCGATTAGGTAATTTGACTGGTCGAACTCTCTCTTTAAAAGTAATATCATCTTTCAATCGTATCAAAGCAATATCGTTTATACCGACGTATCTATCAAATTCTTGATGAACAATGAATTTCTCCACTTTGTAAACGTCGCCATCAGCTGACGCACGTAGGCTCGTACCAACGGTAACGGTCATTCCGTAGATGGTTGGACTGTGTTTAGAAATTCACGTACAAATACACTAGTGAACTTTATTTAATATTTATAGACATAGTAAATGTAACGAGGTGCGTGACTCACCTAGTTAAACAATGCGCAGCCGTAAGGACATAGCGAGCGTTTAAAATTGTACCGCTACAGAAGAAATATCCGTATTTTTTTAGGAGCACTTGGTAAGGAAATTTTTCAATCGAGGTAATTTTACCACCTACTATCCGACCAACTGGTTCGCCTATAACATTTAAATTAATATTAAATTTCGTTAATTCGGTAGATAGTGAAATGTTCAACTATGTAAGTACTATTTTATATTTACAAGTGATTTGAAAAATTACAATATAGTAAATAATATTGATTACGTCATTTTACGTACAAGATTAAAATTAATATTTCAAGAATTAAATGATACGAGCATAGATTTACCATCAATGTTAATTATAAAGTTAATAAATAGCACTACAAAAATCAACTTCATTTCGTTGGATTTTAATTGTTAAAAATATGTTAAAATATGGTGGTTAGTACATCTCTTACGAGAGACTAAATACGCTTATCGATTACTTACATACTTATACAAGTTTGATAAAAATGCGAGCTATACGATTCTGTAGATTATCTATATTAGGCTATAAAGAAAAAATTCTAACCATTAAGTTACTCTCCGAGACAAAGTTATTCATTTTTAAACATATCGATTCACATATAATATGGTCAAATTTATATTATAGAAAAATATTTATTTGTCACAGTGATACATTGATTAATACATTGTTGTTGTTTCAAAATTCATAAAAAAACGTTTTTATGAATTTTACTATTTATTATTATATTATATACATTATACTATAGATATAATATATATTAGAATCGGACTAGAGAGTAATATATAAAAGTCACAAGGCGCATATACATATAAATCTTCTTATTCTATTGTGTTTAATTGGCAACAGTCTTGTTTATCCAGTCGATGAACGAGTAAACTCGCGTGTATACGTCGGGTACACCAAGAGCACAAGGCATCCCAAACGATACAATTCCGATTTGTACTCCATCTTGAGACACCAAAGGACCACCGGAATCTCCCTGTTATCGTATAAAAGAAGATAATAGACTTCAAGTTTAGTCAAGATAGATTTTTACCTATTAATTATTTGTTATTATTATTAATTAATTAAAACTTCCTTCGTATATGGAAATAATAATTCAAGTTAATTCATTCCCAGTTGTATAATTTACCTTACACATATAGATGGCTTAATTTAATTTCGATATAACTTAATAATCATTTTAATAACCATTTAACCATTATTTGAAATTCGTAATTTAAAGATAATTGTAGATTTTGACTTGACTATATTTTATTATACACTCTTTCTAAATTTGTGAGGATGTAAAGAGCCAATTAGGTTATAGTTTATAGTGATAATAACAAATACGTCGTAATAATAGTACGTATATGTATATATTGTCGATTAAAACATTACTTACATTGCAAGCTCCTTGTCCTTTTTCGGTGAAAGTGCAAACGTGAGTATCCTTCACGAATATCCAAAATCTTTTGCACTTCGATTTAGTGAGTACATTCAGCTGAATTTCTTGTAAATCACTCGCTGGTGGATCTTGGTTCTACCATAAAATTAATGGAATGTATTGAATTCGCCGTTATAATTAAATTTGATGAAAATATAGTGATGATCAAATAGATTAATTTTTGACTTACGCTCGTTTTTCCCCAACCGGTGAGAGTGACAGTTTTGTCGAAGTCTTCGTAATTTTCGGTAGGTAATTCGATTGGTGATACTTTGAGATTAAATTTAATATCTTCGGTTAAACGAATGATACCCAAATCGTTCTTTACTACAAAGAGACCACCGTATTTAGGGTGAGGTATCAACGCTTCGGCCTGGTACGTCACTCCTTCTTCGCCGTCCAAGACATTCGTACCGGCTAGTATAGTCATTTTCGATGCATCACGTCTATAATGTAACATGTGATAATTGTTTACACATACAATGAAACTGTAATACAAATCTTCAATAAAATTACTTTTTTTTTTAAATTAATTTCTGGCAACATTACTTATACGAAGGGTATGAAATTATTCTAATACGTAAACATCATTTCAATTTAGAATATTTAAAATTATAGAAATAATTTATTGCTTTTAGCACTGAAATTATTATTAACTCGACAACTGTTTTCTTATTTAAAAATGTAGCTTTAGTAAATAAACGTGTTCGTTTAATAATTTTTTACTAAAAATAAAAAACATTTTCTATCAAAATTTATGTATAATAAGTAAATTTTACCTACCCTGAAATACAATGAGCAGCTGTCAAAACGTGTCGCTTTCCTATAATTGAACCACCACACAAAAATCGTCCATTGTCTCTCAATTGCACTTGATAGGGATATTTTCCATCTGGGGCTTTGACACCTCCAACGATCCGTGGCGTTGGACTATCAGCTGATGCATAAAATCATACACAGATTTATATACATGAAAGCATTTACATGGAATTATACGTAACAAAAATTCTTTTAAATCATTTAAATATTTATTTTTCACGTTTAAATTTAACCAAATGTTGTACTTGTCTAAAGAACGTTAACAGTATAATAAATCAATAGAACGATAAAAGGGTGAATATGATGTAAACATAATAATTTTAAACAATAATATTAGCCAAATTACAAACCAAAAGCTGTAGCCAACAAACACGTAAGAAGAATCACCGAGAAGGTATGCATATTCTTTGTAACAAGCGAAACCTGTGGATCCAACTGCATCGTCGCTGCGTTTATATATCGAATGATTAAAATCATGAATATAAACAAACAATTACTAACGCGTATATCAATGTAATTATATCTAGCGTCGTCTTTTAGATAAAAAAATATAAAATAATATGTAATCTTTATACAAAATGTAGACTTTTTCCATTAAAATTTTAGGGATCAATCGATCTATATATCATCGGATCATCTTGATCGATAAAATATAAAATTGTTTTTTCATTATGAAAATTCATGTAATTAATCGTAGATAATGCAAAACGTGCCATAAGCAGATGCATGTCTAACATTTACGCGATCTGATTGCGTATTTTGATCATATGTTGCAGTTCCAATCATTGATACGTCAATATATATATATATTTTTGTTTTAATATTTACATTATTATCAAATATTTACCTTGAACATTTTTTTGATATTATCTATACGTATCGGGTGAGATGCGCAGTTCGAAAAGAATACGGAAGTGCAGTGTAAATTAATTTTTAATAAATGATTGTTATGCTCTTAAGTATTAAAAGATTAATTGCTTTTATTCAAACTTTTAAGTCAAAATGAAAGTTTTCATATGAAAATCATTAAAACATTTGATAGTTTCAATTTTGTCAAAATAACATTAGTTGATGTAAATTTTATTGCTCTCTATTCGTCATACAAATATTTTGTAAATAATTATTAATTATAAAATTACCGCGAGCGGAGGCCGATGAGCCAGAACCCTGAGAGGGGCCGGGCGCCGGGGGTTTCCGTTTATTTTTTGCCCTAACAACGACGCATGCGCAACAATCAAAGGCGCGCTCGCGTTGCTAATGACGCTTTCTCATATGACATAAAAACTTTAATCCAACGATCTTCGGTAATTTAACTACGTATATCCATAATTTTAAAAAGGAAAATAGAAAAATGTCCGAACAATCTTTATTAAACAAAGAAAGGAATTTCCTCGAGCTAAACCAAGAGCTCGAAGAAAAAGTTAAAAGTTTAATGGTCGAAGTGGATTCGATAATCAGTAAACAAGAAGTCGTTATACGTAAACCAAATCCAGCCACTCGTAATTTATGGAAAAATAATAATTATCATCGAAAAGCTCAATCTTTAACCGATTCGGATTCGGATGACGAAAGGGAAACCGATGGGTAAATATTATATACGTTATTGTTATTATCGTTACTATAGATGATCGCTCGGTACGCTCGCACTTGATTAATTATATTGTACACATCCTTATTTTAGTACAACCGGTGATTGTAAACACGATAACGAGATTGACGACGAAAAAATTGCGAGAAGGAAAAAACGATCCACCAACGAGACGATCATACGATTTTTAAAGGCACAAATAGTCAAGCTACAAGCCGACTTGCAAGCTGCGCAACGCGAGACCAAAAAAAAGGCAGGTGCAACCAATTATTTGTTAATCAACAAAATATACCTATATGTACATACATATATATTTATTTTAATTTATAGTTATTTTGTTTTACTAGTAGATTTTCGATTTTAGAATGATTGCTGCAAGGAACTGGAAGCAGAGATAAAAAAACACGAAGGGAAAAAAGAAAAATTACACAATCAAATAGCCAGTCAGAAAGAGACGATATTGAAAGCTGAAGTGTCGATTAATGATTTGAACGCGAAGATTCAATCGCAAACTTCGGAAATTTTAAGTTTAAGAAAAGTAATGTTGTAATTACTTATTTATTCTATGTGCAAGAATTCTCCAGCTATTTGTACATGTATATTTTTCAGGAAGTTGAAGGATTAAAAAAAGATTTGAAATCGTTGAATCAACTATCGTCGAATAATGATTTGAGATTCAACCGAAGTTTAGAAGAGAACGAGAGACTGAAGAGTTCTTTAAAAACTAGTCAAGCCGAAGAAAAGGTATTGCGTTAGAATATTGTGCACATTTCTTTTTTATTTTATCACATTTTTGAAGGTACATTTATAATTCTAGGAACTGAGAGAACAAATTCGAAAAATTCAGGAAGAAAAACGATTATCAATAAAGAATTTAGACAAACAAAGAATGGATATATTTCAGGCATTTAAAAAACAGTCACAACTCGTCGATAATTTAAAGAAACAAAAAGTTAATGCATTATTTATACTCTAATTATATTTTCAATCAATTAGATGTAATCTATTGCTGAATAATTTGTTCATTTTTAGGCATACTTAGAAGCTAGTAAGGAAATTCAATTCATTGAGGAAGACTTTACGAGATTGCTCGAATGGAAACCTGATGCTTGATATTTATTTATTTGAATATTAGAATCAATTAATCTATAGAATTAATTTTCTGTATATACTACCTGTAATTACTGTGAGAAGACTTTTTACCTATATGTTTTTTATTATTTGTAGATTATGCAATAAACCGATTGTTATAAAAAAACTGTTCTAGTATACAATTTACTATTACTTAATTAATATTTATTGTATTATTAAGTACTTTCGTTATTTTATATTATATGAGACTTAAAAAATTGAAATCATTTTTTATTTTTTAATTAACAATATGTTGACTTTTTCCAAAAAATCTTTCTGTAACGCTCTTCTGTTTGCTTTGAATAGCATGTACGAATTTTTTCAAAATTTTGATCACTAAATGATCGAGATTGTCCTGCAGCCGCAAGGATCAATTTTTCACCTATCATTACCGGCAAAAAGTGGTTATTAATTTTTAAATAATTTAAATTTATTACTTTTAATAAAATCTTTGTCAGCTTCTTCAATATTACTTAAGTGTCACGCATGCATTTTTCTAGATTTTTAGTTCGAGAATTGCAGAAAATTCTTGGGATTTTAAAAATAGATCCCTATAATTTGGCTATCACATTTCTTTAAATACAGTATATTCTAAATTAGAAATTTTTATACATGTTCCGTTGTATTTTTCGAACTTATTGGGAAAAGATTCAACTTTCTCAAGAATAAATCAATATGTTTATTTAGATATCTACTCTTACTTATCCATAAAATTTATAATTATTATATAAATCGATTCAAACAGCGATCGTTATTTACTTATCTTTCAACAAACTTAAAAACAATCTTAAAAAGATGTCAAGCAACCCGGCCCCGGTATATTCAGTCATAATCGAGTCAAAAAAACGTTCGCTGTTACTCAATCAAATGAAAAGCCGCCTCCGCTTTCTAGGTATGTCTCTTCATACTCGCTCTTTTTTTCTTATAGTTATTAAAAAAATTCAGGTAGAGGAATCAATTTTATTAGTGGGTTGATTGTTTAGTAATAATTATTTAGTATTTGATAGATGGTTTTTTAGAATTTCAAAATATATTTAAATGGTTTAAACATTTTATAAAAATTCAACTCTATTTGAATTTAATACTTTTAAGATATTTCATTGCTGTTTATGAATACACAATTTTCAAGTGTACGTTTCATATACGTTCAGAAACTTCAAAAGTTACGTTTAAGACTTTTAAATTATTAATATCAGAGAAAAATCATAAAATAACTTATCTTAAAAATCTTAATTTTATAAAGGATTAAAATTATGTAGCTAAAGGGTATAATTACAATGTATAATCTACTTTCTTCAAGGAAGATTTTTAAAATTGATACACATACTTTACGTACATAGCAAAAATTTATTGTTTCTTTATTACATAAATAATCAGAATGTACAATAATTTTATTTAATTTCAATCGTTTTCTTTCACTGATCCTTCAATAAATCATCATAATCACACTTTAAGTGCGCTGAAGTGCGCATAAAGCTATACGTCATGAATGAGAATTAAGTAAATGAATCGTTTCCATCGTTCCGTAAGAAAGAAAAAAGTTACGAAAAACGTATAGTTCTTTTACCTCCGAGGAAACGTTGTTCACAATTTTTTTATTGCAGCAAATGGAAAGTGTTCCATACGTGCTGTATATTTAATAATTTAGATTAACACTAATTGAGAAAAGAAAAAATGTATGACTGCTATCATTGGCGAAGAGACGGTTGACTTCGATCATCCTCTAAAATATTCCATACTGTAAGCCAATAATAGCTGCCTTCTTTTTCTTCAAAGCTTTCAATCTCACATTATTTGTTTGTTTGTTTGAGTTCGTATAATAAAATACCTAAAAGTTTACTCCTTCCTCATCACGGACATCAAAAAATTGCATCTTTACCACAAAGCGATAGATACGGTTTTCGATATAATTTGATTAGTACGCACTCACTCAGACTTTTGGTCTTATTGGATTTATTTAACTCGGCTCCTCAGGCCAAATATAGAAGGTTCTTTTTTTGTTCTTTTTCACTCTTGCACACTTCGCATTTGTTCTATTCACGTTTTTATACACGATATACGAGCAAAAATTTTTTTCATTACTTGATTTTTTTACATGTATGTCTATCTCACTTTTACTAGCATTCTTCGAAAGAGAGTCATCAAATTAAATTACAAAGAACAATTGCAATGCTCCTTCATCAACATCGTCGCGGAAAGTCAATTTTCCTTTTTCCAAATTTTATTTAATTGTAACATCGCAATGTTGCTTACGCCTTTTAGAGCGTTTACGTATTCAAATACAAGGAAGTAAAGGATTACATCCGATCGTCATTCTTATTGTCTAGTTAAAGATTCGTCAAAACAAGCATTGTTTATATTATTCTTTCGTTTGGTCTTGCGATATCAAACAACAAAAACTGTGGACGTCACAGACCAAATGTACTTTTTAATCAATAGCTAAACTAAAATATACATAAAGCTTAACAAAATTTATACGAGCACAGATTTTTTTCTAATTTTTTATCCTTTACTTCCCTTGCGACAAAATACATTATCAATTATAATCAAAGCTATCAACAGTGAGAGTTTGCAAGAAAAAAAATGATACACAAATAAATAAAAAATTTTTTGAAAAATTTAATTCGCTTACTTTCCAACATTTAATGTCATAAATTACATTACTACCTAAGACAAGTTTTGGATTATAAATGTAAGAATAGACAATGAACTTCTTTTTCAAATGAGACTTTATACAGTAATTACAGCCTTAGAGTCACGTCGATCTCATCCCGCACGTCTCAAAAACAATTTCACGATTAATGTTTCTTTTATTTTTATGTATATATAAATAAGATCGCCTCTCGTACAAATGATTTAACAATGTTAAATATCAATAATTAAAAATAAACGTTAAAAAGAATGAGCTTTATATATATATTGGCAAATATCAAAGAGAATAAAGTCTTAAAGCACAAGTAAACGCATCTCCATTAAGATGACGAATACATATACGTAGGAGTATGAGATCATCACTTGTGCAGTACGAAAAAAGACAGAATAATTTAATGTACCTAACGACGTGACTATGAAATAATTTTATTATAACGTATAAAAACCAGTTCTAAATGCGACCAGAGGGATAACACGGCACAAAGGCATCCTTGGATAGGAAATCAAATCAGCGATGTAAATAAATATTTAGAGACGCGTGTTTAACAATTGTAGAGCATGCCTCACGTTCATGACTTTTGTATCGCATTTTCGAATCAAGAGATCACGCTAGATAGCTGTAAGTATCTTTCTGACCCTCTGTACGCTCCAAATACTCCTTCTCAATTAAAATATCTATACATTTCTGAAAGAACATTTTTACGAATTAAATATTAAATAACCACTAATAATATTACATTTTTTCATCTTTTTTGAAAAACTAATAATGAATGAATTTATTTTTAATTTATTATTGTTTTATATGTATTTATAATAATAAAAATAATATAGGTAACAAATTATTATTGATGAAAATACAGATATTTACCTTAATAACGTGCACTCGAGGTTTGAACCTGGAGCTTAATTGATTCAATACTTCAGCAACAAGTTGCTGGTGTTTTAAAACTTTGCGCATTTTCATAATCCTTACAATAGCGGCTTGGATTAGGAGTTTTCGATCTTCTTCTATATGTTTGTGTGTCGTTTCTTGTTCAATCTTAAGCTCCGTCTTCATAGGTATGTTGATATTTACCCTAAGTTTTTTACTGAAAAAATTAAGTTAATATAATAATTGTAACTATAAGAAATATTCTATTGATTTTACTCTGAAATTAATAAAATTTTTTAAACAAATTAAAGGTCTAATTTTTTTATCCCACAATTGTACAATATATACCGTTATTCAATAAATACATTTCATTTTAAAATATTTACTTTTTGTATCCTGTAAAAAGCTCGACAGTTGAAGATGATCCTAATTCAGATTCATCATCACTGGTTACAAGTAGTTTCGCTTTCAGTAAAATCTGAATAACCTAGAAAATAAATGAAAATAAAAGTATATCAACATGATATTTTCTAATGTTAACATAATGCCTATATTTGCATAACACAATATATACTTGTAAAAGGAAATCCATTTTTATTTGCGTAGACTCGTGCAATTGTTGTATCGTCCAAGAAGTCGAGGTATTATATTGCAGTAACACTGCCATTTGGAAAGTTGATGCTTGCAGCGTATATCTAAACAAGTGAATACATTTTATAAATTAAAATAAGTGAAAATAATAACCGACTTTTCATTTTAAATAAATAAAATATTTACCGATTCTTAAAACAATTAGTATGAAGTTCACCTTTAGACATATTGTACAACCAATTTAACTTCCTTCCACTGTGTTGTGAACTGTAGAAAGTTGTGAATCTATGAACTGAACGCTCAAGCTTTAAAATAAAAAAATATATGATTATTTATAAATCAAATAATGCAATGTAAATAAAGTAATCAATACTACGCAGTACCTCCGTTGGCAAAGAGAAAGTAAACGATTGTTGAAACGGCCATGAACCAGATGATAACACTTGTATACTAAAATCTATATCTAAAGGTTCAGCAGAATTTGTAAGATGTCTACGAAAATGTTCATTTAAGTCTTTTGAAACCCCGATATCCTAAAAATAGAAAGTTTATAGACAAAATGTGAAATGGATGCTTATAAAATAAATAATATTTACCTGAAACATTCTTTGAAGTTTAGAAGTATACTCAAAGCCACAAGCCTGCTTTAATTTTGAAATCATGGAAGCCTCGGCGTCGTCGCTAGCAGACATGTGTTGCACCAATCTCTTTGCCAACATTTTGCTGTAGAATTTTTGGTACACGTCTTTGTCTTCGATGTATTTAAACACTACCATCTGACAATAAAATTCACTTCTTAAAACAAATGTCAATAATATAAATATATCAAATGAAAAAATTTACTTCAATACATACAACTTGGTTAAGTGTATCTTCAAGTTCTGCTTCTTCAGGATTTTTGCTGCTTTTCTTGAGCAGTAAATCACAGTATTTTGCTAATAATTCTGGAGACTTACTACTACTATTTGCTGCTTTAGTTACAGAATTAGTGTTAATAAATCGCCCACATGCCTTGTCAAGGGCTGCCACAAATCCGCTATCATTGTTAAATGCAATTAGTACTAAGGCATTATACTTTTTATGAACTTCCAAGATAGTATTAACATAAATCTTAGGATCCTAGAATTTTATAATAATTTTATCATAATTTATTATAGAGAAAACTAATATACTAATTAAATATCTCTTATAATTTCTTAATAATTAATAATAAATATTACTGAAGTAATTTTATTTTATTATCGTATTAAATTATTAGTTAAGATAGAAAGAAGTTTAGAAGTGAATATTCTTAGAAGAGATTAGAAAACATACATTAGCTGCCGAATCGCCACACTTGTCAATAGCTGCAAGACCTTGGTTAGCTATATGACTTTCTAACAAATTTCTCAATTCTCCAAGACCATTTGGTATTCTTGCTACTAATTGATACATTCTTCCTAAATCATCATTTTTATCCGAGTCTAGTAAATTTTGGAATTCTGCATGGAAAATATCAGGATGTTTTTCAATAAGCACTCTTTCACATGTTTTAGCTAATCTATCATGTGTCGTTTGATGTAGATAAACTTGAACTCGCTTTTGTTCTTCTTGTAACCTTTGCTCTACCTATAAAAAATGAAAACAAATGTATTTTGAAAATTTAAGATTGCTCTTTCAATAAGTTACTTAAATTGACAAAAATAAATTACTTTTTTCATGTACTCTGTTACAGGATTATGACGAAGAAATTCTGAACTTTCACGAGTATAAAACCTTTCTGTATCTTCAAGAAACAGGTTTTCAAATGACTCCTTATACACACTAAGGGTTTGACCTTTAGCACCTGGATCTTCTTCATTTAGGCCTAATTCCACATAACAATTTATTACGCCACTAACTAAACGGGTATTTATTGTTTCTCCATTTCTTTCCCTTTCAATTAATTTCAAGACAGCATTGGTAACCTAAAACACAGTTATTGTTAAACAGATTCAAGTGAGTCACTGTCTTAATAATGTTCATGCAAATATATAATTATTACTTGTCTGTTTAAATGTTTGAATAAATTATCTCTCCATGTCACCAATGCTAACTGATAAATTTCGTAAATTCCTCTCCGCCCCTCCTCGCATTCTCGACGGACCCAGTGACGATTTAAATATGCACATACTCCATTCAGTACTTTACTACTAAATTGGTATTCTTCCCACTGTCTTGTATAAAACTGAAGAACATCTTCATCCATAAGATCAATTCCTTGCTGCAGATTATATAATTACATTAGGTTGCTAAAATAAATCTTTAGAAAATTAAGAAAAATTAATCATTTGATATTATACCTTGAGTAATGTAATAAGATAATTTCTAAGGAAATCCCGTAATCGTTTATACAGTTCCAAACCTACTAATTGTGCACCACCCGTTACTTGACCTTTTTTACTTTTTGATGTTTGCCTTGAATTTATTTGCTGATGTACACTCGTGCAATAATTGTAAACATGCCTGGAAAATGTTGAATTTAGAAAAATGAGCGCTCTGAATGGAAAATTTAGCGATTGATACAGTGAGTAACGTACGTGTATAATTCAATGTATCTAGGTTTGGACATGCACTGCCTATTATAAACCTGTTCGATACCTTCTCTGAGGTCCCCCCAAATTTGATCAAGATCAATTTGTTTAAGACCAGGTGGTCCTTGATTACCACCTTGACTACTCCGATACCCAGACATTTTGAACTGAGGGTCAATTTCGTTGCGTCTGCTTGACACTCTTATAGACAAAATTTTGCTGAAATCAAATGTGTAGAAGGAAAGAAAATGAATGGTTAATTAATGATCATTATGGAAAGAGCAAGTAGACGAACAAATGAAGAAAAATGAAGCAACAAAGAAAACTAAAGTCCCTGCTACCTGTCCCATGTTGAGAATAAAGAGGCTTTGTCATCCCTATAAGTGGCTGGATCAAAATAGGAAATTGAACATGAGTAAATCGATGATTAAGAGGTAAAAATGAACCGAGGATAATCAAAGATATACAAGAAAGGCACGATGTTTTGAGCAACAAAAGAGGGAGATAAAAAAAAAAGGAAGTAATCGAGTCGCGCGAATACCGTTAGGGCAAACTGGCGTCAAAGGCCCTCGCGGAGACTCACCTTCCGACTTTCACCGCCGCATAAGCGAGAAACCGCGCGGAGGATCAGCTCCGCGCGTACGACCCACGTAAAACGATGCAGAGAACCAACCCGCCTGGCGCTCCCCCTCCGAGGGCCGCGTCTACCTCCTCTTCGAGGGCTACCCCCTTAAGTTCAATATCCCGTAAACCGGGGAAGAAGAGGAGGAGGCGAGTATTTAACCGAGCAGCAGCGACACTCTCCCGCGATTATAACTTCGGGTACACGAGGTCGAAAATTTCGTCTCTTCTTTAATCGCGACGACGACGACGACGACGAGCTGCTGCTGCTGCTGCTGCTGCTGCTGCCTCCCGTACACTTGACAGGTTAAGTCGCACGCCTGCCAACGACGCCGCGCTCATAATTTCGCTCGCGCCACAAACCAAGCATGCAATAAGACAAAGGGATTCGCGATTTTTATATCCTTTCCTCCTTTCGATACCGTGTGCATAAACACTGTAATAATATTTCAATTATCCGTTGGTTAATTTTATTTCTTTTTTTTTTAAATTACCTTTTAGACGTGCAAAACCAAAAAAATGTATCTAATTGATCAAACCGCGTAGTAGAATAGTCTCGATAAATATTTATCCAAGCACCTTTCGGTTTTTCGCGCCTGCGCCTTTTCCATTTTTCCTGATATATAATATATAGTTTCGAATTGCAATGTTATCTGTAAATACCGTTAAATCCTTCTTATCGCTCATTGTACTTTTCTCTTATCTTCGTCTATTGTTGCGAATAAATTAAAACTTTCGTTTCTTTTTAAAATTGCCAAATGATGAAAATATATATAGCATAACTTTTTTATATTTTAATATTATATTTTAATTGTTACTGCATATTTTACGATTTTAGATTAGTAGTTTTGTGATGTGTATATATATATATATATATACATATATATATATATATGTGACTGTAATATGGAAAAGTTGAATACTATTTGCTCGATATTGTAAAAATTATACATATATATATATAACACGTTAACGTTAACTGGGTAAGTTTGAAATATTTTCTCGATATTGTTATGGCAGCACTGCGCGTTTTCAAATGAACGTGTTATTCTGTAACTTTATTGTGATCTACGAATACGAAACCTAGCAAATAAGTACCCATAAATCATAATACGAGCATATTTACATTGATGTAATAACTACAAGCTTCTATATAAATAAAAAAAGCAATTATCGATACCATAAAATAAACACTTATTTCTATTTTGTATTTTCATCTTTTTAAATACAAATTTTTTCATTCTTTCAGTACTAATACTATAACTACAATATACTATAATGAGTAAAAGTCTAGATAATGATTATTTTTGAGAATAACAAATCACGACATTGAATTGACCTAGGAAGTCAAGAATTATATTTAATTCCGCGTGATTTTTCCAAACATTTGATATATACTAAAAGTCGATGATTCTAGATGTTGATTTTAGAAAAAATTTTATTGCTGTTTACGGTCAACATATTAAAAATTTAATAATCAAATAATGATTAACATATGTTATTAACATATGAGATATCTATACTCCAGTTTCAGTAACGTCCTTTATTAGTAAACAAGTTTATTTTTGGATTTTATCAATAACTTGGTTATACTACTCTATAGTACAATTTTTTTTTAATAAATTTAAATTTGTTTTTACTAAACAGAAATCTATAACATCATTGACAAATTTGAAAATAATTTAAAAATTACAAGTTGTTTTGAAACGTATAGAATAAAAAAACATATGTTGACATCTTCTAAAAAAGTGTGCACACCTCTTCATCATATTATTGAGAGGCTACTATTTTAATAATAAACATAAAATTTCTTTATTAAAATAAGACAAAGAATGCTTTTCTTTAAAAAACAAAAAATTAATTATTTTGAAGAAAAATTAAGAAAATGTCAAAGGAATGGTTGGCGATCAGCAATATATAGTACTCACAAATTAAATAAAGATAAATACATTGGTAATTGGAAAAATGATAAAAAAGAAGGAAAAGGAATTGAATATAATAGGTATAAATAATTGCATTTATTTTTATATAATTATATTACTTAAATTTGCATAAAATTACAAATTTTTAGAAATAATTTTATATACCAAGGAGATTGGAAAAATGGAATGAAACATGGATTTGGTATTCTTTATAAAATTACATACAGTAAAAAGCCTCAAAAGATTTATTCAGGATATTGGAGTTTTGGAAAGAAACAAGGTTTAGGAGTTCACTGGTACCATAATAAATTTTACAAAGGTAATTTTTTGAGAAATAAAAAGAATGGATTTGGTAGAATGTATTGGTGCGATGGACAATATTATGAAGGAATGTGGGAAAATAACTTATTTCATGGCAAAGGAATTCTTACATTAAGTAATTATTACTATTTTTAAATTTTCATTTTTATTTTTCGATTCTAATGAAAAATTTATTGATTAAGCAAATGGTAATCGATATGAAGGAGATTTTGTCAATGGAAAAAAAGAAGGAGGAGGTATTTTTTACCATGTTAAAGCTGGACAAATGCAGAATGGACAATGGATTAATGATATATGTGTCAAAAGTGTGATTGAAAATTTTTATTAACAACAAAAACTACCTTTGCAGTTTCTTTAATATCAAAGGTAAGAAAAAGTACCTTTATTATATGTAAGTATACATACATGCCAGTATCATATTTTTCTTAAATTAATATTGCACCACTTACATATATGTTCTAAGAGATTCTGTATTGAGATCCAGAATGTTGTATAATAAGTATCAAAATATATAAATTATAATATAAATAATTATAAAATTTATGCTATGAAAACTCTATTATTCAATGGGTTGTTTGCATTTTTAAAATGTGAAAATTCAATTTGTTCCTTTAGTAACTCTAATTCACGAATTCCAGACACAGTCACTTCGTATTTATGTGTTACAAGACTACGATAGAAATGAAGAGCAAATACTACAAAAATAATTAGCACTGGAATTAAAATTATTGTTGCTGACCAAGCTGCAATTGTGGATACCTCAAAAAATCTTAGCCAACAAAGTATAGCAATTTCCACAAGAAACAAAAATAGACCTAGCACTGTGGAGAATGCCCAAGCAATTTCAATATACCAATGCAGCCGTTCATGTGGTGATTCATTAACAAATGTAATGCAGTGCATGCTCGATACAGCCTCTATATTTGGTAAAATGCATGTTGAAATCATTAGCGCCAGCATATGAACTGCAACTAACAATGTTGTACAGACAGTGAATAGAATTATCATTTTTTCAGGTATATCATTCCAATTGTTTAGTTGCAACTCGACCATTGCAACCTGTAATTAAAATGATTATAAAATTAAAACAATATACTTCAGTAAAAATATTACAATACACGTAAATATATTAAACTAAAAAATTGTTAACATCAAATAGAAATTAAACAATCATGTGGTATCTCACCATTGCAAATCCAGAAAGTAGAGCAGATGTTTTACTTGAAGCTTTAAGTTTTGCTTTGCTGAGTTGCAATTTTTTCCATGCTAAATAGGTCGATGAGTGTAAACAATCTCCTGATGTTATCATGGTGGGCTAAAATTTTTATGTTAGCTAATATATTTCAAAAATTATTTTAAACATAAAGAAAGAAAAACAATTTTTTAAATGTATGATAATTTACTCAGAGAAAATTCTAACCTCCTTTTCATCAACAGTATTTTCCAGAAGATTTATATCATTATTCATGTTGCAACTTTACTTTAAAGATTTATAAAAAATATTATTCTTAAAATTAATAGATTTACACATTTTGAGTGTCTTAAAATAAATACAAGACCATAATAACTACATTTCTTAATTCTTTATTGACTTTATGCTAATTCTGTGCTTTGATGTCAGCACAGTACTTATGTGAAATGTATGTTATCTCTATGCAGTAGAAAATGAGATGAAAGGTCAAAGAAGTTGCAGTGATTAATTATACTCAACAACATTAATAAAAATATATAGGTATGAATAAATACACTGAAATCAATAATCATAGATTATTTATTACCAGATTTAAATTGTTACAATCATAGGTACTAGTTTTGTATAATGAAACAATTTTATATTCTTGCTCATTTCTGTCAAAAGATATTATTTACAAATTGTACAAAGATATACAATTCGAACAAAACGAATTGTTAACATGATTTAACGTTTTTTTTTATATAAAATTTCATTTTGCACGCATTTCAAAATGTACAATTACCATGAGATTCATAGTGTAGGCAGTTCATTGAATATAGCTTCCTTTTCTTGAACAATTAACAATAAATATACACAAAAGGTACAGCAAATTTTTTGGTCTCTGTGGTCACTGTAACAATTGATATTTATGTACAAACATGTGCGGTTACAAATTCGCGTGTTTCTCACTATAAAACGAAAAAAACATACATCAGACTTTTTACTATTTCACAGTTTCCGAAATTCGACAAATTTTGCGAAACGCGCATTTTTTTATAAACTCATTGCTGATACAGTCACGTGGTTACAAGCGAAACTACAATATTCTTTCGTAGAATATACCTCACTCAGCCTTTGGAAAAATAAAGTTCGTTGTTGTATGTGTGTATATGTGTGTGGATCACACAAACGAACATCAGTGTAATAACTACAAGCTTTACATAATACTAGTTTCCTTATCGCAGTTCGCACTTTATCAAAGTTTTGTTAAAGTACTGCATTGCCTTGTCCGCTTAAGTCACTACGCATGGCGAGGAATGTTTTTTTTTCATAAATCGATAGACATTATATTTACATAATTTGCGAGATTTCTACCTCGTGTACATATAAAAGGGAGGTGTCGCGATGAAACAAATCTATTTAAATTCAAATACATATTTGTTACACTTTAATCGGATAAATATTTAGTTGAATTTAAGACATTTGTTTTCGATGAATTGTATATATAAATAAAGAACATTCGCGAAGACAAAAGAAAAAGAATTGGTGAAAAAAAAATGTGTGTGGGTGTGTGTGTGTGTGTGTGTGTGTGTGTGTGTGTGTGTGTGTGTGTGTGTATGCATGTATGTATGTACGTATGTATGTACGCTTTTGGTAAAATAAAGCTGGAAGACAGTCTTGGCTTACGAAAATCGCGTAAACAAAAGACACGAGAAGCTAACACGGGTATGTAGTTTAATTTATTCGATCGTTCACTTAATATCTTTAATATATTCGATCTTGATTTCTGAATTATTCTACCTAAGTTGCTTTATTATTTTTTAAATATAAGATTGGCATAAAATTATGTATCATGCACGAAATAGTGCGTCATTTCCTCGCGTGATAATTAAATTTTTTTCTTTCAAATTGTTGCAAATTAAAATCGCAATTTTATGTTAATAATACGAATTAAAAGCAGATTTCTAAATTACTAATATTTAAGGCATATTTGCAAGTTATCGAAAAATGTTAAGATTTGAAACGAAACTGATATTTTTGTTTTGAAATAGGCGCCGAAAAGAAATTGTAGATAAACAAAATGAATAATAATAAGAAACAATAAGAAACGAATAAACTATGATAAATAGTTTTGCCGTTTGATCAGAATTATTAATTTCCGAGAATGTAAATTGGCAATGTCGTCAGAAATCCAGAAATAAAAAAAATCGTCGTCGAAATAAGTAACGTTAAGTCATACAACCTGAACGATCTGTAAAGTGTTTTGAGCAAGGGTATGCATGCCATTTCTACCTTCAACATCCGAGGATTCAATTTGCTCTTTGAGCAACTCAAGTTCTCGTATCCCAGAGACAGTAACTTCATATTTGTGTATAACCAAACTCCTATAGAAATGAATGGCGAACGCAAGGAAGATTATGAGAACTGGTACAAGGACGATACACGCTGACCACGCAGCTACTTGAGAAAAATCATAAAACTTAACCCAACAAAGAATCGCAATCTCAACTAGGAAAAGTAAAAGTCCAAGGAGCGTTGAGAATGCCCAAGCTACCTCGATGTACCAATGAAGTCTCTCGTGCGGTGATTCGTGTACCAGCGAGATGCTGTGCAAATTACAGACAGCCTCGATATTTGGGAGGATGCAGGTTGATATCATTAATGCTAGCATATGGACTGCTACGAGAAGCGTCGTGCATACTGCGAATGTCACCAACATTTCTTTAGGAACTTTTGTGTCCGAATTCAGCTGTACCTCCACCATGGCCACCTGTCAAAACCAGTACAAATATTACAGATTACGATCCTAATATCAACACTCGAAAAAGTGTTAGACTGACTCATCAAAAGAAAAATGCAATCTTTAAGTAACATATATATCAAAGTATTAAATATTGATTACTCAATTTTTAACCGTAAGTTTTAGTAAGTTTTCCACTAACATGGAGTTTGAAATTTTTAGTCGATTTACTCATGTTCCCACAGAAAATGCAATTGTCTGTAACCAGGCGGTAAGCTTTACAAACTGACTTACAAGGACATACTTAGCGAATACGCAACAATGGATTCTCACATGCTTTTCGCGTTTTGCATTCCCACTAGACATAATTTCGACGTGCTTGTTTCATAAACGAACTATTTTCTTTTCAGAATATTATTACAATTTTATAATAACCAAAATTAAACAAGTTAAATTCTCTCAGCAAGATAAACAATTATAAAGAAATTAAAAATATCGTAAATTATTCCTTTAAACTTGATTAATGAATAATTAGAGGTGTATATTTAAAAAAGTATTATTTTATTACTAATTCTCATTAAATCTTTATGGAGGATGCGAAAATAGTTGCATAAGTAATCTTATATCTTATTATTATCGATTAATTAACGCATCGCTCAAATTTATTTACAATAATTATTAAATATCTGTAGGATTAGAATGTAGTTGTCAATTAAAGATAAAGTTTGCAAATAAAAAGGAATAATGACGTGTTGTAACAGTGTTTCACGTAAGATAATTTAGTACAATTTTTTAATCGATTAGTCTTACGGATTATCTTACATAATTTTGAAATACATTATATTAGCAAGCACTTTAGAAACAAAAATTTATCACGAATGCTCGTTTCAAATAATCGTATTTGTAGTTTAACTGTGATATATAACGCGTACGATAATTTATAATGATGCTTTTGTTAAAAAAAAAAACAGAAAGGGAAAAGAGAATTTGTGCGTATACGTACCATGGCAAATCCGGAGAGCAATGCCGAAGTTTTACTGGAGGCTTTGAGTTTGGCCCTACTGAGTTGTAGCTTCCTCCAAGCGAGGTAACCCGGCGTATGCAGCCCGTCGCCCGACTGGGACATCTTCGACTATAAGGTCAAGAAATAAACGATTAATCCGCGCGTTCATCGCCGTACACAAATCGTTCGAAGCGTATCGTACGTTATATGCATATATACAGGCGTACAACTCGACAAATTAACAAGCCGCAGCGAGACTAAAAAGCACGTATATACAAAACTATGTAAGCGACAAGCAGAGATAAAGTTAGACAGAGAGAAATAGAAAGAGAGAGAGAGAGAGAGAGAGAGAGAGGGGACTGCGTATAGAGAACGTACCGGACGATGGTGCCAACAGAGGAGCTTGCTGCAAATCCCGCGTAGGGCAAAAAAACCAGCAGGTGCTGAACCAAACAAAATATAACAAATTAAATGCCGGATGTGAGGTAATAGTGTGCATATAATAGGATACTAAGTAAGCTTTCATGGTATATATTTATATATTAAATACGCATATATCTTTTTATGTTTATTTTGCTAACTTTAAGAAAACGATCGAGGACTCTTTGGTACATCGCCTCACGCGCAGTCCGACTACTACTACTTGTTTTCTCGCGTACACGATCAAAATATATAATAATGAGAGGAACGTAAAGCTGACTGGAATAGACGTAAAGAGAAGATAAAAAAACAGGAAGTGACAACGATCTTAGCAACAGTAACTTATGCCATGCGAGAGCTGTTACTTCGGAGCTTATTATCTCTCCAGTATCATACATGCACACGTCTATGTATGTATAAATATATATGTGTATATATATAAGTATACATTTTGTGTACATACATACATAAATGTGTTACGCTAATGAAGTGAGTCCTTCTAAGTGAACACTAGGGTGATATTATTATTTATTATTATTTATTATTATTTTTGTAATTTCTATTGTTCGTTTATAAAAGAATATGCGATGTTCCGTTTTTCTTTTTTATAATCTAAAGCCGTGCATTCAGGTAACTGTAATTACCTCTACTATAAGAACTTCTTGTATATCCATGTGAACATTAAAGTTATTAAAAATAATTGAAAATAAAGAAAATTATTAAATACGGCATTTTATAATGTAATGTATTTTATTTGACGTTTGTGAATAGAGGCCCAACAGCGAATTATAAGAGTATCATTAAATAGATTTACACGTAGGTATAAATGTTACTATAGCAAAAATTATTAACCGAAAAAAATATGTATAAAAAAGACATATATGTTTATAAAATCTATATTATACTCGATAGGAACTAATTTTCCAAATAGAACTTGCGCGTGTCACGTCAAACAAGCGTCCGCGTAACGCGTACATGGACTGCAATAAAAAAATAAATTAAACGTCACTAGCATCGTACAACATCGTATACCGTCGAGATACGTATGAGAAATAAGATTCTCTATACATCTTCATCTTCTAAAGTACAAAGGGAAATAGAAGGTAACGACGATACATATAGTTATATAGGTATAATATATATACGGAACGACAAGAAATAATAGGAAAAAGTTAGAAATTAAGAAGAGTTAGCTCGAAATATGAACGAACCTGGCAAGTGTGGATTCGGCTGTGGATGCAATGTCCGTTAGATGTGTGTAGATGCGCATGTGAATGCGACTGAATGGTCGGGTGTGAGGAGGGAGCCGTCGCAGGCCCACCCTCCGCACCAAACACTGAATTGCGTCCAGTGCTCGTTGACCATACAGACATTAGGGCAGGATCTTTGCTGTTCCTTTGCGGCACTGTAACATACATATAAGTTTAGGTATAGGTATCATATACATATATAACTGTTCATTATATTCGGTATCTTTGGTCGCTGGCCAATATTAGCTACTTCAAATTTAAACTATCTGCGCAAAGCATTGCGCACGGTTTACCTATTTTTCATTTCTATATTAATGAATGTGCATCTGTTTTGATTTGCGCGAGGTATATAAATGGTTATCTACTAATAGATGAGATCAACACTGTATTCGTGAGGACATTTTACATTCTGTGTTTGCTTCGTACCCTGCGCAGAACGCTTTTTTGGCCCATTTCCTTTAACATTTAATGAAATTACCATAACATCTTCATATCAAGAGATTCAAATGATCTTTACAGATTTCCATTTGTACGGTACATTTCAAACATCCTGTAAATTCAGTTTGCTTTTTAATGTATTTGTCATTTCATCAAAAATTGATTTTATCATATTTTTACCTTATCGATTTTTAATAAGACTTTTATAGGTAGATCTATTTTATTCTAAAACATGAGAGAAAATATGGATACATGTTTCGTCTAGTTTTCACCCATTTAGGCGAGCGTTGTAAACATAAATTACGGTACGTGAGGTTATTTTAATATTGGCGTATTTCACGATTTGTATTTGCTTTGAATCAATGTCGCAAATGTGTAACTCGGAAATTATCGATTACCGAATAAATAAATAATTTTATTCTGCGGTACTTAATACTTACAGCTGCATCGAACTTGAACTACAATTATAATAATATATACAGTTGTGCGGTTGTGCAAGATTCAATTTTGTAATCATGCAATAATTTACTAGACAAAAAAATTATTTTGTAACTTTGTATTGTACATTGTTACTTTTTTTCCTAATTATTGTCAAGAATATATTTATTTAGCAATTTTTTTATTCGCTTAATTTTTTTATACTTATACTAATTGAATATTAACACGTTCAGTTTTTTAAGCGTTTTTTTTTCAAATACGTACTTATACACGTAAGAATTTTACAATATTTTGCAATATAAGCATTTCGGGATTTGAAACTAACGATATTACGATCAACTGTTTTTCTTTGTTATCTTTATTGATCAGCAAATAACACTAGCTGTTATTATTCGAGACTCGCTCATATTGTCACATTTTTAATTGGAGATCATTTACGAATTGCGCTGCGATGAAAAATAATGAACAAATATTGTACTTTCATTTATTCGTTTAATGAATATATTGATGCAGTATACATTACTAAACAATTTACACTGTTCATTTCGATATTGAAATTCTTAATATTTAATACTTCATCGATTAAATAGTATCTTATTTAAATGTAGTTTGATCGACATTGTAATTGTGGGAGCGAATGTGTAGTGTAAGTTAATTCGAAAAGTTGTGCAGCTCTCATAATTCGCATTAAAATGATGAAAAAATTTGAAGAAATAAAGTTAGTAGAACTGATGTAATCGTAAAAACGGAAATGAAAAAAAAATTAGAATTGGCAGCATTTCCTTTAGCGATCGGTTACACAATCCCGTTGCCCACAAGTCGACAAATCACACACACACACACGCAATATCCAAATTGTTTATTATAAAGATAAGCGAGTAACAAGGTATAAAACGTGCATCACCGGATACACGATCCAATGTTACACAATCAGGGTACCCTGCATAGTTGTGTATCTTAAAGGACGCACACAGATTGAACGTCGTTCTCGTATATACTCGAATGAGTCACACGCACGCCAAGAGGGTGTTAACCTTCCATCCGTCAATTAGTAGGTCAACAAAATGATTTTTCGTATGTATCTAAACGAAGCACGCGCTTGCTTTCAAGGTTCGAACAAAGCGATACCACGTTGTACGTTTATACGCAACGACTAGCAGAAAATTGTAATTAGCTCGAGACTGGTATAGGTACACGTGTCGTTGGATCCAAAGGATCGGGGTCCCGCAAACCTCGTTTGACAGCTCCTTCCTTTTTCTATGTGTGTGTAAAGAGACAGTCTACCGTATCACTGTATTGATATTATCGATATCTACGTCCTTTCATGCGACGGTTACAAAGTTAATCGCGAGTAGAGAACGATTCAATGAACGACCGCCTATACTCGAATGCATCGAATTGATTCTCGTCACGTTTTGTTACGAGAGCATAAACAGTAGTAGATGCTTATAAGTACTGGAGCTTAACCATTGCGTACATTACATGTATTATTTGATGTAACAACACTGTTGGATACGGATAGTTACTTTACGGATGCATTTCATAGGTGCATTTGACCAAAACAGCGGTTCAATAAAGATTATTTTGTAATCGACATCGTTTTATTCTCGCACCGCATTTTCGTAAAAGCTTATAAATATACTTATGATTGTTTCAACAAATATGCACAAGCTTCAAAGATTTGCATACGCGGTTCAAGTTAGTAAACACTTGATCCTAGTAAATATTGGTTCACAGCTTTGTAATGGATTTTTAACTATGGTAATCAGCCCGTTAATTATTAATAAACAGATCGATCGACATGTTAACTTAGTGATTTATCATTATAAATGCCGTTGTATCTTTTGCATTGTGTGCTATTTGCGCATGCAGTGCAATATAGTTTCTTTCAAAGAAACAATCATTTTCACGAATCATTATAAACATTGTATACAATTGTAACAAAATGTATATTAAATTATAATAATTATTATACGTTAATTCTATTCAATCAATCATTATCTTGATGAAAATAATTTTTATTGCAATATTTGTATTTGTACTAATTATGTAATTATTTGTTAATTCTGTAGAGGTTCGCATCTTGTCAAAACAATTCAATGGTATATATATATATAATCGATTGCTCGTTTTCTTAATTAAAACGCGTCATTAAAATTACTGTACGAATGAAAATTTATGCTAATACTATTCATCGTTGATAAATAATAGTTTCTTATCGCAATTTATGTAACTTAAATATAATTATAATTAAAATCATCAACTGGTAATAGCACATCCAATTAACGTTATTCACGCTTATTCCATAAAGGTACACGTACACCGTTGATCTAATTTTTCGTTTAGTCTTTAAAACTTGATACTTTGCACTGTATACACAACATAGCATAAGACGCGAGATTCGCTAATTCATTTTACAACGAGGCAAACGAGTAAGATTTTGCACTTTATTCGTGGAGACCTTTTTTTATTTCATTTAGTTTTAGCAACTTGGTAGGAGTCGAAGCTTATGTTGCGTTGAACCTTATCTACTAAAAAAAATTAACATAGTTAAGAAGTAAACGTAGATATTACTTATTTAAGGAATACATTTGCAAAATATACGTGTAGAACCGATAATTGCTTTAAACTTGCGACTTGCGAGTAAGTATAACATAACCTTACGATAAAATCTCGCGGTAAATCAGCATGAAACATCAATCGTACTAAAAATAAACTAGCTTATACGTATCGAAGAAAATCCTTAAAACTTGCATACGAAACCTTGAAAGTTGATCTAAGCGAAAATACTATTTAAATAGAATCGATCGGTAGCCTGAGAAAAAGTTAAGTACTTAAGTAGATACAACGAGTACACACGCGCAAAAAAAAACAAAGGTACCGTTGGACCCTTCAAATATTACCGGCCAAAATACATGACGCGCGAGATGTATACTTAAGTATGTGCAATGTAGTTTATAAGCCAGCAGCCGGTTTCCACGTGACTCCTCCCGCGTATTTACCCCATCGACGTTCCCGTAAAGATCAAGGACAGTCTCGCGTTTTAAAGCAGGGACGTTTCTTTTCACTCGCATATCACTAAAAATACGGGCGCGCATTGCAAAACTTACTATTTTTATACGCACACAGATACTGACACGGCACTAGAGGAGCAGATGAAGAGAGCGAGAGAGAGAGAGAGAGAGAGAGAGAGAGTCGAAGAAGGACGAGGTTATCGTATATACTTGGTAGGATTTGTAGGCTTACCATTTGGAGATAATTTAGGTGGGTAACCTTCCGAATGGCTGAATCGCACTCATTATTCTCGGCGAAGACGATGACACTACTTGGTGACAGTGGCGAGAGTGGGGGCAGTGGCTCGACTAAGTTCCGCACTTCCACTATACGCGTCGAGAGAAATGTCGCGAGTCGCGAGTCGCGGACCGAAGAGCCACGGAGGAGCCGAGACCCGAGACCCGAACCCGAGAACCGAGAACCGAGAGAACCGACCAGTTGGCTGTTGGACGAGTAATGCGCATGCTCGGTCGAATGGGCGCCACTGTATATCGTGTACGCGACACGCGTAGACATATAGATATAGCTACGATCGCAATTGCCATTTGCCGCCGCTAACGAAATCGTGATTAAGTTGAATTACTTGGATGAATTAGGATTTTCGGTGGGCAGGTAGACTCATAGGCTATTGAGGGTCGTGCCCGAAAGTTTATTACGCCGATGCCTAATTAATTTAATGTATGCTTACCACTTTGTTGTATCGTGAAACCAATTCGTTGCACTGCCTATAGTTACTCTATATTGCCAGTCTCATTGTTATTACTTTTCGTTTTCGATATTCGTTTTACTATTTCGCTTACACTCGTATACTATCGTGCGTCGTATGTTTTTCTTTTCTTTTATACTGTTTTACTTTAAATACTTTACTTGGTAATATTACACATATTAAATTAGCTAACACATCGAGCATAATATGTCTATGCCATTTGTATGTATGTACAAGACATTTTAATTCCTACTTTATTTCATTTATATTTACAGTCTGCAATAGGTAGTACTATAGGTATAATTACCATTTCGTTAGATCATTTTATTTTTATATAAAGAGAACACCGACCAATCACAATTTCCATTCTGAACATTTTAATTCGACAATATTATGCGTTACACATTTTAAATTATTATCATATTATAACAATTATAACCGATTTTTTAAACATCGTATACCAAGAATGCACTTGCATTTCGATGAAATCGTGCAAAAGTGTAAATTATTTTTATTTATTACGTCACGCAATATTGCGGGAAAATATTGGTTTGCAAATGATGGGTTCGAAAAAATCGGCATGTAAATGACTGGGTCAACTTCTGCACTTTTGTTTTATTACTCTTGTTGTAGGTTAACATTATTTAATCGAGGCATTTTATTGATACATAGTAAAGAGGGCTTATCGAGTAATTTTATGTAACCTTATCTTGAACAAGTTTTACTAAGTTCGTATATCAGGACACGGGAGAGGCTTAGTTTGTCGTTGCTCGCTAACTACTAACTTTATCATTTTCGTTACTAAGAAACTAAACATTTTACGCACAACAGTAAGAAATTACAAATGTACGCTATGCACTTTTTCCGGTTTGAAATCATCTAAGAACAAGAGATTTCACATTCTCGCTGACGGATTTTGTTTTTACTTTGGGTGCAGTTTTCTCATATATATATAATAATATGAATGGACCTATTAGATAATTTAATTCCATAGACCCTTTCTTAACAAATTTTGTTGAAACATTTCTTTTAAATAACATTTCACTTTATAATCATTTATTACTTTTGTAGCACTGGTAGGAAAGTATTTGAACGCAACTTTTCGTCGAATACTTTTTAAAAATTTTATATAAATAATAATAAAAGCCCAGAAGTGTGATGTCTAGGTGATTGACGATCAATAAATGTAGTAATAAAAGTAAAAACAAAATGAATTTCAAACAATTTCAAAAAGTATTTGACAAATACTTTTTGTCGAATACTTGTTTTCGAGCAAAAGTATTCGTCAAACGCGTATCAAAATATGCGACAGCTGACGCAAGAATAAAATCGCGTAAGCTATATATATAAGCGAACTAGCCTCTCGATTTTTATTTCGAATACTATTCGTCAAATACTTTTTTCCAAATACTTTTCAAGTTTGTTTTAAAATCACTCATAGGTCGTCAATCACCTAGATATCACATTTCTGTCTTTTATTATCATTTATATAAAATTTTTAAAAAGTATTCGAAAAAAAAATTGCGGTCGAATACTTGACCACTTCTGTTTTAAACACAAAAAGGTTTTAAAGGTAGGAATCCCATCAAATTTCAATATAAAAAAATAAGCTCATATCTTTCAATTTGTCTCAAAATGCTATATAGGAAACAAAAATTATAAAATTTTTAATCTAAAAATGTGAATAAAATTTGAATATTAAGTTGCATTAAAAATGTCTTATTATTTTATTTTTTTATACATACAATAAATTGACAGTTTAAGATTTTGTTTAATCGCATCTATTTAAATTAGACTTTCTTTTCAAGATTGTTTTTTTAATTTTCTAATCTTTAATTGCATAAAAGTTAGAAACGATTGAAAGTAAAACATTATTTTTAAAAAAGTTTGTTTGAATTATAAATTATAATTATTAAGAAAAGGCTTACGAGACTAAATTACCTACGGTATCCTTTTATATAATTATAAGAGAAAAATGCATCCAACGTTAAATCAAAATCCATCACCCAAAAAGTGGAACCTCTGCTTGTAACTTGCAAGTACATTTTACTTGATTTAGTTAAAATTTCGACACCGAAATACATTAGATCCCATCAATCCATAATACACACTGGTTAATCTTTTGGTTTAACATAAAATTTAGAAGGATTACCTTAATACAATAATTTAAAAGGCCACGATATAATTTAGTAAAAATGAGTATCATATTATTGAATGGTATACAAAACACTTCCTCGAATTGTAATAAAATTGTCTGAAATCTTATTTAACAGATTGCATCGTGTTCGTAGTGAACATTAAATTATACGACCGGTAAACACTGTGAGATTCGCCGACTAACAACCGGTAATAGCGGTAAGGTTCACTATATCAACATAATATTCGTCGTGTTAGAGAATATTAAGAAAAAATGAAAACTGGCTAACCACCTCGAAATTCGCCAAGTAGCAAATATCTCAATGCCAGTGATTCATAAAGATGCGACGCGATTTGGCGTTCTTTCAAAAACCATCACCCGGAATCACGCGCCAGCAACACAACTTTTATACCACCGGAGGTTTTCGATCGAACATTCTTTCAATTAGCTTCAGTCAACTTCTTTTCAGACACATATTTTTCTTTAACTTTAAGTATTTATGCTTTGTAATAATTTATCTCACTTGGTGAGCATCTTTAAATTGAGTGAGAAAGTGATCTAATTTTAGGTACGCATATAACAAAGGATTTATCAAAGTATATAGGTAAAGTTGCGATTAGCGCCGTTTAAACGATAAAAAGAACAACAAAAGTGAATTATAAAGCACTCTTGATATACGATACAACTAATCGTTAAATGTATACACACGTTATTCCTCGCTATCTTGGTAAACGCGCCAGGATAAGACTTTATTTACCGTGTAATTAAAGCTCATTTACCCAAATAAATCGTTTATCGAGTTCCTTGACCAAACAATTATTAATTACAATATTTATGCAAGTCCTCGCAGTATAAACGCATAGTAATAATGTTCCGTAAAAATGTTATTTTAACATTTAATTTAAAATCCAAGGAAATAATAGATACAATTATCAAATCTAATAGAATGCGAATGTTATCTAACATTAAGTCTAAAATTAATTCTATCATCAGTACTATAACGAATAAGTTTGTAAACGTATAATAGCAATGTAATCGTTTAAATCCCCTCTCTTTCAATAATTATCTACAACCTATTTTCAATTTGATGTATATTTTCAGGTATTTTACGATATACCATAACATTGATTTTTTATTTTTTCGAGGATAAATATAAGTTGCTGGAAATAGACCACAAAGATGGAAAGGTGGATATAAATTTTAATTTTGATTATTTCTGTATTTAGAGAATCAATAGTCGTTTGAAAAAAAACAAACATACTATCAGAGTTTGAAATGTTGTATATACAATGGAGGATTAAAAAATGATTACTTAACTATATCAATCACAAGTATATATAAAGTCTATAAATGAAAGGAAACAACGTAGGCCGGATCTTCGAATATCCCGGATTATAAATTCGTTTTGCTTAAAAATAAATAAATACCTAATCTTGTACAAATGAACAAAATTAATCAGTTTTTCGATCAGTCGAGATTAATTCTGATTTACGAGTAGTATTATTTTACGAATAACTAAATAAATGCGTATAACTACCTAAATATTGATATTACAATGCAACTAAAATAGATCATTATTTTTAAAACAAAAAGTGAGACTATAAAAAGGCAAGTTCGTGCCAAATAAGGCTAAGTGTAATCAACTATCGTCTTAGCATAATTTTAATAAAAAATATAATTGGACAACTACTTGCGTAACAAAATTATTTTAATTATTATAATTTAGAATATATTTATTTAATAGTTCGTGAGAATGTTAATTTAAACAATACATTGCATAACTGATACAAAAAATCTTAATAATATGTAAGTAAAGTAAATCCTACACTCACAAAAATCGTGCAGTATCTAAATTCGTATAAAAATGAAAACCCCGATATTCGGTTTAAAATAAAAAAAGCGAGGTAAAACATAACAATGGCATGATTCCGAAGCGAGAGTACCGCGACAACTATTTTACTTATATACCTATAGGATGGCGAGGTTAAAAATTTATCGTCATTTCGTATCTGCAAAATCACGACACGCAATTTCCTGCCGTTCTTCTGTACTCATAAGCATTGTACTCTTCGCTACGAGTATTCGCAACAATTTTCCTACTCATTAATTTGTTGATATAAATAGGCGAATAAAAAAAATCGTTCTTTTTTTCTTCTATTCGATCGGTAGAGAGAATGAGTTATATAAAAATTCCTCTGGCTCAACGACACGCCGGTTTAGTCACAATCAATTACTTACGTGTATGGGTGCAGCGATGAAAAGTCTTTGGAAGCTCGAAGAAATCGAGCATAACTTGAGTAAGTACACGGTTAGATAAAGAAGAAAAACTGTCGAGACCAACGAACGTGAAATTCGGGAATGAGGCGTTACGTATGACGAGCTTCCGTTAATACTGTGAGTTCGAAACGCGTTGCGATATTCAATAAGCCGGTATGGATAATAGATATAGAGGCCGCCTTTGCACGAATATACTTTCTCTCGCGTCGTGCAATGTGTCGCCCTATTCGCATTTCGCAGATTCGCGTGGCTGCGGACTAACACACCAGACTATAAACGTCAAAATGAGATTGTTGGCTTCTCCTCGCAACAGCTCAGTTGGTACTCTTCATCTTTTATTATACACTTTTATCAATATATACATGTACATATGTATTATTATACTTATATGCATATAATAAAACTTACAATTTCTTTGAGGTTTCAACATAATGTAGATATTAAAATACCAAACAAGAAAATTGCAGTCATGTACAATTAAATAAATTAATAATAATAATAATAAAGTAATAAATAATCATTTTGTTTAAAAATAAGTCACTGTTGGGATATCGCCTGTACATATGCAAACTCGCGCACACCGGTGCGTTCGCGGCTAACAAATAGATTGACGAGCACGGATGAACAACTTTCAAGAAGATATAACGATAACAAATACCAAGTTTCTTTTGCATCCTAGTACATTCGTAGAATAATTTTATGTTAAAAGGGCTAATAATTATATATATTTTGACGAATACAGAAAGTGTAAGTATTCAAGTTCCTTTTAGCCATTCCAGAAAAATAAAATAACTGCTATTTTTAAAGTAAGTTTTAAAGTACACGGAGAAAAATTTCTAGTAAATTTTACCCTGGTGTTCTAGTAAAAGTGGGACGAAGGATACAGCAGGGTAAAAAATACCCAGTTTTCAAATAAATTTTACCCTGCTGTTCGGTTAAAATTTATTTGAAAACCGGGTATTTTTTAATAAATTTTTCTCCGTGTAACAATCTAAGAAAAGAAGCGGAAATGACTAATTTCTGATCAGTAAATTTTCGATGCGTATACCAATACCTAGTTAAGACTGCTAACCAATTATTGCTAGTTTAACCTTTAAATTGTGCGTTGGAACGATTAGATTTATGTAAATCTTATTATTTTATTGAAACAATATACTGATCAGAAATTGACTCATGATCAACAATTGGGTACCTTACGGTACTAACAAAATTATCCGACATCTTTACAATTGCTGGTTTCGCTCTAATTTCATTCTGATGATTATTACAATAATAATTGCTCTGAAAATATGATTGAATATATCATAATTTGAATAACACGATTTTAAAAAATGAAGAATTACTAATTATTTCTTTATGAGGTCCATCAGTTTTTTGGAAAGATCAATGTATTTTCCAAGTGATTTGCACCAAAAAGTACAACTTTTGGTAAGTATTGCAATACTTCAAAACATGTTTGTAAAAAGCTTTATCAAACCTACAGATGTTATTTCAAACTAGAAAATACAAATTTGTCAGAAAAATCGTTTTTTAAAATTCAATTTTTTTTAATACACTTAAATAAATGTTTTACAATTTTTTCAGTATATAACTCCTACTATGTTCTATTACTACAACTTTTTCCAACCAATTTGATCGACCGATTAGTTTCAGAGAAAAAGTATATATTGCTCAGTCACTGTGCTAATCGCAAATCTTGCAATAGGGATCGTTGTTAGTATGGATATTACTTATTTTCAATATTTCAAGTCTATTAAAAGCTTTTTATATTTGAAAATGTTAGGCTTAAAAAACTCAATTTTTCAATTTTATTTAATGTTGATATAATATTTATATAAATAATATATTATGTTGTATAATAATTATTTTTCAATTTTATTTTTTTATCGAAAACTAATTAATTGATAGGATTACTTGGGATTTCTACAGCATAGATCTATACTTTCATGTTCTGTTATTATATCCTTCAGCACATTCGACTGATTATAATTTCAAAATTGTAACAAATTGAAAAAAAGGGATAATTTGAAAATCTCGAATCGAGAGGAGCGATCTTTTTATTATCTATAAAGTATATTTAATCTAATAAAAAAATATAATCTACAACATTCAGAATGTTTCAAAATAAATTTTTTTAAAAACAATAGTTGGATATAAAAGAAAAGCAAATTTACAAATCCGAAAACAAATTTTTCCTGTATTCAGTAATCGAGAAGAAAACTTGAGTACCCAAGCCAAACGATATCAAATGTGGTATATGGTAGTTTAAAAAATATGGCGGTATATAAAGACAAATAGACGGTTTGTACGAGGAAGCAATATAAATAATGTACCGAGCTATCCCTAAGTAACGGCAACCGCTGACACAGGCACTCGTACTCGAGTATATGCGAAATGCTCAGAAGTGACCATTCATTAAGAAATGTACAACCATTTAGTTTTCAAGACACGATTGTCGAGTTGAGCATAAGCTTCTAACTATATCTTTAAATATTACCGTCTAACTGGTGCGCAAATATTTTCTTGCAAATTTATTAACTGCATCAACGAAAAAGGCATTGCTCATATTCTCTATTGCTATAATACCTCGTCTCTATATATACTTTCACTCGAGGCAATCTAGATAGACCCGCAGAAAAAGTGCATAACAATGTTGCAATTTGTCGATATAAACACAGCAACACTCTCGCGTAGGCTTAAACATCAACAAAAAATTTAAAAAAGCAACAACCATGCGCGTTGAAAATGAAAAGCAATTACATAAAATTATGTGAGGTTAATTTTCATAAACCATAAATTGGATCGGACATAATGAGTAGGTACGCAATGGATACCAATT
The DNA here is from genome assembly GCA_026168455.1 of Theocolax elegans. NCBI lineage: Eukaryota > Metazoa > Arthropoda > Insecta > Hymenoptera > Cerocephalidae > Theocolax > Theocolax elegans. The sequence continues at coordinate 36,126,681 of CM047426.1, read as the reverse complement.
CAACTTACACGCGGTTGTGTCGTTTATACAACTGAAAGCTTCGCGCGCGCGTGCGCACACACACAAACACACACATACACACTCTCTCTCTCTCTCTCTCTTTTATAAAATTAACCTTGACTTTTACATAGATATATCGTGTAAACATATTTCGCTCACGTATAACGGCAATTGGACAAGCTGATTTGAATCCTTCTGAACATTTTGTTAAACTTTTACTAAACCAATGATTGTTCTTATTCGAAAAAAGTGGTACAAAGGAGAAAATGTTAAAAATTACAATATATAAATGCAGAATTTTTTAATGCATTAGAAAGCATGCGAAGTATTTCAGTATGCTGCAATAATCGGCACCGCGAACTTTCGTGGAACGGTTTTACTTTAAGCTTTAATGAACTTAATATTAATTGTTTCCTTTATCTTACAGATAAACTGTGTAGCCAGCAGAATATATTATACATACGCATGTACAAATAAATACCCATTACCAATTGACCACAGTGACGTATATTTAATATCCATTCATTAAAAGGATACGTATATGCATTTATGATTTGTATTTATTAAACCGTTTCATAGAAAAATTGCTGAACCATATAATTTTACACGCAACTGGAATTTACTTGATTTAGAACAAATAATTGAACGTTGCTTTGAATCGAAATTTATTTAAGTCAACAATGATAATACATTATATTTATACAATTAGTATATTTTTAAAATTTACATTTATATATAATAGTATATGGCAAATAATATAACACGGCTTTCTTTTGCATTTCTAACTGTATCTGTATATGCCTAGCAGAGTTTTGACTATATGAATTAAACTTGGTGATATTTTTGGTTAATAAGTACAAGAAAGAAAATAAGACATTACGCTTAAGAATTGCAATAAAGTTGATATGAAAAATTTTATTAAATATAAATAGTTAATATTAAAATACTTTGACCTAAATTTTCTTGTAACATAAAGGTAATACCAAAAACACTGAAATATTGTTGATTCGATCATTTATTCGAGCCTTTATCATATTCTCGATAAAGGCTCTACAATACGAAATGAATGATTATCGATAGAACAAAAGTGTACAAGAGGAAACGGGGAGTATCGTCAACCAATGGTTAATGTAAAAAAGAAAAAAATCGGCACTTGCACGAGACGAGAGTCTCGCGCGAGTCTTGCTCGAATCGATTAGACCAATTTTTTATTCGACACGGACCTCTCGCGCAGAGAAAGTAAGTAAGTATTGGACTGTCGTAAAACAGTTCTTGGGTAGTCTTGAGGTGAAAAAGAAAAAAACGTGTGTGTGTAAGACGGGGCATCGAGCGTATAATCTATATACAATACTCCGTGGAAACTCTTGAACTGTATACAGGTATACTCGCGAGGTGTAATAAGGCGGGAGTTCAGAAATCCGTGTAGGAGAGGGAGAGAGAGGACGGTGATCGGCATCGGCAATGGCTTCAACTTCTTAGTCGTCGATTGGCTCCGGAGCCGAGCAGTGAGTTTGCACCCTTCGACGATCACGATCACGATCTACTTGTTACTTTTACAATCAGGTTTGATACGCTTTCTCGAAATTTTGCTACGCATCTTCTTCTTTTACATATTTTTTTCTCGTTTCACATCACCACCTTCTTTCAGATTATATACAGAATTACAATTACCGAAAATATTAACATTTTCATTTAATTATTAATATAATATAAAATTCAAGATATTACCATTTCTTTCGTGTAATAATACAATGCTTCTTCGACTCGAAAATCGTCGGAAAAACAAATTGTAAAGTCAGTTCCGTTTTTCGTGTAAATAATTTCGATAAATTGATGTTTTCGCGTGTTAGTCAAAACGTCGTTTTCCGGTTATGATTTTTATTCGTTTCATAACATTGAATCATTGACGCATAAATAAATTTAATGATTCCTTAATATTTCTGAATATAGATGAATTAAACACAAATTTAAAATATCCTTTAAAATTTATAATTTTTAAATTTTATAATACTTTTATTATAAATACAATTTATATATAATTGAATTAAATAATTCTATTTCGCCACAGTTTTAATATTGCTCAATTGACGACGATCTTCGTTTTCTAAATTCATTTATAAAAGAAACGCGAACCTGTCACTTTAATTAGGTCGTAAATTTCTCCAAATGACGCATCGAGAAGGATTTAATAGATTTTTTGAATTTCAAAAATGCTGACAAGTGATTAATATAACAATAAAATGAAACTTTCTTTCACTCTAAATTAATTAATAACAAAAGAAATAATAGTTTAAAAGACATAAATATTCCACGATGCACAAATTGAAAAACTTTTGTACATACAGTAAACATTGTTAAATGTTAAATATTTACATTATATTTATTCTCAACTGTGCAGTCGATTGAAAATGAATCCGAGTCTAGATGGAAATACGAGACCGTTATGTTACCTTCATTCAGCATCATCATACCAATGCTAAAATACTTTTCCCATCCAGACTTCCGTTGAATCGCTTCGATATTGCGGGGAGAATCTAATAGAAATTTTTTTAACGTTCTCACAATCTTCATCGGTATACACATACATCGAATAAATTAATAATCGTATGTTCAAATTTATAATAAAGGTTAATTTACATTTCTATTTATTAAACGTAATACATATGAAATAAAACAACTTATTCATTATTTAAGGTTAAAAACGTAATTAAAAAAATTATTATCAATGCTTAGATTATTTATAGCCACTAATCTATTTAAAAAAAATATATACACAAACATAAATTCAGAGTGTACTCGGGACAAATCTAACATCCACGAATCGGTATTAATTATCGCCGTTTAAAATTTAATATCATTCGATAAAATATAATCAAAGAGTTATAAGACACGTATAATTAACAAATAATTAGTGTCAAAATAAACATTATCGATCATAAATCATTGTTTTTGTAAGTTATCATTAATGTGTGTATTTTAACTAACAAAAACGCAACACGCTCGAAAAATAAACAAATTTTATGATAAAATTATCATACTCTTAAGAGTAGATTTCATTCTTAAAAAATCTAATAACATGTGAACATCAACTGCATGTAGGATCATTCCTGAAACTCCCCGTAAAAAGAGCGTCAAAGTGTGTAAAAGCCAGATTTTGATCGAATCAGAAAATCTGGTGTTTATTCACGTTTCGGTAGTACACGCCATACTTACACATGAAAATACATTCCATGTGCTTGAAGAGAGATCTTATAGAATGTGTCGCATTATTGTTGTGGTTTTGTGCAGAATTGTAATCGTCGGGTGCACCGAGGCAGTATACCGATACAAGAAAGCATCTCCGTATCTATCGTGAAAGGAATTTAAAGGAGTCTACCTAACCATGACGCCTTCGCTTAAACTTGCCGATGATCAGAGATTTGCACTTATGAAGGTAAGAGATCGAACGAGATTCACCAATCGGGGTTAACCGAGGTCACATTTATCATTATCACGAATTTACGACGTGAGAATATGCTAAATGACTTTTTCATTGTTCTGCGATACATTATTGCGTACACGTGATGCGGATGTTTCACAACCACTTTTTTTGTATACTTACGTGATGATTCGCTGTTAAGATTTTGTAATTTATTATTGCTAAACGTGGTTTACCGGTTAATCGTTTCGCACGTTTTCGAAGACGATCAACAGATATACATATAGGTTGATATAACTTATCTGTTTATTTTTTAATCTATATATAGACTTTCATGGTGATAGCTTTTTTTATTTTTATGACGTTGTCTAGAAAAATTGATTTATCGAGGTATTAGAAGTTCGTTAATTATGTCACTACTATAGGCGCGTTGGTTGAGTAGTTACTTTTACATTGACAGCTAATATAAACCTGATGATATTAATGAATTTATTTGATACAGCATAAGCAAGTGTAGAATGAAAACTTTATTCGTATTTGTAAGAATGTCTTAAATATAATGAATGATCAATTACAGAAATAACTTTTACACTTTACAAATGTTTATAATTTTAAATACAAAGAAAACCTACCGGAAAGAAATTTCATAATTTAAATTAATTGGAATTTATAAACAAATTATCAAGTTAAACTATTTAACTCAAAGATGAATAGAACTTTATAAATAATTCAATATAAAATGTTGCACTTTACAAGTTTCGCAAAGCATGACTACATACGATATTTATAAAATAATTGATACATTCACGTACGCTTCGTGTTTAAAAACTACATAATTAATAAAGCTTCGTAAAAATGTATAAAATATTAAATTATTTCAATATTCATTTTTTATAAAAAAAAAATAGTAAGTATTTTCATTACATTATTTAAAATTCTTGATTTTTTTACAAAATGATAAATTACTTCAAATTCATTTGAATATGATTTTAAAGAAAAGCCACTTAAGAAACACTGAAATGTTTAATATGTTACAAAAAACTTATTTAAAACGGAAGAAAGAAAACGTATTGCAACCTTTTTTTACCTAAAGTTCTAAAAATAACTTTTAAATAATACATAAATTCTTACGAAAAATTCTTGAAAAATCATATGTGCAAATATTTAAAAAAATCGAAGACTAAAAGTTGAAAGAAGACTCATTTGTAAACGTTTTTACAATATGTACTTATAGTTCGTATTTTTTTTTTAAATAATCGGTTTCTCTAGTGAACCAGAGTAGAAAGAGCTCAAAAGCGCGCGCGAAAGTCAAGTAGAAAAGTAAGTTGGAATAAATGTAATTGCGCGGTTGTATACGGGAAATGTAAAATATGCACCTCTATAGTCGTAAAATAGTCGTAAAAGCAATTTTAAAGTTACGGCGGTGAATGAAAATTGGGGAAGTTAAATGGGATAATGCAGGTGATAGTATTATTGCTGAACCAAAAAAGAATTCTTTTTCAGTTTTGATTTTTTTTAAGTATTAAGAATTTTTTTGTTGAATACACAAACACAATTTTAATAATAAATTAGAATAAATAATAATAAATTAAAACAATAAGTAATATATTAAATTTGACTACTTAAATAATTATTAACACACGAATATACAATTATCCTATAACATTTAATGTGTAAGCACAATAAACAGTGCATTTGATTAGAGCATTAACTTTTGGAAAGACAACTTGGCTAAAATTATGGCCATTTCCTTACAAATATTATTACTTTTCAAGTTAATTTTTTTGTTGTACAACAAATATTATAAAATTTTTTCTCGTACAGCGTTTGAAGAATGAAAGTGGATCATCTACTATAGACGTAATACTTTGCAATATAAAAATAATTATATTTTAAAAAATAAGTAAAATAATCATTGAACTTAAAATATCGATTTATAATAATAATTAATAAAATTTTAATACATGAACTAAATGATATTGAATTTAAAAGCTTTTCTCAAAAAATCTCGAAAAATGTAGTTTTGTTGTCGAATGTAGATCAGCTTAAAACGACGAATGAAATTTAAATAAATTAAAATGTTTAAAGATATACTGACAGCGATTAGTCACCGTATTAAACTCAGTTTATAAATCTGAATATTCAAATTCGAGATACTCAAAATATACTGTGTATAACTATTAATGGTTGATATTGGCTTAAAATATGCAGCACATTTATATATTATCACTAGCGAAGGTGATTTTAAATCATATTTTTTAAACACGTTAAAACATTCGTAACGTATTGCATTATGACTAAAAATTCTACAGATCAATGCAATAAAAGAATATAGTAAAATGCTAACGCATTAAAGTATAAGTATACATCAGTAGTCTATCAATGAGTAAGAAAACACAGTTTAACTGATATACCGGATAATCGTAGCAATAATAGTTATTGATATGAAAAACTAATAGCATCACCAATTCTCTCAAGATATGTATGCTTATAGCGTTTTCAAATGGTATATACCTGCATCTACAACAATTTCCTCGATCGGTACAAGGACAATTGCACAACTCTTCCTTGCTCGTTCAGTTCGCTCGGTTCGAAAACCAGCGACATTCCTAGATTGCACTATTTTATTGTTTTTATATGTACGCATTATGCGATACTCTTTAGTTATATTTATAAAACAACTGTTCTCTTCTTCAGATTTGACTATAGTCATTATAAAAGGATTCCGATAGGTCATTTATACCGCACTGCGAATGAACTTTTTATGAATCGTTATTTAAGATAAATGAGTAATAAATAAATCATGCTTTTCATTGTGCTGTAACTTTTGATTAATAATCAATAATTATATTCATTAAAAGCTGTGTGTACGAGTTATTTAAAATTATTTTTGTTATTTATCTGCAGATTGCATTTAACTGATTGACACAACACTTAGAAATAATAGTATATTATACGTATCGATATCAATCGGTATTAATATATAAATGAAAGTATTAAATATTTATGGAATAAACAATGTAAAATGAGATTAATGAAAATATTTTCCTTCGCAACTAACTACTAGTTATACTAACTTTGAGCAATAATGTATTTCCTTGTACTTATACCATAAAACTTACCTTATTTGGCCTACATAAAGTTCCACTATAATTTTTTCTAAAACGTACTGGTTTTTATTCGTGTAAAAAATGTTCTCGAAAGTTCACGAAGAAGCATGTAGATAAAAGCAAGTGAAAAATTTCTATATCGAATGTAAATGCAAAAAAAATCTGTAGTTGTTAAATAATTCAAATTTGTCAGCTTGTATAAACAGTCGGCTATAAACTAATAAAAACGAGAGAACCAACAAAAGAATGCGTTAAAAACCCACGAAATCTCGCAATATGCAGTTCTCGAATCAAGTTTCTCACTGCGTACGACCTACTTTGAATGACGTAACCCGTAACATATAAAACTTGGCCGGATTATTCCATAAGGCCGCGAATCATTATCCCCTTTGCTCAAAATGCAATGTTCTTTGATTTTATTAAAATAAAAAACAAAAAAGGAACATTGAGTTTCATAAGTTACCTCGATCGATAAATTGAACTTTCGATTAAACGCTTGTCCAACTATATTTCCATAATCGGAATAAATAACTTCCGAAAGTAAATCAATTAATTTGCATTAATTCGTATAATATCTACAGGTACACGTTTATAAATAGGGGTGCTCGTAAGCAAATGATTTTAGTGCTTATTTCATGTTCACACAGTATACGTTTTACACAGTGTACATCGAATCGAATAGTATATTAATACGTACAACAGTATATATTGTAAAAAAATGGGATACATCGTTGACGTAATGACAAGAGTAATCAACGTTTATTTTTTATTTTGTATTTTGTAACTTTAACGGCGCGTGAACATAACGTGAAGAAGATATTATGAGAATAAAAACCGCGAAGCAATCCTAAGACAAAAAAATTATTTTAAAAAATCTAAGCTTAATCTGATTAAATTACTCAATGCATACCTATCGTCCGTAGAAATCGGATATTGGTTATCGGCGATCGAAAATTTACCGATAAATTATCTGTCGTTTTTATTAATTGGTCTGCATTTGTTGATGAATCAAGAAAATATACTGAAGGAACGTGGTATTATCGTGCGATGCAGGATTAAATAAAAGAAAAGACTTTGGTTTTATTACTGAAAATTCCTGTGCGAGCTCTGTAATCTGTATTACTGCAGTATAGTCATAATTTTATGATAATTCGTGTGGTTATTAGTCGTCTATTCAACGGTATATGTAAACTAGTTTATCACAAATTAAGAGTAATTAAATGCCATTAAAAATCATACACCTAAACGATACATTTTAAAGGAAGCAAGAATATCAGGAAAGAACAGTTATTTAACCTTTCTGTGGATAAAGGTATAAGTTGGTGATTCTCGTTAAGGTTTAAGGATCACCTTGTTTTAAGTTATTTATACGTATATATTTATAATATTCACATTGCACATACCGTAATCGCGTGTGCACTGGAAATCAAAGGTAGATTAAAATTATAAAATTTTAATGAAAAACAAACATTAACGGTTGATTTCTGAGAGAGCCAGCGTTAATTTTAAATGTCCTCGCTGTTTGGCCGATGAAAATAAAAATCATGAACTGTGCAGTCACATACCCTACTTTGACAAATCTAAATAGAAATAGAAAATCTATGTTCTTTATGGTGAGATCTAAATAAGCTTGTAAATAATATTATTTTTGAAACTGTAATTCGAGCAGCGCACTTTCAGGGGATTCGCGTTAAATGCATGTACGAAAAAAAACCGTTATATTAAAGGAAATTGTATAAATTATGTAATTTGTATTAATCACATAAATGGAATTCGCAAGCAACTAAACTGGTCTTGCATTGGATTCGATACCTCATACCTCACGAGCCAAGAAAAGAATGTAAACATATGTAGAGGTTGATATTGACAAATTTAAAAAATAGGTTATCTTCACGTATGATTAACCAAATATTCTGATCAAAATAAATTATTCAAATATAAGTAATTGAAAGTTTCATATATGGGTCACAATTTTTAAATTGTATCGACCTCGAATCATTCAAGAGCACAAAATCAAAAAGTTGATCCTTCGCAGGTGTTTGTACCAGTTTGTCGTTATTCCTTTTTTCGTCCATTATGAAATTGAAATGGATAACACTGACCTTAACTGAAAAAACGTGATATAACCGCCAGAGGACAAGTTGCAATGAAAGTCTCGCCCTTGGAACACTCTAAGATGTAGTTTTGTGATTGCGCAATCACATACAGATACATATAATGTAATGTATCCATACATACTTACGTCGACCGAGAACTCTACTGAATTTTAGCGCTAATCAACCTCTTTGTTTGTTTTCATTGACACTTGCGACGTAACAAAACGTCAGAACAAGAACTTAAAAAGAGAAAGAGAAATATACATATAGGTACATGATATAAGATAACATAAAAATGCAATATGTTTTTTCTTACTGATCTCCTACCGGTTGTCATAATAATTATTAATTATTTCGCGATCAACGATTCGTTAGAGTTTTTTTATTTTTACGCTCAGGGAATGTGGATTAATGTATTACACGACCGACATAATATATAATTTTATAGTATTTAGTGAAAGTCAAAGACTTACCGATTTCAGAAAAAAACTATACGCCGTCGTTCAAGGTAAAGATGGTCCACTATAATATACGAATGTTACACAACTCTATAAACGCGAACTCGATGTCATTTGACCAGTTGCAACTAGACGTCCGATCATTTTCATTTTAGTGTATTATAGGAACCAGTTTCTACAAATATTATAGAATTTTTTGTAACCTGTATTTTTACATTCTTTTTTTCAATTTCAAATCTACATTTTCTATAATGACACTGACACAAGCAATAAGTGCGTATATATACGTACGTTTGTATCAATCATTTTTGACGATCGTTTTTGCACAATGGGATATACAATGTGGAAAAACATTTCGAATTAATATGTAATTACCCCTGCATTAAAAAACAAAAAAAATTTAATATTTAATCGTTAAATTGAAGAATAAAAAAAACAGGAAGAATAAGACAATTTATGCTCATACTTTTTAATCGTGCGGAATTTGAATTTAAATTATTTTTTAAATTATCTTACGCATGTACAGATTGCTTATAATCTGGTATGAAACTAAGGAATTCTAATAAATGTATTCATAATCGAATAGCAAGCATATAGTATTAAGAACAATATCTATATATCTAATTGAATTTTATTTTGAACAACTTTCTAATTAAGTCAAGAGCACGTTATATGTAATACACATATATGGTACAACAAGTAAAAGTCAATTCGTAATCAAACAATCTTTACAATTTAACTGATAATGTGTTATTATATTTATAGTCTAAGGTATAAATCAAACAAAAAAAGTGAATTTTTTTCAACTTGTTGATTGGCCCGACAAATTAATAAAAAATCAGATAAATTATGTAGACAATAATGCACGTAATTAACTACGTAAATATATTCAATAAAAAATAAATACGAGTATATAATTACATAGTTATTTTGCATACTCATATTTGGTTATTATATTTTTTTAGTTCAGGCGCAGCGTGCAGAGTATCTTGCAACCCCATCACGACGATCAATTTCTACTGAGATGGTTGAGAGGTAATTTTTATCTTTATTCTTACTCGCGGTTCAAGTGATGCTACGTACCTTTTGCAAAATGTGTAATTATTTATTTGAAAAATTGAATATTTTTTATTATATGATCATAATATCCTCTGTTCACAAGGTGTACCTAATAGAATATTACGTAAATTAAATTAATGTATAGCTGATAATCGGTGAGACTATTTTCTGCGATCATATCGCTTATTTCATATAGAAAAAGTATGAAATTATTTTATATACTTAAAAAAATACAATTTTGAAAATTTTCCTAATGATTATACGTGAAGAAACTATATTATACGTGTTTAGCAAAACTTAATAATCTTTTTAACAAAAATTCGACTTTCAACTCTAAATAATTGCAAATGTATTAATTATTATTGTCAATAATTTCATTATCATTATGTATAATTAAAAAATAACACAAAATAAATCTACATATCCTGAGTAACTGATATCAGAAAGATAAAATAAATATATAGAGAGAAAGCATTAATTTAAGACATCACGTTACATTGGAGTGTATTAATTTGTTCCATAATTTGTATACTACAGCCAAGATGTGTTAACGTAAAGTTAATGAAAATTCAAAAATTATTGACTCTTCCCTATTACGTAAATTTTCGTGGTTTATTTCGTTAACCTACTCGAACGGTACGAAACTTATGGGAATAAATTAACATTTTTTTAAAAGGCAATAAGTCTCAAATTCTAGGCTTTCTCCTTTTTCATTTTTTTTGGAAAATTTTCAAGCCTTAGGTGATGTATGGTAATATACGTACAGATGTTTACAAAATGTCAGAATGACACAATTTTTGTAAACTAGATGCAGCTAAACTCATATAATTGTATACATAAAATTTTACCTCGTTATTTGTTAAAGCGACAATTCTCCTTTTACAGAACATTAGACATCCTTGATAAAAATTGTATAAAATATCTATTCGTATACCATAGTCAAGATATTCCAATCAAGTGAAATGATGACGAATAATTATAAATTGCATATCATTGGAATACTAATGTCAGATATAAAATGTTATATACGTATGTATATGTCATATTTCTAAATGTACACCTAAAGACAATTAATAATCAATAATAATCAAACTAAATAATTACATAAATTTTGCAATAGACCGCAATATATGTGGAGAGTCTTATAAAAGTAAAATAGCCATAAATTTAATTCGATAAATTATATAAGAACGGCGGTCGAAGACTCGGATAGCACATTCAAAACGAAAGTAATGAGTCTTGACAATTAATACATCCTCTCTTTTTCTCTGTGTGTGCAGCACGAAAATGGGATGCCGTAGCCGCGGAAAAAATGCTGCGAGACGTAAGTATGCCGGAAAAAAAATGATTATTATTATTATCTATCACTCGGATCGGAAAGTAATGTAAAAAAAAGCGCACCTCTACTCTACGTTGCAAAATTTTTTATTAATTGAACGTACACGCGTGCGCTACAACGATTAAACAACGAACCGTGAAGCTCGTTATCCTATAGCACTGCAAACTTTCTGCATGCTACAACCATTAATATTCGCGCCTTCAGTCTCGTGTGACGCCTTTAGAATTGCCACCAATTAGAGAATAACTATTACACTCTCAAGATGCGCTCAAACAAACTAATTTCTTGTGAAAGTTGCTCTCATTCTTCTCTATGTATTTATATGCCTCTCTTCCCCGTACAACTACCAAACTGTGCAATCAAACCTCCCAACTGTTGTTGTTTTCGTTTGCTGCAATTCGGACAATCAATATAGAACAATACAATCTCATAATTGTCAAAAGAATCGTCAATCTTAATCTTAATATTATAATGCAAATATAAATTGTCTCCTGAAAGTATAGTCATCTTAACATTTCGGTGGTTTCTTGCCAATGGTAAGCACGTTATTGATATACTGTGCTCTTAATCCGTGTGCGTGTGCGTATAAAATAAAAAAATTAATAAAACTAATAGATTCATCGCTTATAATTATTACCGTCAATTACTCTCAAGAACCGAGTAAAATCTAATACTCGCAATACTCGCATCGAATGAAATTCACGAGTTACGTATAAATTAATATTACAGTCTTATATGGGTAATAAGATAGGTGCAATATATAAACGGTCGACAATTGCTTTACCTTCCCGACAATTTGCACGTTTTCAATGTCATTCTATCTCGATACTTTTTCTTCGTACAAAAATCACTATAATACTTTGGGACTATATATATATTAAAAAATTGCCTCAAATTATACATTTTAACCCTATATAACGTAACAGTAACAAAAGGAGATATTTTTAATAAATATATTATTTTTTTATAATTTAATTTATGCTACTTATACAAAGTCCGTATTTTTCCATTGACCCTTGGAGAAAACAGTGTTAATTTATATCGGATCTCTCTCTTTTCTTCTTTTTATTTTCATCACCCCTGGACAGTCACTCGAATGGAGAAAGCGATGGGAGGTCGACAAGATCGATGAATGGGAGATACCACAGGTTTTGCAAGATTACCTGCCTCATGGACTCTCCGGGTACGATAAGGACGGTGCACCTAGTAAGTTTTATATTTTTATGGAATCGCAATGCAATGTTACGTAACTTTGTATTGCGATAAAACTTAACGGTAAATCGCGAAATCGTAACGAATTGTTCGTTAACGATTTTAATTGCAGTGTTTGTTTTATTATACACTCATCGAGTTTCAACATCAATTTTTATTGGAACTTACATTTCGATTGTTTAGCAATATTCAGCGTGCAACTAATTGAGTGTGCAACTTTTGACTCAGTTTTATTCACTTGGATTATACGTTATGTTTATTCATTTAATAGGACCCTACGTATCCTTAGGTTTTACCATATTCTCTTTTAAGTACAAGTAACATTTTATTATTATGATGGTTTTCCTTTATATATTGATTTTAGGTATATACATACAAATACAATATATTTATAAAAAGATGCTTTGATATTAAGTTACGAAACAATTCATAATACTACAGTTTACAGCACTCTATGTCTACATTATGTGAGCACTTTTTACGAATTATTAACAAACTATTAATAATACTTATTATTTAAATTTTCACGCATTTGTAAGAGGAAATAATATTTCGACTACTACATACGTACGCATATTATTAGACACTGCGTCAAAAGTTTCTCTCAAAAGTAGATAATACGTATAGAAACCGAATAATCAAACATTTCAACAATAAATTTTAAAATACAATATGTACAAAAGTCACTAAACAAAAGTTTTGAATATATACGGTAATTATTATATATATTTGTTGAATCACAAATTTATATTACAGGCGTTATGCATTCACTTTTTTAATTTTCTAAAGTTACTTTAAATTATTACTAATGTTTTATCCATATATACGCTTGTAATTATCGCATTTTATCCACTCGCAATATATTTATCTGTTATATTTTGTATCGTCCAATTAGCACGCAAATTATGTTAACTATAATTATAGAAATTGTTTGTACTTGATAAATTGGACTGTGTGCAAACTTATACAAATGGAAATTTAAATATATCTATTCAAATTTTGTAATGCATTGAATTTACGCTGCATTTAAAAATATATATCTATAAGCAAATGCGTGCAAAATTTAGCAATAAGGATTCAAATGTCACTTGCGCCTTTGCAAACAGTACTCAATAACTTTCGTTCGAGTCCCTTTAACAATAGCACCTAAATTTGTTACATTTATTTTATTATTACACCACAGTGACACAATAACGACACAAAGGAGACCAATTTATGATTATTTTAATATTTTATAGATTAATTATTGGAAAATACTTATAATTAAAGTAAAATAACGAAAACTTATCTCGTATGAAATGTTTCATTATTACATAAGTACATATTGCGATGTACTAGTGCATTACAATTTTCATCAACTGTTATACAAATTCTAATTGTTTATTATAAAACGAATAAATTTAGCATACTTAGAACTTAAATAAAAAATATATTACTTTTTAATTTGTTTATGTGTTGATATTTTTAACCAAAGTACATTTTTCATATTTAATTGAAAGAAAACATTTATATAAGTTAATATAAAGATAGTTATTATGTTGATTTATATTTGATAATGAATGTAGTTGACAGTATAATTTGTTCGCAGTCATAATTTTGCCGTTTGCTGGTCTGGACATGTATGGAATTTTACATGTTGTATCACGGAGGGAAATGATCAAAACGACGATTAAATTGTTAGAAAATTACTTGCGCATCTGCAAAGAACAAACCGAAAAACACGGTCCGGATGCTGGTCAATGTACCGTAATTTTTGACATGGAAAACTTCAATCTCAGGCAATATATGTGGCGACCAGGTAACTTCATACAGTTTAAGACAGTGACATTTTATACAAATATTTATAATTTACAATTATATTATAAAATTATTATTTTTGACTATGAATAATAAAATAATTATTATCTTTTGCAGCTGGAGAAATAGTTATCGCATTAATTCAAATGTACGAAGCGAATTATCCAGAAATCCTTAAAGTTTGTTACATTATTAATGGTAATAATAATTTTTTGTTTTATTTTATGGATTTTTCAAATTGATCTTATTTCACCATTCTTGTAAATGAATGTCAGTTAATACTTTTATAGTTCTTTGAAATATGTTTACTTATATATTATTTGAAAATTCATTTCTCGTCTATGGTCAATTTGAAATAACTAAAATTTTTGATATTTAATAAATGACTTGTGCGTATTAATGTAAAAATAAAACTATTTAATTTGATCAGCGCCGAAAGTATTCGCTCTCGCATTTTCAATAGCCAAAAAGTTTATGAATGAGTATACGATATCAAAAATACAAATATATAAGGCTGATCCTACAAAGTGGAAGGCGGCTATTTTAAAAGTAATCTCTCCGGATCAATTGCCAGCTCATTTTGGTGGTTCATTGAAGGATTCCGATGGCAATCCAAAGTTAACGTCTAAGGTACTTGTATTACATTTTTCGCGAAACAATTTCCCTTTTGCACTTCCATTCACTGTAGCTTTTATTCCCAGATTTGTCAAGGTGGTAAAGTTCCAAAAACTATGTACACTAACAAAGGGGATAAAGAAAAATCAAACGAATTCACTACCGTCACCGTAAAGAAAGGTGAAAAATTAAAACTTACTTATCAACCCGAAGAAATTGGATCGTTACTCAGGTACTTACATACTTTTATTTTTATTGATAACATAATCATTTAATCAATTATTGAAAAACATAATGAAGGTTTTTTTTATTTGTTATGAGATTAGAAAAGTTGCTCCAAGTCAAATTGATTAATTTATTTTGATTATAGTTTTTATATCTTCTATAAATTTTTAATAAATCGATATATATTAAAGCTTATCTCTCATTAATCTCATCTATTTTAACTGAATGTTCATTTAAAACTAATTTGAAACGTCTATCTATAATTGCTGATCTTTATCTTTACACAAGCGATTTCTATAAATTCTTACTTAACTGGCGCATTTTACCTGATTAAAAAAAATAAAAATATTAAATTAATTTCTAAAAAAATATGCAAGAAATTCACAAATCTGAATCTTGTTAAACTTTGTTTATAAATTCATTA
Organism: Theocolax elegans; assembly: GCA_026168455.1. Lineage (NCBI taxonomy): Eukaryota > Metazoa > Arthropoda > Insecta > Hymenoptera > Cerocephalidae > Theocolax > Theocolax elegans. Next base: position 36,110,928 of record CM047426.1, on the reverse strand, counting down.
AGTAAAGTTAAACCAAAATTTACAGTTGGGAGTTTCGATCTGATGATCATGACATTAAATTTGGAGTATTAAGAAAAGGAAAAGATGGATCTCAAACCGAAGTCATTCCAATTCATAGAGTAACAGCTAATGAAATTGATGAAGTTGGTATAGTCAATTGTGAAGTTGTTCCAGCTACTTGTAAGTAACAAATGTGTATCTAAACTGACTCTTCTATACATTTATATTTATTTTTAAATTAGTATCTAGATTTATTTTCATTTTAAATAATTGTTTAATAAAATTTTGTCATTTTCAGATACTGTAGTATTTGATAATAGTTACAGCATGTTAAGAAATAAAAAAATACACTACAGCATACGCATATTACCTCCAGCAACAATCGAAGAGGGAGAAATAGTTGAATCTTAAATTTTTATGTGTAAATATTAGAATAGGTAATAATAGTTGTTAAACAAAAAAAAATGTAAAATTTTATACACAGCTGCAGGCTGTTCAGGTGAATGAATTGTAAATGCAGAATTTTATTCTTGTAAATAAAATGTATTGTTATTGTACTTAATATGTATGGTAGGTGTAATAACTGTTCTTTGAAACAAGTGATACCGAATGTTAAGAAAAATTTTTGTATTCAAATATTTATGTACATAAATTTATAAAGATGGATTATGTATTAACCTTAAGTATATTTTTACATATTCATAAAGTGTAGTATATAAAATTGTATAAATAACAAAAATAATGATTGTTTTATTGTACTGTTTTTAATACTGTTTAAAATACTTTCGCTAATCATCATCCTCTGTCAACAACATTTCAATAAGGTCATCATCTAATAAATGATTACCTTCCAAACGTTTTTGTGTTTTCCACTTAACAAGTGTTGGCAAGACTTTCAATTGGGTTTTTGAATCAGTTCTGAATGGACATTTAAGATCCTTCCAACTAAAATGAAAATTAAGAAAATATTACACATATTTTATTTTGATGACTTTTAATTGATTATAATAATAGTATAGTAAAACAAAGACTTACAAGGGTCTATCTCCTACTTCAACAACAACATAATGGTAATTGTCTGGTATATTCTCTATTCCTTTCTCTATAAATGGTTTGGCTGTAAATAAAATGCATTAATGGATTAGATTTACTTTTTGATACATAATAATATTAATTTAGTAATTAAAGATAGTTGCATAACAATGAGTGTTTAAGATAATGGTGTAAATGATAAAAATACTACCTTCGACACAATCTGGACACCAGCTATTTCCATCTGGCAATTTGGTACCCGTAAAAAGAATGAAAGTTGGTTGATCCGTCTTGAAATTTTCAATAAAATTGAGGAAATTTTCATAACCTTCCACATGATGTTTGACAACCATATTTACAATATAAAATTAACAACTTAAAATATTAACCTCAAAAATACATTCAGGTGTGAGTATACACTGTGTAGTATGACTTGGATCAACGCTAATTCAGTGATTTCGGAGGAGAGTTATTGCGATAAAAACACTTGATCACAAGAGGACAACGCCTCGAAGCACGAAGATTACATTTACAACTAAGTGATAAAACACCGGCTGTCGGCAATGTTGCCATATAATCACAAAACTTGTAGATATACAAACTATGCATTTTCGGAGCAAATTATAACTGTATCAAGTTATAATAATTTTTCTTTTTATAAAAATATAAAAGATGCAAATATAATATTAATAAGATTAATTCTAATAATGAGTAAATTGGATGAGTTATTGATTAATTATGATTATAAATAAATTATGTGGTAAAGAATAAGTAAGTTGTATTTAATTAACGAGATGAAAATAAGTTGTAATCACATATCGAAAGTACAGAAAAGAAAACAACACCAAAATTATTATTTGTACTATAGAGTGATTCGTAAATAAAAAAACTTTCTAACAGCATCACGCACAGTGGCAAAGTGAAAAAAGTAAACATCATTACGTCAATTACATTAAAAAAAAAATAAAATAATTAAACCGACCTTGGGAAACAAGTTTAAAAAGCACAAATACTTGACTTTCTGAGAGAAAGTAGAAGTTACAAATTACAAAATAAAAAACTAAAAAAACTTAATAAATAAAAAAAGGTTAACTGACACGACGTGAGCACGTTTCAAACTTGCTGGAAAATGCCGCTCTCGATCGTGGCAACGTCGACCTCCCCGAAAATTCCATTGGCGAGGTCGTGTAGCATTACGTGTATCGGTATATCTATACGCCCCACCAATATGCGCGCGTTCGAAAGAGGGGGGTCTTGCGACTTTGCGCGTGTCGCGAGTTTTCCGAGAATCCTGACTCCCTCGTCATACACGCCTCGTCGACGTGCATACACATGCATCTGCGTCCCTGTAAAGTTTGAGGTGTTTAACATCGTGATATAGGCACATTACCGAGATTCAAATAGTTAAGTGATATAATAGATACTTCCACGGCGGGACCAAGGACACAAAAACTCGGTTGTCACAGCGCGGGGTTCCCCGCCTCCTATTCTTCTAAGGGATGGCGGCGGTCTTCGATATCGAGCTCCACGACGCTGATGTTGTGCCAAGGGATGACTCCGAGGACGACGTCATTGAGATCGGCGAGGTACTTGGACAACATCTGTCGCACGAGGTTTTCCTTCTTCTCTCTCGTTATCGATCGCTCGTTCCTTTTTCCTCTTTTTTTTTTCGTCGTGGGCGAAGGCACCTGCTGCTACTACTTACTTTGGATATTCCCAAATTTGGCTTTTTACATGAGGGTCAGAGAAAGAGAGAGAAAGAGAGAGCGTTTAAGAGAGAAGAGAGAAAAGCGACAGAGAGAGAGAGAGAGAGAGAGAGAGAGAATAAGGAAAACTGTGTAACACAATGTGCTACATGTTGCAACTTTATTAAGTATTGTTCTCCTCTTTTTACAGGAGGAGTACGATTCCAATCCAAATGTTAATGAAATAATTGAGTGAGTACACTTATTAGCTATATTACTAATGTTTGTTGATAAACTTGGAATGTTCTTTTTATCAATATCAAGTAGTAAATGTTCTAGAGACATCTCTTTCTGCATTCAATTCATAGATGACATTGTTTATTGCGAAATACATAGTTGCTAAAGAATTTCTATTTGACAACCAACATTGAATACAACTTATACAAGTTCAATGTTTTGTCATAATTACATTTCTGATATATACTTTGGTTTTTAATATTATTAATGTTTTGACTTTATTATTTGATTGTATACATATTTTATGAATATTGTGTTATCCATAATTATTAATTGTAATGAAATAAAATATATAGTGGAAAAAATGCCTTTATCTGATACTTTGTCGGATTGTCATGATTAGGCAAATTTTTTCAAGTGTATAAGACGTAATATATTTAATCACTTTATGATAAGCTATAAATGGCTTTTTTAATATTTGTAAATAATTAATCAATATTGTGAATTACAAATATGTATCACTATTTGTAATGATTATATGTTTAATTAAATATAAAAATAATCAAATTTTATCTACACATGCATTAATATAATATGACATTTAAATAGATCTGAAGGAGTAGAAACTGTAGCAATATCAGAGCAAAATGTAAATTTAGGAAGAGAAAGAGCTGGACCACAAGACTTTGAGCTATGCAAGGTCATAGGAAAAGGTGGTTATGGTAAAGTATTTCAAGTTCGAAAGATTACAGGGAATGACAGTGGCACCATTTTTGCAATGAAGGTAAGATACTCTACATATGCATGTACGTTTTACTTTATACATTATTTTCATAGCATCTAAATATTTTATAATTTTTAGGTACTAAGAAAGGCATCTATCATAAGGAACCAAAAAGACACAGCTCATACTAAAGCAGAAAGAAATATTTTAGAAGCTGTTAAGGTATATTTAACATTTTATACTTACTATTTTATATTTTATATACATTTAATTATTTTTATAGCATCCTTTCATTGTTGACCTTATGTATGCCTTTCAAACTGGTGGTAAATTATATTTAATACTAGAATACATGTGTGGAGGAGAGCTTTTCCGTCATTTAAACTATGAAGGAATATTTTTGGAAGACACTGCATGGTAAGATTTATTTGTTTCTTTACTGTTAAAAGTATAGTAATAATTGAAATTAATATTTGCATTTACTTTTACAGTTTCTATTTATCTGAAATAATATTGGCATTGCAACATCTACACTTACAAGGCATCATTTACAGGTTAATAAATTTAATACATAACTTACAATTAGTATTTTATATCAGAAAATGTAATAATTTTAATGGAATATTTAAAATTGCAGAGATTTGAAACCTGAAAATATTTTATTAGATGCAGAAGGACATATAAAACTGACAGATTTTGGACTTTGTAAAGAACATATACAAGATGGGACAGTAACTCACACATTTTGTGGAACAATTGAATACATGTAAATATGTGATTTGATACGTTTCATTTATATTATATTTCACTTTAATTGAAATTAATATAACAATATTTTGTTTAGGGCTCCTGAAATATTAACAAGAAGTGGACATGGTAAAGCTGTAGATTGGTGGAGTCTTGGGACTCTAATGTATGATATGTTAACTGGCTCTGTATGTAGTAGTACTTTTAAAATTTAACATTACTAAATTTTCATGCAGTAATAATTATATCAAAATTTTCTTTTTTAAATAGCCACCGTTTACTTCTAATAATAGGAAACATACCATTGAAAAAATCTTAAAAGGTAAATTAGTCTTACCTCAATATCTCACACCTGACGCTCGAGATCTTATTCGGAAATTATTAAAGGTATAAATTTCATAATCTTGTTTTAAATATTAAAAAAAATTTGAAATATTTATAAACTGTTATCGATATTTGCAGAGACAAGTAGCACAAAGACTGGGGTCAGCTTCTACGGATGCTGAACAAATAAAGAACCATCAATTCTTCAAGCATATCAATTGGAACGATGTAATATCCCGCAAATTAGAACCGCCATTTAAACCAACATTAACAAGCGAAGACGATGTATCGCAATTTGATAAAAGATTTACAACGACAGCACCAATTGATTCACCTGCTGAATGTACATTGAGTGAATCAGCTAATAAAGTTTTTCAAGTAATTATCATTCAAACTATTGTTAAAAATGTTTGTTTTGTCAAAATTGATTAAATCAAATGATTCTTAACAGGGATTTACGTACGTTGCCCCAAGCATATTGGAAGATATGTGCTCGCAGCCACGCGTAGTAAATGCCAAAAGTCCTCGAAAAACTACAACAAACAATATGCGAGGATTTTCTCCTCGTAGTAATCATTTTAACTTGCATAATTCACATATGCAAAATCACAGGTATTTATCAATCCGTTTCACATATCATTCATTACTCTTCATAAACGAGTCTATTTTAACGATATTGTAGATAAATGTAGGTAAAAGTCTTGCATCCATAATTATAACTTCAATTAATAACAAAACCAAAGAAATTAAATGTTACTTAAACTTTGAATATTTTTTAATTTATGTGATTTTATGAATTGTCCTCCCTTCATTTTTATAAATGTAGTTTACCTTAAAAATCATAGATGAATTAGTAAACTTGTTTGCAAGAAAAGTTTAACCCAAAATATAACTATAATATCGGTGAAACAAACTCATTTTACATCACAATTAAAAAATTAACGTATATTCACATTTGTAGGCATAACGGCGTTGGTCAAAGTATAGAAGACGCAGAAATGATCGAGATAGGGTAAACACGTGTTTGGTCTTAGTGCTTATTATTTAAGATCGCTCGCCTAGTTATTGGACTTCGTAAATAAATCTAAATCGATGCTCTAGTCTCAGGGAGGGAATTTTATAAATAACACAATTTACCCAGAGGATCGATAAAGTATTTAAACAATTTCTAACAGTTGCCCAATAGCTATGCATAGTTAATTTCTTTTTTTATTCGTAAATGAACGAATAATAAAAACATATTAGGTAAGAGATTATATTATGCCTGACGAGCAATGGTGTTTTCCGAGACACAGCTTTCTTTTGACAAGCCTAACTTTATGATATATTTATATATCGTTTAACGATATTTTATTTTAGAAAAAGTGTCATGAGAGATTTATTATTTCCTTTCCAATAATTTTATTTTTTCGTTCTGTTTTTTTATATGGAAACGTCAATACTAAAGTGATACTGTACCAGTGATACTAAGATTTTAGCGAAGAAATTCAACAACTTTTTATTTAATTCTTTATTCACGATCTTACAATCAAGGATATAAACAAAACTTGTATGACAATTTTTCTAAATATACACACATAACATATACGACTACTTAAATCGTAATCTAGGATAGCTGCATCAGTCAGTCGTGAATTGTGAAATATAACATAAATAAAAATAAATTTGAGCCTCTAAATGACAAAATAAAATTTTATACTGTTGCCGCTATCTTATTTACTAATCGTATATAAAAATAATAAAAAAAGTTAGGCATGACTCAAACCTTACAACGCGATGTATAAAGATCTCTTCGAAATTTTACATGCTTTTTAAAATTAACAATGACTGTTTTTGTAAAAATGTATATGTATGTATATTTTTTTACAGTTAGAATTGATTTGTAAATTTTTGCCTTTCTTTTAGTCCAAGTGTTAGTGCAATAACTATATTTCAAAATTTGCTTGGTTTGCTATCTTTCTGGCATCAAAAAAGAAAAAATATGATTTTCATCTTTATTAGATGCTAGATTTATTGATCTCCTGAGTCGAAGTATATAGAAAAAACAAAATTGACACAATTTTTCTTTTTGTAATGTCCTCATCGTAAATGTCATTTTCTTTATACTTCTAAAAATTATGGTTTTAGACAAGTTACAATTAATTTTCTTGCTTTTTCTTACTGTGGGTGAGAAATCGTCAAAACAATTGTTCGCGCAATATAATAATAATTTTAATAATATTTGTATAGAAGAAATTGGCAGATTTTTTCATAAAAAATTATTGTCAATAACATTATATAAACAATCACTAATGGACTTACTATATGTAAACATGAAAATAAAAAAAATTTTGAAGAGATCCTATATGAAAGGAAAATAGAAGAGGCCTAGCTGTACCGTCGCTCAAAGCTTGTACAATACACCATTTGTTCAATGAAATATGTAATATAACCTGCAGTTTTTTCCCTTAAAAATTGCATTACTTACGCTACTAGGAAAATTCATAGTTACAAATCTACCATAATTATTTCAAGAAAGTTAACTTAAAATATCGTGTAGAAAGTCTTTAAGCGACAAAATAACAAGAGATGTATAAGTTCCTACAACTATATGGCGAAGTTGTTTATTTTCGCGCTCAAATTTGCAAATTTTGTAGGGACATAAATAAAAGAAAACTATATTGATGACTTTCAAACACCGAACATATATATATATATACACACACATATATATCGACTGAGGTGACGAATCACGTAAACTGCCCAAGTGTTCAAGTCGCAATAAATAACCGACTAATCGGAGAAAAAATTTAACCATTTCGTATGAAAAAAGAAGAAATATTGTATATCGTAATAACCCAATTAATTATTAAACGAAAAATAATAATATGAAAGATGCTACGGAGACCGACGCGTCGAGAACAGTGCCACGATTTTCATTTTGCCTTTATATATTCGCCTTGGTACCGTATAGCATCTCGTTAATAATAAATGCAAAAAAAAACGAAAAATGCATAGAAGATAATATGCTCGCGCGTTCATTTATAGAAATGTTTAAACAGTTATTTTGTATTAAAAATTTTATGAAACTTTTCATGGAGATATTGTTTTATACGTAAAACAGTACCAATTTATTATTTTAATAAATTTTCCTTGACACATGTACATAAAAAAATTTTTAAACATACTTTAATTACTTTTAACAATAGGTATACTCAAATCTTCATAAAAATTTCATAAAATCTCACTGAAAACGTCGCCAAATCCGTAATTTTTTTTTCTATATATAAATAAAATGAAGTTTCGATATACATATATATATACCTGCATATATATCTATACACGACTGTTAGCGCGCGAGTGAAATAATTGGGACTGCATTATACTAATGTATACTAGCACTTGATTATAACGTTTAGATTACAGATTGTATTATATATTATACAAAGAAAATAACCGTGCGAATCGCGCGACACTTTGCGAGCAAGGCATTTTTTATTATTATTACTATTATTAATATTATCATTATTATTATTATCATTATTATTACTATCTTTATTATTATGTGTATTTTGTTCCACTGAATCTTTCGTGCCTACTATATTGCAAAGTTGAACGGTTGTGCTTTTGATGAATTTTTTCTCCTCGTCAAGTGCCGTTGAGATACTGCCGCACGAGAAATATATAAATAATGAAACGGATAATTATTGACTTCTTTGATAGTAACATTGTTGTATAAGCGTGATTTATTTACGTTGCTATCGCGTTTCTTTTACTTATTTTGTAACCCTCATACCGGAACAAGATGATATAGGAAATATTTTTTTTACACCGTTGAGACATTTATTTTTCTCCCACGTGTTAACTGTAAAAAACATTTATTTTGTCATCGATATAGCATGTCTAATTATAGTGCTCCGAGGGAAAATTTATGTTTAACCAAATTTAATATTTTATGATTTAATTCTTCATCCTTGTATGGTCCTTGTACGTTCTACATAAATTTAATTATTTTTGTTTAATTGAATCGAATTTAGTCAAAGTCAAAAGAGCTTTTGTTATTGCATATGTATGATCCATTGAAATTTTCAGGCATCAATAAATTGGCTAAGAAACTAATGTTAGTATGAAAAATAAATATATATTTTTATAGATAGATTTATTTCCAATGATATTTAGTGTACTTGTGACATTTACAAATCTTGATTAACTCGAATTAATTTTAGGGTTGTGTTATAAAAAAAATAAATAAGTTACTTAAATTAATAAAAAAGCTGAAAAAATTAACGATCGCAATCTTTTAAGAGTAAATTATTTTGTCATCGAATCAAATTAAGATAACTCTATAACTGAGTTAAAAGAAATATTCTTAGTAAATGTAATCTAAATATTTAATTTCTACTAAATTTGGGTTATATTTTACAACTGATATTGAAACTATAGTGATTAAATTATGATTAAACAGAGATAAAATTTTACAGTCTCTTTAGAAACTATAAAAGGGGATACGGGTGCAATAAAAGGTACGTACTTCCTTATAGCCATTCCGAAACTATATAAAATGACCATTAGTCACTTATTTTACTTTTACTATTGTGTTACGGAGTCGACCATATTTGCCCTAATATGTTCCATTTATATATTGTGTAGCAAGAGATAAAATTCCATATCTGCATAACTAAGTGCTTTGCACGCTTCGTGAATGACTCGGCAGTTGAAAATAGGTATTTATTTGCTAAACGAATTTATGAAAAGGCAGTTGGAAGTTAACATGTAATAAAAACAAGTTGAATTTCAATATTATGTTACATTATCATCGAAAGGGCATATAGATATGTAAAGTATAATGTATCACATTGATTAAATAATTTTTTATTTTTAATAATTTTTTAAATAAAATAGTTTTTCCTTGCAAACAATATGTTAAACAGGATTAATAACGCTAATCAAGAAATTTTTAAGATAAACAACCCTATATTTATTTCCACTAGATATTTATTCGATGGAATTTAATAATTGTATATATATAAAAAACAAAGTCATCTTGTCCGGTAGATAGGGATTTATACACACGTATTGTAGCAACATCCTAAGTATACTTGTTATAACAAATCGAAAAATAATCGTGTGAAAATTTATTTTTAAGTCGTTTATCATTATCATGAGATCTTTGATATTGTTTTAAAATACCTCATAAGTCACCAGTCATTAAGGTGTAATATACCATCGAAATGTGAATGAAACGAAGAATAGATCAGCTACTAGCCAAAAGAAATAAAAAAAACAAACCATAATGATAAGCGGCTTATGCTTCCATTTAAGGCATAAGGATCTTACCATCGTCGATATCTATTGATATTGTCTTTTGTATACCTCTAAAAATCGTGTTTTGCGAAATATAAGTGTCTTTGATTGAGCGAAAGTTTCTTATAGCTCAGTAATTGAGCAGAAACTTAAATTATTGATGTAAGACGATGTTTTTTTTTAATTTTGTTCATGTTTAAAATAAATGTTAATAACTGATAATATACTACATGTTTATCTTCATTGTCTGGTTGTGTGCATGAGTTTTGTCGATTAAACGTCACTTCATTTTAGGATGAATGCATATTTTCGATTAATCAGACATAACAACAATTTTTCAACGGATAAGTTTTTATATGGATTATCTGTTTCATCTGTATTTTCTGAATCAACAAAATTGGGTTTTACTTGAATTATAATACACATTTTATCAAATAATACTTTCAAATCACAAATCAGCAAGTATTCAATCCCGCAACTTTCAGTCGAATAATTGTAACAAATTTTATAAAACATAAAGATATATTGGTAACTAATACGTAAATCTGGAGAATAAATATTAGAAAAATATAACAATTAAAAATATTTGTATAAAGTGTTGGACGAATACTATTGATGAATATTTATCTCACTTGACCTCTCAATTGCTTTGTTGCAATTTCTTTACTTCTTGTGTAAAATGTTCAAAAACTATCAGACAAGAGAAGAGACCGAGAACACGACCATTGATTAATATTTTACTCTAATTTCCTTTGTTCAGACTCGTAATATTTTTCTATCGATACAATCGCGCTAGATTATGTACTTAATACACTTTTTCTATCAAATCTATGTACCCAATTGTATGAACTGGCGTTAAATTTCAACCCAATAACCCGAAACTTGTTATCAGGTTAATAGGTATACGAATTATTAGTTAAACGATATTTCGTTGATCCCCGGTCTCTTTATCAAAAGGTCACTGACCTGATCTGGGTAGTATACGTATATAAATGATTTATAAATGCATTTTGTGGAAAGATGAATGGTGAAGCTAATGGAAAATCGGATGCGTCAGGTTCACAAGGATGTAAAGCCTAGTAATGCTATGGTTATTCAGCCCGATGTCACGCAGCGAGTATCATACTGCGATCAATATCGCAAGATTTATTGTCACCTTTTATACCTTTAAGCTTAATCTAATTTGACCAATAAACCTAATAGGATGGATCTATAAAATCATTATACGATATAATTTCAAATTAACTTTTAGAAATTTACTTACACGACCTTGTCGTTGTGTGCGAACTGCGATTAGACATTTATTTCTTTTTGTAATTCTTGAAGAATATACCTATATATTGACTGTAGTTTATGCCTCTTTTTGGGAGTTCCTTACCGTATAGTGTATACCCTTGTCGGGTGTTTACGGCGTTCACCCACCATCTCTGTGTGGCTGGTTTACCCCTTCCTGAATAACCTCAGCGACCGGCGTTACGCCTGTGAGAAAGGGAAAACCTTCCCCGAGACGGTCGGTGCCTTGGAACATTCCGTTTGGGTGTTAAGTGAGTTAAGTCACATTGCGTAGGCCCAACTATCGAAACCACGCGAATGTTCCCCACTTCCCGCTGACGTTGTGAAGCGTGGAAAAAGACACCTATAACCTTTCGTCGTGATCGGCCGAGGTGTGTCCCCCACCATTCGATTATCCTATGTAGAATTGAAAAAATCGGGTTAAACTACTTTTGCATAAATTCGAACGAATGTTTTTAAGATAAATGTATATGATATATGATATATTTTGCGAATCGGAGAAACAAAATAAAAAATACTGTCTGCCGAAATTCGTGGAAAAGTCGAATAATCGGTAATGTACGTACATGTGTAGGATCGAAATGAACCGATTATTCGCAAGTCGATTCTATTTAGTAAATTAAGCGTCAAATGTCTGAATAGTGTCAAACTGAGTTGTAGACCAATGATTATATATATATATATGTGACAGGGATATAATTTATTATTATGTAAATCCCGAAAAGGTGAGGTGTCGGTTGAAAGTGTAACCGAAATATGAAAGTGTATATACCGAGAAGAAAAATGGTTGTCTCGAAATTTAGAGTATAATGAATGGTAGGTATAACGAGATCGATATACCGGTAAGAGGACCGACGCACACCATCTGTTCAAACAAAATGCCAATATCTATACGTAGACATTTAACATGCACATCGATTACATATAGGGACATAAAGGAAATTCCTAAAGTTCGAGAATATCTGTATAACAATACAATACAATACGATATTGTTAGCCAAGTCTAACGAACGTGTCGGTCAACTTTTCGGGAAAAGAGTTTATTACCAAGGAACAACGACAGCTAGGAAACGGAACGATGTACACAGATGTACACGTGCGTGTACCTGGAGTGCGTATACCTGCGATGGCCTCCCTACCAATAAATCTGTACGTATACATTTGACTTTTCGCGGAAGAAGATGAATGTACCTATAATATTCGAGAGGGTGTAAAGTACTTACTACCAAGTGGGTCCGGTGAGCGATGCGTTCGCATTCGTCACTTGCGCGTCAACTACTCGACCGTATATACGTGCACACGCACACACGTACCTACCTACATATATAGATATACACGCGCATACACGTGGCGCGTGAGTATATAGGTGTGTGTACACGTACACGCACACATACACACACGCATATATATATATATTACTCTCACAATAATGGATACGCGCGTGAAATTGACGCCCGAGGATTTCGACTTTGGCAAGTATTTGGGTGAAGGAGGGTACGGTAAAGTTTATCACGCCCGGAAGAGGACTGGTCAGGATAATGGTACCATCTGTGCTATCAAGGTATAAACATCATGGTTTTACGATTTTTTCGCATCCGTAGCTTACTTTTTTACGATTGGTTAATATTTTATTTACCTTGTTTTCGTGTGTATAGGTGATGCGCAAGTCGAATATCGTTAAAAGTCGAAAGAAGATTGAAAATGTGCAGTCCGAGAGAACAGTTTTGGAAGCGATTAAGGTATAATATTTTTCTGTGACAAGTGAACTTTATCAGTGAATTGATAACTTGTGGAAAAGTGCTAAATATGCGTGTATATATATACACGGTTGATATATTCTTAGTGGTACTAATTAATACTTTCTTGATTACCCGTAATTTTTTTCTAAAATTTAGTACTCGCGTTCAATTAATTTGAGTTTTCTTTAATGTGATCAAACAATCATTTCATTTAATTTTATCGATTTCTGTAACTGTCATTTTACATCTGTTCAAAATATTAATACCACTATTTTTGTGACGGTGTATAAACAAAATATTCGATTGATTTTCCAGCATCCATTCATCGTTAATCTTCTCTATGCATTCGAAACGGAAGATAGTTTTTATCTTGGACTCGAATACATGCACGGGGGCGATCTCTTCAGTTATCTCGAGAAAGTCCACGTTCTTACGGAAGATCGAGCGCGGTAAGTTTTATCAATTATATATTTACGGATTATTACAGGCATTCGTTATCCTTCGTCAAATGATTATCATTACACGGTATGTTTTTTATTTGCAGATTATATACAGCCGAGGTTATTCTGGCAGTTAAATATCTTCACGAAAATAGCATTGTGTTCAGGTAATTTACCCACCTATGACGTATAAGTACTACAATGTTAGATTTACTAAAATCATCTCTTCGAAATCATTAACTTTTGTAGAAATAATTATAAGTTTATTGTAGATGTAACTTTAATTTTGTGTTTTTTCTAGGGATTTAAAACCAGATAATATTTTGATCGATCTCGAGGGTCATATTAAATTATCGGATTTTGGGCTTTGTAAACGTCTGTGTCCAGAGAAAAATAGAGCTTATACCTTCTGCGGTACACTGGATTACATGTAAGTAAATAATGTTTTCACACAGTCATTCATTTTCACCTGGATTTCGGTATTATACTATACTGAACGAAAAATCGATACGATATTCTTAAACCCCAGTTTTTCTTGTACGATTTTCTTTTTTACATTCAACTCGAAGCATACGCGATAAAATATACACACATTTAAGTGTGTATATTTTATTGCATAAATTTTGAAGGCGAAAATCGCTCAACAAATTTAAAAAAGTAAATAATAGGAAATTTCATCAGTTTTTTAAACAATTATTGCAGTTTAGAAGAAAATTTAAATGAGTCATTCTCTAAATTATGATCGATCATCTGCACGTTTTTCGACATATTTTTGACGACACTTAACACGAAAGATGATTCTTTTCAATTTATTTTTTTACATTTGTTATGTGATTTTTTTCTCCCTTGTTCAAACCTTATTCAAACTTAGTCAAACTTGATATTGTACATACTTACTGATACTCTATAAATAATATTTGTAATATTTAACTATCCTAAAAAATAATTTGTTAATTTGCTTAGGTCACCGGAAATGGTGCAAAAACACGTTTACAACAAAGCCGTTGATTGGTGGAGCGTAGGTGTCCTGTTGTTCGACATGTTGACTGGAAGCGTGAGTTTAATCAATCGAATAATATTCTTTATTTTTTTTTCTTTAACCACATTTTTAAAATATTTCTTATCCAACAGCCTCCATTTACAATCGTGAACGATCGTAACATGACGATGCAAAATATAAAATTTGGAAAATTTACATTCCCAAAGTCGAGAGCTTATGTTGTTCCTATCGAAGCAAAAGATTTAATTTGCAAACTACTCAAAGTGAGTAAAAAATACAATAAAATTTAGTAATTAGATAAAAATATTAAATGATTTTTAACATTTTATGTATATGTATATATTTATGTATATAATATATTACACTAGATTCACCCGCACGAAAGATTAGGTTCAGGACCGACCGGAGCGAAGGAATTAATGACTCATCCATTCTTCAGAACTATTAATTGGGATAATTTGTTAGCTCGAAAATTTGAGCCTTTGGTCAATCGGAAACTCGATGAAAATGCAAATTTTGAATTGCAATTCGAAGAAACTATTACTACTGATTCTTACGGTTTAACTGATTCGGACAAAAATATTTTTCACGTAAGTCTTGACGTACCTTCTTTTATTAAATTAAAATAACCTTATAATTCGTGATAAATAAATTTCATTAAAGTTTAATGTTTTTTATTTAGGATTTCGATTATGTTGCACCGAATTTATTGTCAAGCGCGTTCGCAGTACACGCAACGATATCTCAAGAATGCAGGTAAAAATAATTGATTTAAGACAAAACAACAAAAATAAAAAAAATTATACATAAAATTAATTGGAAATTGGTAATTTCAGTACAAAGAAATGGAATCATACATACAACAACACGTCGATTATTCTCGGAACGGTCCACAGTGCGTAAGTTTAACGCAACAAATAAACGAAAGTTCAAAGCGAGGGCTGTGGCACTTAAAAAATGTATAAAATAATATTTATTATTGCGCGTGTATTTTCTTTAAATATTTAAATATGTTCTACATGCATGCACGCTGTTTAAAACCGAAAGATGAGTTATTCAATATTAAAAGTTACTTTTTTTATTGTCAAGTAAAGGAATTACATATTCAGTTACTATATGTAACATTTTTGATAGCGATATAATAAGCATATATTTGAAAAATGAATAGGTACCTACAAGTGTGTGTAAGAATCATCAATGATTCTTATTTGACAATAAATTGTAAACAGATTTTCGTATTTGCATGTATGAAACACAAAAATTATACGAACTAAAATGTTTAAACGAATTTATTATATGTCCTTTTTTTACATGGTCAAATGGAGTAGCGATCGGTTCCGAAGTTTACAATGTGCTAGAGTATCATAAGTGTATAATTGTTTGTGTACATATGTATAATCGATGCAAGAATAAACTGTTTTCATCAATAATTTCTGCATTTATGCAATTTCTATACAACCCTTATCCGACCCGAATGCGATTAATTAATTTAAATTATACGTAGGTAAAGTACATAGCTAAATTGAAGCTAAAATTGAAAGAAATTTTTCAGTTAAGTACCTCGATACCAAAATTTGTTTCATTAACAAATTTCATTTGTTTGTGGTAACGTGGACTAAATACGTCAATTGATCAAAAACCAAGTAATACAACACATTGGAAAAAAATTTGGTGAATTCAATGAAATATTTTATCTTTTTTTTTAATTAAAATGATTTCTTTTGTAATAAATATTTATAGCATTTTAACCTTAAAATCCCAATTTCATTTTCGATTTGGAGATTCTAATGCTGTAAACTATCGTATGAAATTGTTGTGGGAGGTGTTTCTTTACTTTCCCAATGTTGTTACTCGCTTCGCTCACGCGAACAACTTCGAGAACGGTAGGAAACCATCTCCATCTCCCATAACAGCGTCATAATATACTATTCTTGGTATTTGGAACAAGAAAATTTTAGGACTAATATACGATCGAATTCACCAGATTTTGCGCGAGTGTGTACATATTCTCGAACTCTTAAAATATTATCATGAAAAAAGACGAGCGGTGCAAATCCATGAGAACCGATCCGATTTATATAGAAATAAAAAAAAGGATACGGCACTTTTAAAAGTGACTCGGGGAGCCCCTAATCGACTAGCGAAGGGGGATACGAACGTATCCTATCGATTAGACTTATGCTCATTTGTAAATGAAAATAGTAAATGTTTCGTTAAATTAATAAACAAAAGTAACATGGAACTTTATACCCTAACCAGTGCACAGGTGTAATTTCTTCCATATTGTCGATGAGTGAGTATATCTACACCTATGTGATTGATAATCGGGATTTCGTTATCAAGGGTTAGCGACGTATAGCGTTCATCGGGTGACAATGGTACATAAAAATAAAATATTAATGAGGGGTCACGGGAAATTCGGCGTCGAACATATAAGTATAATGCGTGTGTGAATCCAAAGTAGTAAGATTAATGTGCATTGAAAAAATCAATATTGGAAAAGTGCACCAAATACTATATGAACAGCAATAGATCGTGGATTGTTGGATAATTGCAACAATCAGTTGAAATGGTATTAAAATAGATCGGAAGCGAGCGATGCTCGAACGCGTAGGTGTCGGCACTCGGCACTCGGCAGTCGGGCATAAATAGAGACATGGTTAGGTGCATACGCACCGTAAGGGGGTGCAACTTGCAAAAGTATATATATATAGACCTACTGTAACTCTACAACTGTACAAGTCGACACCGTAGAGTGTAGAGTGTAGAGTGTAGACCGTACACTGTACAGCGCAACGTAAACCTCCCGTAGAGGGGGAGAGAGAAAGAGAGAGAAGAGAAGAGAAGAGAAGTTACTAGTTACTCTTACTACACAGGATACTACACGAGTACACGCAGTCGCTCGGCCGTGGAGAGAGCTGCAGTGTGTGTATTATATAGTAAAGTAACGTAGTGTAGGTGGTTCAGTTGCCATTGGACGTTCGTTACTCACGGCTCACGGGCCTATCGTTCAGCAGGGGGGGGACAAAATAATCGTCGGGACGCACGTGTGCAGCGAGCAGCTGTTGGCCTCGGTAACTCCGATGCGCTTGCTCGTTCTCGCGAGCCAAGGACGCGGGGCCCTCGCCAGCACGCTTACCTCGGGGCCATGGCGGAGATTTTCGCGTTCGAGCTCGACGAGGAGGAGGTGACGATCATCAGCGACGACTCCGATAGCGACTGCGTCGAGATCATTGAAGTATATCCCTTCACTCTTATCATTACCTTCCTCCAAAATTTACAGACAGAGAGAAAGAGAGAGAGAGAGAGAGAGAGAGAGAGTGAGAGAGAGATAGAGAGATAGTGTGTCTGTGCGTATGTTTTGAAAGGGAAAGAGAGAGTGAGAGACAAAGAAATAATATGTACATCGAGTTTTTGACCCCTTTTTAACGTTTTAGCTGAACGAGGATCAGGATCAGGACTTTACGTCTGTAGGGTAAGTTTTATTAGATTTATTACGCCATTGTGTTTACTTTATTTGCGCTGATCAATGAATGCA
This sequence comes from Theocolax elegans, assembly GCA_026168455.1. Lineage (NCBI taxonomy): Eukaryota > Metazoa > Arthropoda > Insecta > Hymenoptera > Cerocephalidae > Theocolax > Theocolax elegans. Next base: position 36,092,886 of record CM047426.1, on the reverse strand, counting down.
TATTGATCAAGTTATTTGTTTTAAAGGAGCGTCTCGGATGACTTGGAGATAGTCGAAATATCCGAGGACAATGTATCTATCAATCCAGAGCATCAGAAGCTCTCACGTCAGGATTTTGAATTTTGTAAGGTCATTGGATTGGGTGGCTATGGCAAAGTTTACCAAGCTCGCAAAAAGACAGGAAAGGATCGAGGAACTATTTGTGCTATGAAGGTAAGCAACCACGCATTGGTATATGCATATTTTTGCCTTGCAAGTCTATTCTTGCAATTAGCTAATTATAAAACATATTTGTTAAATATAGGTGTTGAAGAAGGCCAAAATAGTTAGAAGTGTCAAAGAGACCGCTCACACTAAGGCTGAAAGAAACATATTAGAAGCCATTAAAGTAACTTTTCATTATTTCATCTAACATTTTACTTTTCTTTTCAGAATACATATTTAATTGTGTCATTTTTTTTTACAGCACCCATTTATTGTTAAACTTTTATACGCTTTCCAAACCGATGGAAGATTGTATCTTGGACTGGAATATATGTGCGGTGGTGAACTTTTTTCCTACCTCAATAAAGAGAATCTTTTTCTTGAAGATACAGCAAGGTAATTTAAATTCTGCATGGTCAAGAATTAAGTTAATCCCAACAATAGTTTAATGACAACATCGTTTTCAGATTTTATATATGTGAAATTATATTAGCCTTGGAGCATCTCCATTTAAATGGCATTGTTTACAGGTAAAATCCTTACATATTTATGTACAAAATATCAATTAAAATATTGGAGTTTAATAAATTGCATAATTTTGCACAAACATTAAAATATATTTTTAACTTTGTTGACAGAGACCTGAAACCAGAAAATGTTTTATTGGATGCTGATGGACATATTAAGCTAACAGATTTTGGACTTTGTAAAGAGCATATAAGGGAAAATATTAAGACAAATACATTCTGTGGTACTATAGATTACATGTAAGCAGTAAATTGAAAAATAATATTATAACAAATTATTTTGTTTTGATTTATTACTTATTTCATTGTAATATTTACAGGGCTCCAGAAATGCTAACAAATTCTGGACACAACAGAGCTGTTGACTGGTGGAGTCTAGGTGTTATGTTGTATGACATGTTAACTGGCAATGTGAGTACATATAGAAAAATAATCTTATTTCTTGCAACCACCAATTATTAAATTAAAAATAATTTATGGTAATTTTTTAGCCACCTTTTAAAGCTAACAATAGAAAAGAGGCAGTAGATAAAATTATGAAGTTAAAGTTGAAATTTGAGCCATACATAACAGCTAATGCAAGAGATTTGATACGTAAACTTTTAAAGGTTCAGTATATCTCTTTTGCTTTGCCTGTGTTTTCTTATATATTTATTTAATTAAAGTTCATGTTAACAAAAATTCTTATCATTCCAGAAACAAGTTCCAAAAAGGCTAGGATGTAGTGCAGAAGGAGCTAATCAAATAAAAAAACATCAATTTTTCAAAAATATAAATTGGAATGATGTTGTACTCAGAAAACTGGAACCACCATTTAAACCAATAGTTAGAGGTATAGATGATGTTTCAAATTTTGATAAAAAGTTTACCTCGCTTACAACTCAAGAATCTCCTGATGATTTCACATTGAGTGAATCAGCTAAACAAGTTTTTAAAGTACGAGTACATTTAAAATCATTATATTAAGTAATTAATTTTAAATGCATTGTTATTTACAACAAATTATTTTTTTAGGACTTTTCTTATGTGGCACAAAGTGCCTTTGAAGAAATGACTAATCATATCCAAAATTATAGGTAGAGTAAATATTGTGCATTGTATTTCATGAAAATTATATTATTTCCTTTATGTGCATAAAGTTTTTTCTTTGTTACAGATTAGATGATTTTGGAGGAAATGAAGATGCGGAAATGATCGAATTAAGTTAATAAAAATGCTAGTTACAAAGTCTTAGTCAATTTTTACTGCTCGTTAAGAGTTGTATTATATGACCTGTGACTCTCAGGGAAAAACTTTTTAAGTGATTATATGTGTGCATCTAAAACTAATGACTCTAGATAATAGATTTTGAAAGGCTGTGCATAGTTAGCATGGAATAGAGACAGTGAAGAGAGTAATAATGTACATAAAATGTGACAACATGAAGTATTAATAAGATATTTATAAAAAAAAAGAGACCTATGAGTTCACAAGACAATTATACCATTCGTAATTTTTATACATTGTTATACCATAATTATTATTAATACCTATATTCTAAGTATTCTTACTCAAAAAATAAAACAAGTGCTTTTATTTGCAAAAAAGTATTTAATTGTCTATTTCTTCATTACCTTAAAAAATAATTATTTTAACATGAATAAGCCGATGAACCTAATTACTGCTTATTCTACTTCTTTTCGATCATTTTTGTACATAAGTAAACAATAATTAAACGTAAGCGACATTATAATTTATTAAGATTAAATTTCTTGAATATAAAGGTTATACATATTTATTGTATTTCTTATTACATATGAGTAGACTGAAAATAATATACTTAGTTTTGTACAATTATAATAATAAGATGGTTTTCATACAAAATTAGTTTTCTATTCGAGACGAAACACCCGCGTGTTGTATAATTTTGTAGACTCTCTATGTATACCTTGACTCTATGACGCATTCAATATATGCATCTGTATATATATGTATATGAATCACCTGACGTGACTGACGAATTAAAAAAGAAAGCAAACACAACACTATGGCCAATATATCTATAGGATGCGATGCGTGTTAATCTTCCGCACGCACCTGCAACGATTGTCTTTTGAGGTAATCGGAATAAGAGGGTGATATGGAAAACAACCAGACTAGCTCAATACTCTTTTAAAATCCACGTATTTCGGTACATATACACCTGTACTTAACCAACCTTCAACTTGAGAATGTTGTCTCGCGACATTTGATATTTTAGGTGTTCTTAACGAATACGTACTAGTATAAAAAATAATATAATAAAGAACAACTACTCCTACAGGTTAGATTTTACCGAATTACCTTGCACTTTTTTTGTTAACTATCGGTTAGTGTCTTTGTGATAATGAACAATTGTCATTCATTTTGGTGATGCTTGGAAAGACGTTTGACCAGCTAGTGAATGTCTATCAACAAATCATTATTTTCTACAACTTGTCAACAAGGTGATTTTGAGATAAATAGTATGATCAACGATAAGAATCGTTAAAATGAGATTTAAGGATGGAAGAACACTGTGGGACAAAATGAAATTTTACAATTGTTAATCATTTTAGATTATTCAATTTTTTATCATTTTTCATGATTTAATATTTTTTATTGCAATATTTTGTACAGTTGTTAATAGAAAGTTCAGATAGCTTTATAGACTGCCAATTGATATTATTATTTATTGTTGATATTTACACACTGTAAACCTATTGATATTAATCCATTTTTAAAATTAAGTCATTGGATATTTATTTTTGAAATAATGGCAAGCCAAAAAACAAATGGACCCAATCGAAATTCACAACGATCTACTTTATTAAAAGTAGTCATTTTGGGTGACGGTGGTGTTGGAAAATCTTGCCTAATGAATAGATTTGTCTCGAATCACTTTGATGAACAAAGCTTTCATACTATTGGAGTTGAATTTCTTAATAAGGATATAGATATTAATGGAGAATCTTATACATTACAAATTTGGGACACAGCAGGCCAAGAAAGATTCAAAACGCTTAGAACTCCATTTTATAGAGGATCTGATATATGTTTATTGACTTATGCAGTGGACGATCGAACCAGCTTTAGAAATTTAACTTTATGGAAATCTGAATTTCTGTATTATGCTGACGTTCAAGAAGGATCTACATTTCCATTTATAATCATTGGAAATAAAGTAAGTAAATAATGTTGCTGATAATTGTTTATTTTACAAAGCCATTTACTTAAACTTAAAGTACTACTATGTATTAAATATATTTGTAATTAAAGTGTTTTTTAACATAAATTCTTGTATTATTGCATTTTTAGGTGGATGTACCAGAATCAGAAAGACAAGTGTCATCCGAAGAAGTTAAAGCTTGGTGTTTGGAAAATGGTGATCCTCCTTTTGTTGAAACATCAGCTAAAGATGCAACTAATGTAGAAGCTGCATTTGCTGCAGCAGTAGCAGCTTGGGCTCGGCTGGAAACTCATATGGAACGTCCTTCAATTGAAGATACAGTTGATTTGTCAAAACAACGATCTTCTCACCGTTCAAGCTGTTGTATGCCTATTTCTGGTTCAGATTAACTATCTCATAAGTAACAGTATTTTTATACAAAAAATATTGCACTTAAGATTTGTTTTAAGTAAAGAGAGTAAGACACAATTGAATCTTCAAAACTTCTAATAATAATATTATTAATAAGTACTTAAACTTTTTTATCCAAATTAAAGTGCATCAAGATAAATTAGAATCCTCTTAAAATTATGAAAATAATTTCAATATGGTAAATATATAATACCTAAGAAAACAAGAAAAAAATTAATTTAACAGTATCTTACTCTCTTAAGCAGCATAAAAATATGTGAATTAATATTGATAGGAATAACATCAGAAAAGATATAAATTTGAAAATTCATCTTTGTTAAAATAAAAAAATGTTCTTTATTTTAAATTACTTTATAAAAAATATCTTTAGATCCAAAAGGGCCGATAACTGTACCTGTTACTTAGTATGCTAATAGGACTGACTGAAAGCACAATAAGAGAATGACAATTTAATGTATTGGTACACATAGATTCACTGATTTTTTTAAAACATAATTAATGAAATAGGTTTGTACAATAAAACTTGAGTTTTGTATCATAAAAAGTTATTAATCAATAAGTCATTATTTTGTACAAAATTAAAGATACTTATATTATCTTTGAAATTAATTTGATAAATACTATTATCAAATAATGTTGTGACGTACAATTGATATTTTTTATCAATATTAATATCTTTTTTATAAAGATATATGTTTCAACATTAAATTATTTAAATATACAAATGCATAAATTTATTTAAGATTTTTAAGATTATTTGTATATTACTTGATTTGTAAAATTTATTATAGTTTTTATGCATTTGAACTGTATTATAAAAGAAAAGTGAGAATATGTGTGTGTCGCTTTGCACATCTTGTGAGTTAATCACAATATTTATAGTGCCTCATTTAATATGCCATTGGCTTGTGATGATATAACAGCTACATTTATCATTAACCAAAATGAAATAGATGTAGCCATGGCTTAGCTGCATGGTTTTAATTTGCCTTAATTGTTGTAGCAGTGGAACTCTGCTACTTACGATGAATCACATTTTTGAAATATTTATATATTACATTATTTTGAGTGTGGAAAATGAATGTATATTTATGCCATTGAATGCATGAGTTATTTATATTATATGAAATAAGTAAAACTGAATTTATGGAAAAATGATATATATATATAAATATATATATGTATGTATCGGCGTAAATTTTATATAAAGAACATGTCTTTAAAGGTATTCCACGTATCAAAATAATTATATTATTTTATATTCAACTTTTAATTACACTAATTAATTATACATAAGTTTGTATATTTTATTATTATAAAATTTAAGTAAATGAAAAAAGAAAAACTGAATATTGTATAATTATTATTATCAACTTAAAGTTTTGTTAAATTCTTCTATATTGTATAAAATGAAGTTTGTATCAATTTAAAATGTATACATCTTTAAAATATCGTTTATCATGTTTAATTATTGTTACATTTTTTACCAAATGCGCTACTTTCTAATTTTTTATTCTTTATATATATTTAGGAGACACAAATATTACAAGGAAATAGAAAATATTACAATCTGAAAAATTACCGATTTGTTAATTGAATATTGATATTCACATCTACCTAAGGATCAATAACAAATTAATCAATACTAAAACTGCAGTTCCATCCGTTATACAATAATCTACCATATGTAAATATAAATATTATATAGAAATTTCTGTCATAATTTAACTGTTACTAGTAGACTATTGTGCAATGTATTTGAATGATGTTGAGTCTTAGTTTCAGTTAATTTGTTATCTATGCTTAATAGTAAACAAAGTAATTATTTATCAACCGGTTTTTAACATTTTTTGTGGTTAAGTTAAAACAATTTTTAATACTTGAATAAATAAAATTATGTTATTTCTTCATATATATATAATGAAGAAGTATAACATCAATTATTTTGTTTTACCTAATATTATTAGTTTAATATATTGTATTCAGCTAAAATTCGACTCGCTTTGATATTAAAAATATATATGGGAAAAATTACTTTCAAATAAACCTTAAATTGGTAAAACTTAATATTTTATTACAATCAGACCCTTATTTCTAAGTTTTAACATTTTTCATTTTTTATAAATAATTTTTTTACGTTTAAAAAAAAACTTAGACTAATTCGGTGAGAAATTTATTGATATTTTAAAGTTCCACTATAAACTTCAGTATATTTCTATATACAGTGCCGATATTTACATCTAAATTTATGAATCCTTAAATAGTATAACAAATAATTTACAGCAGATGTTATAATTTTTTACATTATAATAACATAACCTTCGATAACAGGTTATACATACTCTTTTATTTTACATAGTAAACAACTTATGTTACACCATACACCTTCGCAACGTATATAAAAGTAAGCTTTATTATACATACTGTTATTATTTTTTAAATTTTCGCTATATAAAAAGGAAAAATTGAAAATAATACAAATAGGTGTGCGCAATTTGATGCGCATTCAACGTAATTATATATCTTTAGGATCAACAATATTTACATATTTAATTCCATGTTTTGAAATGTGCGTACTAGTCTCGCACCAGTCTAAGTAAAATTTGAGTTATCAGTGAAAAAAATGAAAAGGTTTACCATTGCACCAGGCATTATAATTTGCACAAAAAATTTATGCACACTGGTAGCGTTCAAATTAAAAGAAAAGTACAGTTAGAGCAAGTACATTATTAAGTGGCTTATAAAAATAGATCGTATCAGTCGATGCATTCTCTTCTTTTAAAAGAGATTCAACCGTGCGTAACTTCGCATAAGTCAGAATTGGCAGCCGTTATCTGTCATTAATACATTTTATAATTCATCGTGAAATTTATAGACAGATCCATGTTCTTTAGCAGATATAAAATTAATAATTTATAATAGACAGAATTTATAATAGAAAATGATGCAGAATTTTTTGTTTTTTTTTTACTTTTCAATTATTTTTTTTTCTATTTGGAGAATGCCTATGAACTACTCAAAATAACATTACATTATTTTGAAATATTCCGATTTTTATCAAAATATGTTTCCTTTTGTGTAAAACGCAAGATATAAAAAATCGATCAGTTTGCTAGATAGAAAGGATTATCGAATTAATGTTCAATAAGAAAAAGTAGTTAAAAACAAAATTTAATCAGACAACGCTATCATAAACCGCACAGTCAAGGAAACAATTGAACCAGTCTCAATATATAGGTTTTCCTCCAAAATTTCCTAAAAATCTTGGGTTGCGCGAAAAAGCCACGGGAAGGAAATGTTTATTTGTTTCCTCTCTCAATTTCCAGCGAGTAAGAGAAAAGAAAACTTGGTCTCCAATTCACTGCACCAGTAGTAAGGAGGAGCCGGCAGCTTGCCGGCGTAGCAAACATTAATGACAATGTTCGGTGACGTCGACTATTACAGATTTTTTCCAACCAAAGAGGAAGTAGCCTATCGCTGCACCAAAGACAACGCCGGCGCAAAGCCATGAGTTGTACGTCATGAAGATTAACATCAGGAAGTAAGAGAGTATTATTTGAACGATGTGGAGTAGTGTCTGGAACGCGTGCATCCACGATAACATTGTTGGCCTGAAGAACATTTTTAACAGTTAAATATATATTTACTTTTTACTTAGTTTCAAACTATTCAAAAAAATGGATTATTATTTGTGTTCATTGTGCGGAAGTTAGGTTTAGTTTAAACTAAATAAAACTGAAATTCTACTTTCTATTTAGAAAAGTAATATCATTATATTATAAAAATAAGCTCTACAATCTCTAAGCGGCTACATATTAAGCTTGAATATAAATGCACGGCCATAAATATTCTAATATTACATATACTTATGGGCTTTTGCTGTTTTATTTAATTGCAATAATTACTCACAGCAAAACTAAATTTCATTAAAAATTTTGCGATAATTATTTTTATTTTTGAAGCTCTGATTGACGATATTATTTTAAGCTAAAGTACAACTTCATCCTCGATTTGTCCTTTACTAATTATTCAAACAAATTGCCAATTAAAAGCAAACGCTTTTGGATTTAAGAGTTCGATCGGATTACCAATGGAGCTGATACAATATGATGCATATTATTTTAAATTTTTTATGCATATTAAAATTTTCTTTCTAAAGCCTTCTCTAATATACCTATACATGAATAAAAACGTGGTTTAACTTTACAATTATTTTAATTAAATAATATTTTTAGAATAATCTTTTTTTAACACGAATTAATATACTACTTAAATTAATTGGAAATTATGTATTTTATTGCATATAATTAGTCTTTTTACAACTTCATAGTTTAAGTTTCTATGGTTTATAATATTATAGAAATATATTTGTATTTTACTTTTCATCCAAAAAATTGTAAAAATACTCAAGTGCTCATAAATCCATTGTACATAAGTACACAACTAATGAACAATCCAACTAATAATAATCCATTTTTAAATAGAGTCGCGAAAAGATTTTCCTAATTCTACGTGCATTTACACTACGTCTCTTGATATGCAATCTTCATTACATATACACATATGCAAAAATAATTAAAGTAAAAATCAATGTAAATTTAAATAAAAATCGATTATACAGGCTAAACTACTTACAAATACAAAATTGGTTATTCGAAATATCTATAAACACATGAATTTTTTACTTTTATTAAGGAAAATCAATAATAATTCATTGTCATAAAATAATTAGTATTTTAATCATTGTTATTTTAATTGAAATTTCTACGGTATATACAAGTAAATAATGAGCTAGCCGTTAATTACATATCAAACATATATATGTATATAAATACGCATGTGAATCGATAAATCTTAGACAAATAAATATTAATATAGAGAAAATCCAATAGTCCAACCATTTTCGTGAACGAGACAAACAACTAATACATAACATATGCTACTACACACAGAGAAGCTAGAGATAGAAAATAAAAAAGAAAGTTATTGCATGCTAAAGAATCGACAAGCTAAATTTTCCAGTATGGTGCTGATATATAGTTTTTTATTTCGTCGTTTACTTACGGCTGTTTGTGGATAACCTCGCCGACCATACTAGAATGGGCAAAATTAATGCTTCGAGTTACAATACAATGCGAACAAAAAATATTACTGCATATTATATCGTTTCATTAGTAGTTTTAATAAATCGTAACCTCTAACCCTAATAGAAATTGCCCTAATTTTTTGCTTTTATAAAAATATGTATATATTGAAAAAACAGTCAATTTCTATCAGGGTAATCGAAAAATAATTATATGTATATGTGAATAAAAACAAAAAAATATATATATATATATGTACTTACTGAACTATTCGATTATCATCATTAACAACATTTTTTTCTTGAGGCATCGATACACTGCGGTATTGGAGTGCATTGTATGTTTTCCAGAATAGATATTCCCTGTAATACTTGAGGCCTTCGTAGAGCGCCGACATGATTACAATCCCGATCACGGAGCCGATCAGACCAGCTAAAGAGGAAATCTGCCATCCTTCAAAAAGGATCGTTTCGCAAAAACCACCGTGGAATGCCATCTGAACAAAAATGGAAAAAATTATTCTGTTTTACAAAATAAGATAATTTTCTTTTAAAAAAATCCTGAATAAGTATAATACATCAAAGCCTCACATTATACGTAGTTTATAAACTGTTTACACAGATTGTATGATAAAAAATTAATGACTTATACAGCTATATACCGGTTACAAGTAATATACTCTACCTGTAATTATTACCAAGTCATAAAATGTCATAGATTTGTAGCAATAAACGATTATTTCAAATTACCCTATCCTGACTTTGATGCGATAAAATAGAAACAGCAATTGCATGGTATGTACATATTAAGTATTTGATATTCATTACACGAGGATAGTATACTAAAAAAAATTATTCATTACAAGATTACAAAATGATGAAACGGTATTATGTGTTGAATAACTTTCGAATAGCCAAAATTTCATATATATTTGCTATTTTCGAACACGCTCACACAGAGGCACACACACCAACGTTTCACTTGAAATTTGAAACAGTGAAATTCGACGTAACAAGCATATCATTAATATGCATGAACTTTAGCAAAAAAAGGCACACAAAAATTAAGCGATATAATATCAGCAGATTAACAGTAAAATACTCAAAAATAAGAGAAAACTTGTTTATTCACAAATGAACCATCGATATGTCGTAACCTATGGTTGAAATTGAAAAGATAGTTACAAAATAAATTATAAGAATCGTTAAATAAATTGCTTTAATTTATCGCTACAGTAAAATTGAAATATTGTCTAATTACCCGATACGTTGAGTATAATATATAAAAATGCAATTGATTGAAATCTTATTATTTTATTGATATTGATCTATACAATAATTATATTGAATTTTTTAGACTACGCTGAGTATTTCGAAAAAATAATATGTTAAAAACAATAATATTTGCAATCACAATATTTAACGAATAAATAAATTCGAATACTTGCGAATGTTTAAGTTCATTTAAACGTCTGTTCATTAATCTGCAATAAAACCCCTATCGCTTAGACATTTGGCAGATTACTTTAAATACGTAGCTAATATACATTATCGCGGACAAGAGGCGTCGATATAGAAGACGATGTTATCAAGTGGTTTACACGAACAGGACGTAGTGCACACACGCACATATATATATAAGCAAATGAACTTACCGACATTCCGTGCATCATATGACCACCAGGTGAACAAGCACCCGATCCATCCGAAGCTCCATGATCGTGGTTCATGCTGCCGTGATCCATATGATGATTAGTGTTTGCATGTTCCGAATGTCCCATATCGTGGAGATTGGTCATCCCCATGGACGAATTCATTGCGTGCATCGAGTGGTCGTGATGAGACATCTGCACAATTTGTTCAAACTAATTACAATCGTATATCTTTTAAATATAAACCGATTGAACATTTAAACCCATTATGTATCCAGGATTATAATACGCGCGTATCTCTGTGCGGATAAACAGAGTAAGTACCAAAAGATTGGAATTAGACCGGAGATTACGCGCCGTTATTTTCGGTATATAAGTAGTGAACGTCGAGCGAGCGAGAGCGTGTACTTTCTAAAAGTTTCAATTTTAACGCCCCAACGAGAATGTATGTGAAGCAGAGAAACGGTGAGCTGTGTGTGTAAGAGAGAGAGAGAGAGAGAGAGAGGAGGGGGATAGTAACTTGCTACACCCTGTCACACTTTATGCAACTGCATTTGCGAATTCGGTCTCTTTTCCTCTCACACGGTCAGCCCAGAGACTTTTAAAATATTCAAGAAGTATCTCTTGGCTTAATCATTTCGATGTAAACATAGTCAATTAATTGTCGATACAAAAACCTTGTCATGTTTTGTCAAGTTTGACCGAAATTCAATAAAATTTTTACCGCAGGGTAAGAGCAAAAATATTTTTAATAAAATACTTAATTCCTTTCCTATAATGATACTTTCCAAGTTTCCAATTCTTACGTAAGATTCAATGGTTTATTTTCTCCCTTTCACAAAAGAATTTCGTTCGTTGTAACTTCCAATAAGGCTAGGCGATGTTCCAGAACAATACCGCAAGAAGTTTACAAAAAAATAAGTAACATTCTTATCATTTTGCCTGTACGTTCAATTAATAATCCGTATTTTTCACTTTGCAGTACAATTACCAAACAATGCACACGCATCGAAAGATACCTTCTCCAACAATAGTAATAAACGGCAGTATAATTTTGTTTACCTGATTTGAAAAAGACGAAACAAAAAAGGTATTGTCTGAATGGGTAATAATAAACATCTAGATAGTTTTTAACTCGATTACGTATATATGTAGGAGAGAATGCAGTTATCGCGTTGAAAATTAATAAAACAATTATTTTTATGAATTAAGATATATCAAGCATTATTAATAATATTGATATTTACGTAGATTGACTACAATTTACCGTTAAAACGTTTTCTTGTTGAAAAATAAACGAAATCTATTAATTAATTAATATATATAGTTTTGTTAAGATTAAAAAAATGTTATATGCCATACGCCCAAAAAGACACCTGCTATACTCATTACTATATACATGGAATGGTACAATTGCAACTTTCATAATACAGGATTAATATGTAAAAACTCACGTTTGTTACACACAATATGACTTGGGAATATTCAACTGTTTACATCGAGATAAGATAAGTATAAATGTAATTGGCAACCAAGTTGCATGGCTATAGTTCGATAATAAATTGTGAGCAGAAACGATTAATATTTGCAATAAGTTATAAATGAACCTCGTTGCAAAAACTGCACAATAAATGTACTGATTACTTTTAAAACGTAGAGACTTATTGAACGAATGGAATTTATTTTTAAAATGGTTTACTTAAAATGTCAAATTTTATTTACAATTCGTCAATGCATTCCGAATTGTTATTTATAAAGTTTAATCTTGCATCAGGAAATTAACGATGAAAATACACTCGAAATACTGGGTTTCCCATCAGCTCTGAGTATCGAGCTTCAGTCAAGCAAACTTTTTAATTCGGAATGACGAAATTGACAGTAGTAGGAGATTCGATATATTTTTTAAAGATACCAGAATTCTTTAATGTTTATCGTTTCTATAAATGTTTATTTGAAATTCTAGAGTCGTATAAGTTTGTTTTCAATTTTATTGTGCAATATTGAAAAAATATATAAAATTTATTATATTTATAATACATTTATTAAAAATATTTCAAATATTGAAAAAAGAATTTACTGAAGAACCATTATAGATGATTTAAGAATTATGTGAATCAATCTTGGTATTTATGGGAATATTTTTTCAAAGTAGTTTTACCTCGTTATGAGATATTTGACAAAGAAACAGCCAAACGTCGCAAAGTTACGGTATCAATTGATGTTTCTTTTCCTATTAGGCTGATCGAACTAATACAACGTTTATCTTAATAATCAATTTAAATTAGATAAATTATAATACATTGCGGAATTTAGTATAATAATTAATTGAGGTGTGCTCTAAACTTCACACTACCAGAGTGTATCAGTAGTCTTCAATTTATTTTATACGTCTTTTATAATGACGTACGTACAATTAATTATACGTTTAGTTATTTAAGTTATACAGCTGTACGTAACTGTCGCATTTAGAAAAAATATGAGTAGACATTTTAATTTTACGAAGTTTGCATGAATACGCTGAAACGTTGCAAGTCAAAGTGAAGAAATAATTATCACACATCTCTAAACAGATATAAATTATAAATTATATATGCACTTTGATGTTTATCGTCCAATGAAGAAATTAGATTAGTTAACTTCGTCTTTAAATAAATTATTTCTTGCATAAACTCGTATTAACAAAATATCGTTTATTCGCTAAATGAAATATAGGGTTTTATTACCGTTATATTTATAATGATAAGAGAAAAATGGTAGTTAATTAGTAGCCGGGCAACATAAGGAGCTGAAGATATAATAAAGGTTAGACTTATGTACGTATGTACATAAGCGATAAAAATTACGTATTATACTGAAAAATTGCAAGAAAGAAAATATTCATTAATCCGATATCTGACACCTTGTTTTTAGTTTCAACGCATCCTATACAGCCAGATATATATATGCACGTACATATAATACAAAATAGATTGAAAACGTCGCAAAAGAAAAAGTAGATAAGACAGAAAATTATAAAACTACGTATTATTATCCTTAACTACTGAAGGACGTCACGAGGATCGGGTTAACCATTGTCAACGAGGTAAACTGAGGAAAAAATAAACTAAACCAAAATACATACGCATAATGCATACAAAAATTATATAGATAGACCAAATATCTCGGTTTTGAATTATCGTGGTTTCCGGTTCGCTACACCACAAGACAAGCTAGTTTTCGATCCAAACAAGTCGATGACAAAGAACAAAACCATTGATGATATTCCGCGCTACGAAGATAATGGAAATTGATTTACATGCTAAATTCGGTACACCAATTAAAAATGTTTTTCTTTTCTTTTTCGGAATAATCAATGAGAAGAGTTTATCGAAATATTACCGACATTTATGTCAACTTTATTTCTTTAACATTATATTGTTTTTATTGAAAACTAGTATTTTTTTGTTTTTTAATAGTAGAATTTTAGCAATTTTTAATATTTTATGGTTAAGAATAGTTATTTTATGTAGCTTATAACTACTTTTTACTACGTATTTTTAAAATAGGCTAATTTATACCTAAAATATCATTTTATTTTCTACTAGGGATATCGCATTTATATATTTTATGTTGTATATCAATGCTCATGAAATTCGATTATAAATTTATATATATACATATATATATAAATCTTCAGTATAGCAGAATACGTTTATTTTACAAACAAATAATTAAAAGGTTTAAAAATCAAATAGATAGCTATACACAATATTAGAGACATAAATCATTGTAAAGATTACTCAAGAATTCGCAGTCATTTTAAATCTACTTTCGTTCCAAGGAAATGATAATATAAATCTTTTGAAATATTGGTTTTTGCTTGACGAGTATGTGTATGGAATCCACTCGAGTCTAGTGGATAAAAGACTATATTTTGTTCGCCTACAAATCGTTTTAAAAGTTGCTAAATAATTATGTTAAGTAAAATTATAAATTAGTACTTCAAGTAAATTATTAAAACAAAGATTAAATAATTATTGCAAAATAATACTCTACACAGTGTTTAATATATTACGCGTTAAACATAATAGATGCATTTTATATCGTTTAATGAAGAGTATAGACATTTGGGAAAATGATACATTTACGATAACGATTGTCGGTAAATATGACGTTTCCAAGGAGTAGAATCCCCAAGTTCATTGCGGTGCATCTAAGAATTCTTACGGTCTTTTCATTGGAATTCCCTTTATTGAAATTCTTTGCGATATATTACGCGTTCTTACGTAACACCACTGAAATAAATAATTATACGAATTGATCGATTGATTCGTTGTCATATTTCTTTAAATTCATTAGAAATTTAGTATAGTCTGAAAGTGACTGATAAACATTACATCGTCGGGATAAAAACGTCAAATTTTTCTCATCTCTTGCGATTCTAATGAGGGAAATCCCGAGATAACCGAATAAAAGTTTGAGAAACTGCATGACAAATGTTTTATTTCTTTAATAATTATCAACGATTGTTCATAAAAATTATTAATTTAAAAAAACTCTTGGTGCTTTATATTGAGTTCTTAAATAATATTTATCACCGTTAATCGTACAAAATATTAAGTTACAGTATATTATAGTTATTACGGATATATGTCTAAAACAGTTGAGCCACTATATCACATTACAATATCGAACAATTGCAATTGAAATAAGTATATTTTGATAAGGTAATAAAAGTATCACCAGACTTTTATTCTGTATTGACATAAGGCATATCGTTCTTTTTTAACCGATTACTTCCATAACTGGTTACAACAAAGGTGTCATATCCTATTCATATATTTTATGACTTTTAAAATTCCAATGTAAATCGAAATATTTAAAAAATTTTGATGAGATATACATTGTTGATAATATTTTCTATACAAAGCATTATAATTACAAAAAACAACGATAGCTTCATAAGTTAAAAGAAAATATGCATAACCGTAATCCTGCAAAATAAAAATATACATATAACTGGGAGAAACATCAAGTGTAAACTTTTTCCTCAAGTGAAGGGAAATTAAATAATAAAAAGCTGCATATGTATAATTCTAGAAATATACTCTAACACTTTTCTAAAGAATCTTATTATCCATGATTTTCAAGGTCTAGAAAAAGCCAAAGTAAATACTTTCAATACACACACACACACACACATATTGGAGAATTTAATAAAATGCAAATCTTATCTCGAATATGCGAATTGATTGGGCCATACGAATTAACTACTTGTGTATATAGATGTATATGTTACGCGATGGATAAAAAAGAATATAAAATACATATACATTGCTGATTAACGGCTTGTTCAACCGTATGGTTTTATTGGCTTCAATTGATACAACGAGCAGGATCAATCATTGATGTATAATTAATACACAACGCGTTTGAGTTATGCAAACTCCGCGCCATATACAGATAATGGTTTTAACGAAAATCTAACAATCGGACCTTCAATTTAACGCGCATTAATTGCGTCGTTATATTTTACTAACTTTTAGTAGTATTACAATAAAATTGATAGGAAAAGAGATAAGCCGTTTCGCCCTTTAGTACTATATAATACATTTTTCTTCTTTTTAATCATTCTAATGCAACGTTACGTAATGTTCTTGTATACCTCGAAGTACAAGCCGTTAATACAGTGCAAATGGAAAAATGGTTATACAATAAATTGTTTGTTCGTAATCAGCTTTTCAGAAAAATAATGGATGGATAAAGCTTGTGATTACACACACGCACACACGCACACACGCACACACGTGCAACACACACTTGGTTGGAGAATATATTAATTGTATGAATCGGATAACAAAGAATCTTTGCTTACAAAATGCTAACTATTTGATTATTACTACTCAATTAATAAATTACATTTTTCAATTAATTATTTCTTATTTCTTATTAATGAAGCAAATACCTGTTTTATTAAAAGATAATTTGTTTGTTATCCAATATGTGTGATTGTAAGACCATATAGTTTATTTACCTAGTACCTATAAAATATTGATCCTTATTAGTAATGTAGACTACTATATTAATTATGTGTAAATAAATCAGTAATAAAATTATATGTACAAATTTGTTCACATTCAAATGTTAAATAGCATAAAGCTTATTGATTATCTATTACACAATCTCACACTAAACCGTTTTTTTATTACTCAATATAAATATTTATTATATAAAACAAGTTAAATAAATAATTTATTTTTGGGTGAAATTTTTTTGTCAAAAGTACTTCAAAAGCTGTATTGAATACTAACAAGAAATTTATTATTAAAAATAAATCTAGTTAATCTATTGTATGACATTAAAGGGATTTAGTACAATATTGTATGATTTTGAATAAATTAATTGCAAATGAAACACAGACTTTAACAATTTAATTTGTGTAATTTAATTTCACATTTGTTGAGCAAAAGATTAAATTAAAATTGTTCAATTTTCCTCAAATTAAACATGTTTTCTTTATTATCCATGTTACAATGGGTGTCAAATATGAGTGCAAAAAGTCTATAAAAGTACTATAAAAGGGAGTTCTTATTAAAGTTCTTTCATCTTTCCCAATATTCTTTGTGTGCAAGGTTTATGAAATTTTTAAAAATTTATTTACTTAAATTTACAGAAAAAAGTTCAATAAGAATGATAGATTAAATAAATATTAAGCTTTTAAAAAAAACTTTTAACATATAAAGAAAACAATGCAATTGCATTGTATATATTATTTCTGAGTATATAACTGTATCTCTAAATTATTATCACATGCAATAGAAACTTCATGAAATAATTTTTTTTTCCTGCAGTGTTTCACGTGTACACCAATAGTTATTAAAATAATAGTTTGCAGTGTATTAAATACGAAATAAAAACTTTCACTTATTTGAATAAAATAGTAATTTCCATATACCATTAATAAATTAATAATAAAATAATAATTTTTTAATGTAAATTCTACATATTTTAAAAAATTTTACATAATTTATTTTTATTTTAAAATTTCACAATTTTTTCTCATAGTAAAGTATTAAATTATTATATATAGAAACAAAAATCGTAGATAGTACAAACACATCCGAAACTATATGCAATGTATGAACTTTGCAAAGTTCAACTCGATCACAAAAGTTATATGAAAATCGTCTCGTTCTGCGATTACGCGAAACTTGTTCTTCTCCAAAACCGTCACGTACCTTAACCTTTAAATACAAGTATATTTATATATATATATATATATATATATATATATATATACATATATATGTACGTATATACCTACATATAAGTAAGTATATTAAGACTAATTCAATATCACAAATTTAAACTTGTAGAATTGGTTATCGTGAAAAATTCCCGTCACTTTAAATTCCTTTGACTCAAGGCCGTGTAAGTAAACGCATCAATCCTGAAATTAACGTCGCGAATTCTTCACAAGACGAGCTCATCCCAACATCTTCTTACATAACCTACCCGTCGACCCTTGTATTTTATTTTTGTTTTTTTTTTTCAATGAAGTTTTGCGCACGTAGTCTACTGCGCTCCACGTGACATACGCACTCTACATTAAATGTATGTACAATTTTAAAGCAACTTTAAATATTATAATTATAATATTCTTAAAATGTATCGGTAGCCTCTACATACGTAGTCATAAATGTAAATTAAAATAATTAAACAATTTCGATTAGAGGAGAGAGAGGGAGAGGGAGAGAGAGATATCGTAGTTAAAACAATGGGGACACATCGGCGGATGTTGCGAGCAATTCACGTAACGACCCGTATAGTGAAAGTACGCGTGCACACTTGATAAAATAGAAGAGAAAAATACCATAACGGCAGCTCGTTCTATATTTGTTGAAGGATTAGAACGGCAATCGTATTTAACAGTATGCCTATAAGTAGATAGTGTGTAACCTAGATACACACGTACGCTCAATGAAACCTTTAACTAACCTTTACATCGATGAAAAGATCCAAGGAGGTTAGGAGTTATGTATTTATCGCTGGAATAATTTTAAAACGCTCTGTTGTTTTCTTCTAAAATTAAAAGCTTTACGTTAATCGTATCCCGGTTTACCGATACGAGATTACAATCGCGGAAGATTCACGACGGCGAATAAACACGAACGTTAATTGTGCGCGACCGAACTGAACACTCCCGCAAGAGACGAGAGTCGCGTCGAGAGTCGAGACACTTCCTCGCGCTGCGGCGAAAGGGACTGGGCGGCACATACACATACCGCACATATCGAAGGGAAGGGGGACGTAGAAAACGAAATAAAAAACGCGAGTATTTCAGGGATTTGACGACAGATGGTGACGACTGAAGATTACCGATGACGAAAATTAGTTCTTTAATTATTGACTGATGGTACATTGGTACGTGGATAAACGTTTTCGTATGGCCGAAAGATGTCTCTATAGTAAACTTATTTGACTTTGCTCATTCGGGTTTTTATATATGTGATATTGTGATTACGCACTTTACTTTGCTTTTTAAGGGATCCATTAGTCTGTTATAAATATATCGAAATGATTCATTGAACAAACTATTATTCTTTGATCGAAATTTGTTGACAATTTTCAAAATTTTAAAACAATCGCTATGTTTTATTTAATTGCGCATGCGCAGTGATAGTTACCGCAGACTGCAGGCCATACACCATAGATATTTATCCACACACACGTACTCCAGAATTCTCTGATCAAAACAAATTTTCTGATCGTTACTTTGTATTTGCATTCAAGTTACTATAATTTCGGTAAAAATGTCGTTTATGCCATTATGGCCAAATTTGCAACCAAGAGCAACCGATCCATTGTGGTTTAACGCCGACAAACCAATTGACGATGCAAGCGAATTAGCAGCAATGGAACTGGAGTACCAAACATGGGTAAGCACTTCAATGTTAAATTAAACATATTAACTTTTCAAAATTTAAAATGACGTGGAATTCTTATTTTAGCGAGAGAAATTTCGATTGGTATGTTATGACCATATTCCTATTGGTAAAACACATAATGATGTAAGTTAACCTCCAATTTTATTACCACTTGACTATAAAAATATATTGTTTTACAATTATAATTTCTGGTTTTTTATCTAGTTTGGAGGTTCTGAAGAAGAAGAGGAAGAAGAGGAGGAGGAAGAAGGCGAAGGAGAGGAAGAGGAAGAATCTGATACTCATGAAGAAGAAGAAGAAGAATTAGATGATATGGATATGGAAGTTAGTTACTCGCAGCCTCAACAAAGATCTAGTCCATCTGATGCCATTCTTGAAGCAACTGTAAGAATGGTTAGTACATACTAATACAGATTTATAGTTTTAATTTTATAAAGAAAAATTATTCAAAGTGCATGTCTTACATGAATTGACAAAACTTATCAATAGGTACATATAAAATTTCTATAAAACTATTAATATTAGGTATGAATCCTTGTATAGAAAGAATATAAGTATACATTCATGAATTTCTTTTTGTGGTAGTAGAGGTTTTATCTATAACATTTTTTTAATAATCGGTTAACATTATAAGACTAGTAGAATAATAAAATTTACTTGCTTTTAGGACTCAACCAGACCTCAGTAATTATTTCGCTGTGAACTGACAAAGTGATAGTAATTCATTATTGTAAAATCATTTAAATGTAAATAATTATCTTTTGTAAAAAGAATATTTTAAGCATAACAATTGAACAAAATATAAAGTATATTATTTATGCATTTTTTTAAAAAACAACTAATTGATTACAATAATAAGTGATGCATTTTTGTATTTGAGTAATTTAAAATTGGTATGTAATGCTACTGTATTACTATATATTTTAAGAATTTGTAAAATAAAATTACTCTTACATAAGTGCTATTGTGTTAATATTTACACACACACACATACATGTTTGTATAAAGAATAGTATAAAAAATATAATATAAAATTTGTATAACGTTACAGAAGCTATCACAGTGTTAATTTTATAATAAATTATTATTACTAATAATATATTTAATTTGAAGCAATGTACATAAACTAATTATTTAATGAATAAATTTACACTAAATTTTAATCTATTTTTGAAAAATATTTTTAAAAAATTCGAATTACATTTAATTTAATTACAATAATCACTATTAATTATAATTATTATTATTCTTATAGCATAGTCTTATTAATATTAATGTAGCATACAAATATTAGATTATTCATTTGTTAGTACTAAAAAATATTAGCAATTATTGTAAATTAATATTTAATACTTAATATCATCGAACAATTATATTTTGGATTAAGTTCAATGGTTTAAAACTAGTACCTTCGATATTTGCAAAATATGGAGTATTAGACTTTATAATTATACTTTTTATTTATTTAAAAATCTGTACCTATATTAAACAGATAATTACTAACTATTTATAAACTCGTTCCTTTTCGATACACAAAAACGACTTATCAAATTTTTGTATGGGCACGATTTTCGACGTGTTTTCACTTTCCATAAAATTATATGTATATAATTAAAAATAATCACAATTTTTATTTAATACAAAAACTGTCTCATTGAAACGAAAATGTGGTGCACCTTAAATGTATATATTTTTTGACATTTCTATACAAGAAGGGAACACCTGTCCGAAACACCTAACAATATCTGTGATTATAAGTTTTGAGCAGCTCCTCCGCATATATATATATATATATATATAAATATTATTGTGTGTCAGAATTCGTAAAAATGTTGCATTTAAAATATTGATATAAGAGTTTTATAGTAAAAATTAACAAAAAAGTTAATATAAATTTTATAAAGATATTTAATAAAGATAAATAGTTTTGTTTATTTACATCGGTGTAACTGTGAAATATTATATGTTGTATAAGTATAATAGTTGATCTAAATTTTCAGGATTTTATAAAATTTGAATATATTTATTTAAACTGCATATAAAACTGTGTATACATATAAACTATTGTATTGAGAGGTATATCTCCGCTGTCTACCCGTCAGTAAGAAATTTTAAAATATTAAATGAAAACAATAACAATTAAATAAGATTGTTATTTATTTAGATTTAATGAAATTACAATATATATATTAAGTAAAATATATGTCCACTTTAAATGATTACACATTGAAATAGGCTTTTCAATCACGAAAATCCATTAAATTTATATTATTTGTAAGAAAAGCATCTTTCCTTTGCATCTTACTGCTTAAGAACCAAACTCTCAGTAAAAATCAATAACCCAAAAAACCAGCAACAATCCAAAGAATAACAAAAATGTGCAAAAAACCGCCGATTCCCCAATAGATACTCGTTTTGCATCGAGCCTCCAAAGAGAGCGAGAGAGCGAGTGAGAGAGAGAGAGAGAGAGAGAGAGAGAGAGAGAGAGAAAGCACGTGTGCATGCGCTCTCGCGAGCCAGGTTGGTGCCCCCGTCAGGGTGAACGAACGTTCAGGCTTTAGAGCCCGTGTGCTCCTCCACCTCCTCTCTTTTACCAGCCTCCTTTCCTGACGTCACGAAAAATCGCGAAACTCTAAAAGGCAAGGATGCGCCGCCGAGGTTTTTCTCAAGAGAAAAAAATCAAGGGCTAGTGCGCCTCGTTTCTTCATTTTTTCTTCTCTCGCTCTCTCTCTCTCTCTCTCTCTCTCTCTCTCTCTCTCTCTCTCTCTCTCTCTCTCTCTCTCGCTCCCTCCTTCTCTCTCTCTTTCTCTCTCTTATTCTTTCTCTTGGCGAGAGCATCGGAGCATCAAAATTTTTATGCGTCAGCAAGCGCGAAAATCATCAAGGCGTTCCTTCACCGCGCGTATAAACCTTTTTTTTCAATGCCTTTGTGAAGAGAGTTTATGCACGTACACACATGTATATTTATATATTTATATATTTATATATTTTTAAATCAGTATTATATTGTTTGTCGTTATAAAGATAATTTCGCAATTTTCAAATGGTTCCCTTTTTATATGTATTGTGTGTACAATTTGCGGATAACGCGACAAACACATTTTACGAATAAATAGTTCTCCAGCGTAGCGGACTGTGAAAAATTAGTTATCGATAAATTAATTTTTGTAAGTGATATTACAAGCTTGGTGCGAGAAGAAAAAAAGCAAGTTGCTGGTCATTGTAATAATCGAGTCTACTGGGTGAAATTCTTGAGACTTGCATATAGTTATTAATAAATCTATAAAAACGGATTTATTATACAAAGTTTATTATTCTTATGAACGTCAAGGGGAATCTTTACACCTACAGTATTTTTATCGTATACATAAAGACTTGATCTAGAAAGATGTTTTTTAAGGAAAAGTTTTTTATTTTTTTAACAATTCATATCTACGTAATTTATTATAGTGTTTACTCTTGACGATGAAAATTATATATTTTCTAAAGCATAATGGTTGATGTTTTATAAGAAATACAGTACAAAGTGCAAAATTATAAATTTTGTAATTATAGGCTTATTAAAATTTAGTGAAATAAACGTGGATCGTAAGATTAATAATGTTGATAAAATCAATAAAATTGATATACATATATTCATAAAATAGTTAACGAAAAGGAGTATCTATGTTTTAAAGGTCAAGGAAATCGAAGGTAAAAGGAACTTAAAGTAATTTGTACAAAATCGGTATAGGAAAATTTCATCGGTTTTCATTTGCAAAAAGAATAATTTATTAAAAAAAAATAAAATCTGTAAATTGTCCGAAGAAATGGGAACTTGATTCGTGCGAATCGTGAAACCGCTACGAGATTCCATTTGTCGATTCACCTGAATCTATCGAAAATGAAATAATGAAAAAAGCAAAGACAAAAGCTGTTTACCCAACGTGTTTGATTCTCGTAAACGTGAAATTCTGAGATGATTTGTCGAGTGTGAATAAACTTAACATGTGTATCGGGGAGAAGCAGTTGTGTCTAGTAACGCGAATGAAAAGGTAATGCATCTTAATTCAATATTAGAGATTAAAGATTAGAGATTAATTGACATTTGTTTAATTGGTCATTAGAAATACCGCTAAAAGCATCTAGCTCAACTGATGACAAAATGAACGTATTTCGTCAGCTCGCCCCCTCCCAGTAAAGTACATCCACCAAAAAAGTGAAATAAAGTTAAAGATAAAATGAAAAGATGGAAAATCCAAGGACAGATAAAACCAAAGGTTTCGGTCATATTATATTCGAAGGGCTCGAAAAAAGAGGGCGGGAATGCGCGCGCTTGCGCTCATACACTTGGCGAAGTAGGGAGGAGGAGAGGAGGGCGTCCGTGGCACCGAGGCACCGAGGCACCGAGGCTCCCGAGAGTCCCGGCACGTCCCGAGAGCGCAGTCCCGCCGGCGCGACGAGCCAGTGTAGAGCGTGTACCTTGAATCGCGCGAGCCCGCCTCGAATCTCCACGTGCGCGCGTGTGTGACGACCAAATATTTCCAAGATCATAATAAATATACATATATGTGCATGTGCATGTATCTACGTGTATGCATACACTTATCCTCATGAAAAAAACCATAACAGTGTGAATCTCTCAGTGCCGACTATGGAACCAGAGTACTCGGTGAGTGCCCGCGGTTTTCTTTTGTTCCGCCCGAGGGGGGTGGGGTGGGGGGGGGGCGGGGGGAGGAGGGTTCGCGCATTGTCGAGATAGAGTGAGTGGGAAATGCTGTACTGTTTGTGCGCGGCCCTGCGGGGTCTCTGACCGCCCGTCCGCGCCTCTCGCCGAGTTCAGAGAGAGAGAGAAAGCGAGCGAGATGCGCGAGCGAGATGTGCGAACCCCGTTCCACCTATTCCACTAACTATATATATGTATATATATATATATATAGATTTTAAAGTTTTCTTTCTTCAAATGCTATCAGTATTGAGTATATCGTCTAGTTTTTGACCTTTATGGATTTTCTATACCGATACGATATATCGGATGCACCTTTTTTCTGGTATTTCAAACGAAGGTCAGCATTTTTTGTCTGCTTGAAAGAATCGAACATGTATTGGAGAGTATTTGGTAGTTTGTTTAGTGTAATGTAAAAACCATGTTTGAAGGATTAAATAACATTGGTTTTTAAATCTTATGTTTGGATCCCTGGTTTGTGTTTAAAGCGTTAAATGACTAATTGAGATTAAATACTTTTATTATATAGCTACTGTATAAGTAATTATTAAATCAAAGTTCTTATAATTCCAAGCAATAGTTTGTGTTACATTTTTTATACATAAATATAGTTTAGAATTTTTTATGCATAACACTTAACCAAGTTTGTGTCATATTTTAGTAACCAAAATTCAAATTTACGTGTCAACAATAAAGGTTAAAAAAATCATCATATTTTCGAATACATACAAATAATATATAATAGTTTAAATCGCTAAACTGCTAAAAGTAAACTTAGCGAAACATAGATTATACCCAAAACGATATTGCCCAATTAGCTAGCCAAGGTCTCTTTAAAATGTTATCATAAAACTTGTTGCAGGTCTCGTATTTAAATCAACCTATATATTGTTAAATAATCTAATCGATGCGGATCGTAACGATGTTTAAAATAATTTTTTCTAAATTACCTTAGACTAGATGTATTTGCGCACCGACTAATCAATTGCTCTACGCGGTTGCGATTTCGATTTCGCGATTTTGTCTTAACGTATATACCTGAGAGTTAAATTAAATTTCAGAAAATTTCTAAATGGTTAAATTGTATTAAGCTGGCATTAATTAAAATGTATTTGAAAAAATGAAAACTTACTTGACGAATTCTATTTATGAGATAGGGAAAAAATTAAATTAAACCGTGGAAGTGTAAAATTAGTTGGGGCAACCGCATAAGCGAAAAAGAAAAGAAAGGTAACGTCCTCGAACTAGAGGGCGAAAGTAGCCCAAACCCGAAAAGGATCGTCACCTCGAGAGCGCGATGGCCCAGTGAATGGGCGAAAAAGATATTACGCAACGCGGGCGACGGCGGTACGGCGGTGCGGTGGTGGCGGCGGTGGCGGCCGCGTTCGTTTTAAAATATACGCACCTCTCCTCTTCTATGTGTGTGTCGGTGTGCGTGTGTACGAGCGCGAAGGAACGAACGAACGAACGAACGAGCGAGCGAGCCAGCGAGCGAGCGCGCGCAAGACGGTGCATTGACCGCGGTTGACCACGCGTCATCGAATGAGTGACGTCACACACACACAGAGGCACACACGTGCATCTATACAAACTAAGAGGAGACATATAGGCTATAGAGCAACAGCAGCAGCAACACCATCACCACCACCACCGCGAGCACCGGCTCGAGGAAGGCGGCGACGACGACGACGACGACGACGACGAGGACGACGTCACGGCTCGATGAACCCTCGGGATCCGGGCGGCCCTGCTTGACTTTCTTTCTTTTCATATATCAAGCGCGCGCTCGTGGGGGAACAATCGGAACGAGAAAGAGGGATAGATAAGGAGTGACTCCCTCTTTCCCTCAGTCGTTTTTGCGATTGCATCGCGCGAGAGACCGCGAGAAAGTAAGTCCTCTCTCTCGCGCGGTGTATATGCAACTTTCTCTGCAGAGCGCGGGTCACCGGGCATCGGCCTTTCCCTCTCTCCCTCTCCTTCTGCCTCTGCCTCTGCCTCTGCCACCTCTCCCCCTCACCCTCACCCTCACCCTCCCCCCCCCCATCCCTCTCTCCCTTTCCCTGTCCCTGCCCCTGTCCCTGCCCCTGCCCCTGCCCCTGTCGGCGGCGTTTTCTCGGTCGCTCGCGGGACCCCAACGAAACGCGAAAGCTTGAGAAAAGCTCTCTTTCTCGCTCTTACTCTGGTCTTGGCTGAACGCGATCAGCAACTCTACTCTACAAGATGTTGCTCCGAGGTCTTTGTTGTTCTAACAGATATTATACCTAGGGTAGAAAGTCATCTTTTCTGCTTTTCACGTTTTACTTTGCACGTTTTAGGAGCCTTTACTTTATCCAAAATTATTCCATAATTATGGCAATTCGTAATCGTCAATTAATATGGAATTAAATTAATGGAAAAGTCCATGTCTAAATTAGACTATGAAAATAACAATAACAGTGGATAATATAAACAAATAAATGCATTTAAATGGCGAAAGAAGATTAAAATTAACTACAAACTTTATGAATCGTTATGATATTTATCTATACTGTGCAATGGAATTTGCAACCTAGGACTCTTTGTAGATACAAAGATCATTTAAGTCACCAATTCCACTCAATTATAATATTTGACAAAATAATGTTAATACAACCATTTCGAGAACAATCGCGTTAGTCGCATCTACGACAAAATTTTTAACTTCAATACCGCTTGGCTACGTTCGTTTTACCGCGGATTCGGTACACGATCACGAATTTATATTAACGAAATTTTTGTATACTATCAAAAAGTAAAAGGTCTCAAGATCATTTTTTTTGTCTTTGTATTTTTAACTTAATAACGATATTTTAATGCTTTGCCCAGCAGTTTTCTCCTTTATCCAAAAACCTAAATATACATATGACGACAAATAATTTGACCTTGATCGATTCAAATCAATCTATTTTGAATATTCTAAAAACTCTGCAAGTATTACAGTTATTAATTTCAATTATCTAACCCTTATTTTGTGTATATATAATTTTTTATAAAATCTTGTAGGAGTAGTAATCATTAAGTGGTCTAATCATTTTGGAAGACAAACCATTTTTTTTATTTAATATGGTTATTAGTACAAATAAATTATACCAAGCTTTGGGTATTAAAAATCAGTTTCAATTTCAAGGAAAATCATTTTTAAAGGTTGAAGCGTTCTCTTTGACAGTGAAAAGCAATGTCGTACACGTGCAACCATGAAAATCAAGTTATGATACACGGCTTCGTATTTCTACACAAAGCTTTAGAAAATCTATATAATTATATATATACACATATATCTAATGAAATATTAAAAATCGTGCAATAGCAACAATCGAAAGTAATTTCTTTTGCGCAAATAGCTAGCCAATGACTAATTTTTAATAAGCTATATAAGGTCGAGGATAATTTAACTTTTGGATACGCTTATAGTAATGTTTCTCACGTGTCAGAGAGGCCGATGTTATTCTTAGGTGAATGGTTTCATCCATCTCAAAGTGGTTATAGCATTCTCTTTTTAATGATCCCCGCATATCCTTGAAATGTCGCTTCTAAACCAATTTTTTTCTATGATATAAATTACGTAAATATTTATGAGTCTAACAAAATTTGATGACAATGCATACACTCGATAATAAAATTAATGTTTCCTAAATTACGTAAAAATTAAATCGTTAAAACCATTTTGCTTAATATTATTAGTGTATAGTATATGTGTATAAGGAAATATGCGTATAGGGTAATGTTATTATTGAAGATGGAAATCTAAATGATTCGCTTTATAAATAAGAGTATAGAATTTTTATCGATTTAACTGCGAAAGCGACGAACGTAAAAATCATTGAGTTACATAAAAATAGATACGTACATAGATGAGAAAAATTTAATGGTGTAAACGTACAATCTTTGTAAACACTTGGAAATACGTTTACTCGAATCTATTTTGTATATGTTTATTACTTGTGCAGCAATACAGTGCAATATTATATAAAATTTTCGTGAAATTAATTATGTTTTTGACATTTGTTAAGTTAAAAGATTGTAATAACAGTTAATTGTTATATTTGCATATACATACGTACAAAGTAAATATTTATTCTTACAATGTTAAATAGTGCGATTTAGAATTGCAAATAGACGCCAAAAGTATTTGGCCCGAAGTATCAAGAATTTATATTACTCGGTAAATTCGCTTATTGATGACTAATAAATCAATTTATTTATCGAGGATCCCTTGAAGAATTATTTATTTTACTGTCAATAAATATTTGATAGTAATGACAAATTGTGTAAATCAAATAAAACTCATCATTCTTGAATATGTGAAGGATATTACTTGAATAAATTATTTCTTTTTACATTGATATTCCTATGTTCCTTTGGGAAACATTTATTGATTTCAAGTAGAATATTATTTCAATTTAAATATTTTTTTATTACTTAAGATTCGTATCACAAAACGTCATACGATTGAGGATACCATTATTATTTGGTATTAAGTCACTTTTAATTATAAATATTGATTTAATCTTATTCGGATTAAAATATGTGTTAAATATTTACTACATTTTTTCAATAATAATAAATAAATACTAAATAAATAATAAATAAATAATAAATAATGTAAATGGGGTATTAAGAAACTTGTTACTAAATGGTTAGTTAACAAACTGTAGGAATAATAAATTATATCTATAAATGATCCGGCAAAGCGTAAACGGCTTCTTTTTCCATTATTATCGGGTTTCCGCGTAAAAGTTGATTTTGGCATCGGCACCTAGAAGCGTAGAAACTCGCGAGAGTGAACTCGCGGAGGCCGAAAAATCCCGAAAAATGACAAACGCTTGAAAGGATGTTAGACTAAAAAAAATGGGTGAAAGTGCGAGAGAGCGGCGTTCAAGTTCAACTCTCTTGAGCATATATGTGTCAGGGTTTACGTCGATGCCATGCGACGAGTCGCGCGCGAGCGCGACCTTGACTGCCGCGCTCGCGTCTCTATATCACTGGGTGAAGGAGAGATATTCCGTCAGGGTCACCAGCAAGCCTCCTCCAAATGAAGCCGAAAATCCGAAACCAAAATCTTGCCCTTCCTATACAGGTAACGTAGAGTTGTACGTTCCTCCTCACCAGCGAATGTGTCTATATATATGTACGCATATGTACACACTACACACCCAGGAGCGCACGCATACTTGCACGCAGGTATAAGTGCGTACGTATATATTCGCGAAGTTGTATACACAATTGCGACAAAACCCGGTTGTTTGCACAAACGCGTTTGCGATTTCGTATGTTTGCAAACATAAGTGCAGCCGAAACGCGCGCGCGCGCGCGAGTTTGCGCAAGCGGGTGAGAGAGAGAGAGAGAGAGAGAGAGAGAGAGAGAGAGTGAGAGAGAGAAGAAAAAAAGTTGCGCGCTGGAGGACGCGGGGCTTCGCGTGGCCGTGGCTATGGCCTTTAGCGGCCCCCTCTTTGCGACCGGGCTAGGATAGCGCCGATCAGCCGGCGGCGGCAGGCCACGCGCGAGCTCAGTTCGAGCCGCGCGCTGGCTGCAGGACGTTAAAGCCACTGCCGCCGCCGCTGCCGCCTACGCCGCCGTCGCGAGTATATACCATCGATAGTTACAATACCACGTGCGTTGTTTCTTATCGTCGGACACGTTATTCGGACCTCTCTCAATAAAATATAATACGTACCAGGTGCTATTTAAGTGGTGGTGGTGCGCGTTGTGCTTCGATTCTGTGCGACACATACGATCGCGGGAGGTAAGACAAGGGGAGGGGGGTGAAGGTTTTCGATATTTTTGGATGCGAAGCTTGGCCTTCGTCAGGTGGGAGGGGAGGAGCTTTCGGGTCCTTTCACCGCAGCCTGAGGGCCAAGATCGAGGGAGTTGTTCATTTTACGCATATCTGTATCTACGTATATCTATACACATCCTCATGCCCATGTGTGCACTTGCATTAACTATATTACACGAGAAGGTAGTATGAGAAGGTAGTTTTCAACTTTGGTGAATAATCATTTGTCGGAGATACATTTTCTCTTTCATTTACTTATTTTTGGGTATACCTGCATCGTGTACTTTTGTTTACTTTTTATAGACGTTTATAGGGAAATTTAATTATGAGAAAAAAATTGATTTACGTGATCGTGCAATATTGTCTTTACCAAGTGATACTACGGTTTACACAGTTAGATCCATAACAGTGGTGGTGATTACCATTCTCCTTGGACGTATTTGCTGGATTATTCTGCTAAGCTTTATTCATTTCGTCGTTGTAACCCGATTAATTTGGATAAATGTAATAATAATATGCTTCCTCGGTAAGGACATGTTACATAAACTGGTTTTACCATTTCTAAATATTATGAGTAACGATAAAATCAGCGTTCTTATACATAACACTTGTCGTTTACTTTCTAATGTAAAAGCTTAAAGCTCGAACAAAAATCAGTGTTACTTGAACTTGAACGATAATGAAATTTTAATACGAAGGCTGCTCGTACAAGTGGCGTTCAGCAGAATGTGGGAGAATATTGATAATTTAATGACCATAAGTTGAATCATTGTTATGTATTAATTTGTCCCGGTAAAGGGGGTGGATTGATTTTTTTTTAATTTTTACTATTCATATACATTTAATTGCATGAGATAGTTATATTATTTTCAGAAAATGATTGAACACTCATCATATTGTTCCATTTTTTCATTTCTTTTTTTAAAGACTTAGGATTTCATACGTAATTATTAAATAGTTGCAATATATACCCCTTACTTTGATAACGCCCCCCCTAAATTTTAATAGTATTATCTGTAATTATTTGCAGTTTAACAAATTAATTTAGCATTAAGTAAATATTTTTGTAAAAATGCTGATAAACGCTGATAATTTCTTAAATGCATTAAATTATTGTAAATAAAATAGTTGATGGATTTCTTAACTAATGCCATGTGTAATACTCATTTTAAACTTAAACATTTCATTAAATTTAGGGTTACTTGTATTAACCACGTTGAATAATAATCGGAAAAACAAACCGATTGAATAAAAAAAACAGATCGTTCTTTTATACACGCACTGTTCGTTGCGTTCGGTTTCGCAGGGACGAGTGATATCGATCGTAATAATATTAATAATAAAAATGATGAGTAAATATTTGAAATAATCTAAAGATTGTTAAGGATACAGTTGATAATAAATAAAACTAAAAAAGTCCTAGAAGCCAACGAGAAAGGTTTCCAATCGAATGTATTTTTCGATTCGCATCGCGTCGTAGATAAGAGAGCCTGAACTCGCTTACACGCGCGACCTTGATAGTCTACGAGGCCGCAACCTCGTGGACGACAAGGGTCCCCTTGGTCCTCCGGTTTTCGGGGCCTTGTTCGCCCTTGTCGGTGTGCATGACCTTAACTGTGGATATTTTATATATACTATATATATATATATAAAACTTGAAAGATCGGTTGAAGGCTAACATCAAGTTTTGCGCAATCGCCCCGGTAAATTGATATTACTAAATAAATTCGCGGCGGCAGCGGCGGCGCGCAAACATATGTCGCACCGAAAATACCCCCACGCGCTTATACTTCATCGCCTTGAGACTAAGAAAAGATGAGGAAGAGAGAGAGAGAGAGAGAGAGAGAGAGTAAGAAGACGAGGAGGTGGGGGGGGGGGGGGGTAAAGGAACGACTCCGAAAACGGAGGAAATCGAAGGGATCCAACTTCGCGAGATGCAGATGGCTGAATCGTCGGGACTTTATGTGACGCAATCTTTTCGACCAGAGCGAGAAAGAGAGAGAGAGAGAGAGAGGCGCGCATGCACTTGGCATTAGAGCCGCGACGTCACTCGCCGTGCAATAGCGGAAGGCCACGGAAGGCCGCGTTCGCTTGCTTTGCTCGCCAAATCAATCCTCGCGTTTAGAAAGAGAGAAAGAGAGACTTGATAGTCGATTTTTTTACTCGAATTTATTTGACAATTACTGTTATCCCTATCAGATTTATCGAGTAAGCTAGATAGTTTGTTAGTTATGTTAATTATGGGAGTTTTCATTTTCATCTATGTTAATATATAATTGTATTCGTTTGTAGCGATTCCTAGTTGAATACATATGCTGCGTTTTAAATTTAATCCAAGTCTAAGAATTGTTGCTGGAAATCTTATCTATTTACCAAGGATGGGGATATCCTTCGCGATTTCGCGCTATCGATATACTTCGAACCATTGGTACGCGATATTGTACTTGTCTATGGTTCTTATACTTTTTATCTTCGCAAATGTTACTTCCCTACAATAGACGATAGTTATGACCGAAGATAAGTCTCGTTTACAAAAATTATTTTTAAGTTTATTACTGCAAAAACTAGGTAATAGTACATTATTTTTATAATTTATTTGTCTTCGGTATGTCAGGAGAAATTTTTTTCTATAAGATTTACCAAGATAATACCGATAATCACAGGATATGTTAAACATCCTGAATAATAGTAAGATTTCACTATAAATTTAAACGTGTCAGGGTAAATTCTATGAAATATCCCCATAAATTTCAGCCTGTCAAGGTACAATTTACCGGTATACCGCGATACAACGAATGCGAATAAATATTCAACAATTCACGTTTATTGTCATTAACACGGTAAATTTTCGAAATTGAATTAAATAACTATCACAATGAAACTATTTGAAAAGCATTGAAATTACTGATAGTTGTTGATGCATCTTGGATATCGCAGCAACACTGTAATCACTGCGTAAATTTGTAACATATGGGTCATTAAAAATTTGTTTTACAATTAATTACATAAATAAATACAAAGTTTGAACAACACTTATTTTATTTTGTACAAACATGATAAGTTCATAAGTTTCTTTCCTATTTAACAATTTTAAGACTGCAATTTCAAGAAGGCTTTCTATTTTTAACGATCAAAAATAGAATCATCACATATCTTTCATTGTACCTATTGGTTTATGTAAATTTCTTATCGCTTGTGAAAATATTTAGACGAATAATGAACTAATATTCCAATATATAGATTTCTATTTAATTACATTAATGTTTAACTTATAAATTTAAACATTGGAATTCTAAATAAGTCATACTTCCGTATAAAGGTTTTTCGTTATTTATCTATTATGATTTGAATCACCTGTGCAAACTAACATTTTTGTAATTATTATTTAAAACTCTAAAAATACATATTGCATATTATATTTAGATTTTAAAATCATATTTAGATATTTTTCTCTTTTTCCTAGTTTAAACAATTGTAGTGTAAACAATTGAAAATCAAGGCAACAATGAAGAAGAAAATTAAATGAGTATGTCTAAAATTACCACAATGTAATGTATTACAAGAATCAACATTACTGATAAATAATAATTGTATGTACAGTAATTAGAACAAAATTAATTTGTTGTTAATAATTAAATAATTCAAGTATTTAAGAATTTTAAGTACATTTTTTTTGCTAAAAATAAACTTGTAAATAAATTATAATTTTTATAAGATTTGCTTAATTTTTGCGTAATTTCGTTATTGATGAAAATATATTAATAATTACAAAATTGCTTTAACGATAATAAAAATTAAATAACTTATTTACGAATTTTACCTTATATTCTTGATGATTGTTTTGATTTTTGCGCGTAAAAAAAAATAAAACAAAGTGAAATATATGGAATATAAAGAGGAGAGAATTAAAAGTTGATAAATCGAAAAATAAACGAAACTATATATGTACGCAATGTTTTCCACGTGTTTTTATTTCGAAATTTCATTCCATCTTTTTTGCGCATCCAAGGTTTCATTTGTATAAAAATATTAAATACCGTTGATTTGGACGATATTCATCCCAGGAAACGATACCTTAACTATAATACGTATGCTCAATATCTCATATAATCGAATAAGATTGTAATTTGTTTTATTTCAAATATAATTCATCATTTTCATTTAAAAATATACAATATTTAACTAAAATTTATTAACAACTTTTTATTTACATTTCGTAGTTTTATCCATTTCTGTGCGCGCGTTTTATTTAATGATAAATCAATCACATACCAACCGCTTTCTTTAACTTTTTTTTTTGTAACTCAGCAGTTAATAGTAATATAGTATAAAAACAATGTTTCACTGTTTTAAATTTTTTGACTTATCTATTATTTTAATTAAATTTATCGGCCTTTCATAAAGAAGCAACCTGTTTATATCTTTTACGAATTTATCAACACCTTTTATTGTTGTTCGTCCAAACATATATGCATTCGGGATCTTTAAGTTGCACAATTTAATAATTAATTACATCACTTTAGTATAATTGAAGTGAATATTTTTTTTTGTTTCGTCACTGTTGTAAAACGTAATGTGGTGGCGAGATTGTTATTGTCAAACAATAATATTAGTCTTTTTATACCAAATCAGTTTAATTTACGGTTAATTAACAGCATGGAAAATGAAAGTATAAGTTCTTTTATTTATATTATTAGTATTATATATACTTTCATTATAATCACCGCACTTTGTTGATTTATTTATAATTCAGACTTATGTAATAATCAGTGTTTTAGTATATAAGATGTTTTGGTAAATATAAAAAAACCTTGGATATTATTGAATAAACAAATTTCGAATAATTCGTGGATGAAAAAACAGATCTTGGTAATGTTTAGTTAACTTCAAGTATAAAACGAAGGAGCATACGTTGCTTCATTAGCTTTTTTTCTCGAAATTCTTTTAACTTTCCCTTAATTGTTATATTTTAACGTACTAAGGAAGTGTGAGGTCAACACTCGATTATTCAATGAATAATAAGGTGAAAACAGAGAAATGGTGAGAATTCGTAAGAGACTTAATGACGTTGTAACTACGTCTGTCTTATTTCCCTATATGTCAATTATTGTAAATGTACTTGAAAATTCAACTTTTTTAACAGTCCGCATATTTTTATTACACATATATAAAATGTACAATGTAAGCTTATACAATTTAACATTTGGAGAAACAAATTTTAAAATTATAATCGAAGATAATTAATGTATGTGTTTTATTTGTTTCTGTTTTTTAAATATTGAAAATAGGTAGCTTACAAAAATGTAACTTTACATTCACTGTTTATACGTGAGTTATTTAATCTATTAAAAAATAAAATAAAATCTATTAAATACATTTGGTTAGAAAAAAATAAATCGAATTTTATAATGCACTAAAAAAATTTAATTAAATTGTGAAATTTGAAAAGCAGCCACGAAATCAATAAGTAATTATCGAACAATTAGGAAGGTACCTATATAGTTTGAACAGTCAAAAAGAAAATGAAAAAGAGAAAAAAGAAATGAAAGAAAAAATAGACGCATTGGACGAATTCAATGAACCGAGACGGAAGAAAAATTTTCCGGCTCGCCTACGTTTATTGGTTGCGTTTTCTCCTTGACGACTTTCAAAACCAGCAAATTTCGTTTCGAAACAATGGAAGAAAATCAAAGTCGAACCATAATGACTGTACACGATATATGTATATGTGTATATACGTATATGTACGTGTGGGTGTATGTGTATGTACGTCCCGATGAGAGTAAAAAAGATTAAAATAACGAGTAAACAGAATTAGGAATTTTAGGAGTGTAGAGAGTTTGTCGAGAGAGAGAGAGAGAGAGATGATGGGGATCTTTACCTTGCCCGGGGCTTGAATCAAGGCCCTTGTTTGCTGCGAAGGCCCAACGTGAGTCAAGCTTATTATTGTCGGTATTTTATAGAAGCGCGGGAGCTCTCGCCGAGGTGAACGAGAGACTGAGCGAGAGCGAGAGAGTGTAAGAGAGAAAGAGAGGCAAATTTAAGAGTGAGACAAAAGTAGGAAGGGAGTCTCTCGCAACGCCTCAACTAGCTTGAGTCGATTTCATTCCTTATTTTCTTGCAAATTTAATTTTAGCTGATTATACTAGAGACTGATCGTTCTTCTCTTACGATGCAGTTATTGCTATAGTTTCTTCATCGTTCATTATATCTATTTAGTTTTATTAATGCATACATTTGATTAAGGTTACTTTATTATATTAATGTCTCTGCGGTTTTTTAACATTCGAATCAATATAATAAACATCAATTAACTATTAGCTAAATTACTAGATTTGTACATAAGAAAATCAATATAACTCTTTTTGCACATATTTGGATAAAATAAACAGGTGGCTGTTTAGACTTTATTAACTGATACGTATAAATACGTATTGATTTTTTAACAATTTAGTAGGTGCAGTATTTTCTATGTAATAGCTAATTGATATTTAATTTTGGTTGAGTTACGTAAGCTACGTTATTGTAACGTACACGAGTTTTATTCAACGGTTGGTCAAGGTTTAAGTAAGAAGATAAATTTATTAATGAACCATTTACAATTAAAAACTAAATTCGAAGGTAAACAAAAACAGAATAAAATTTATTTTGAGAACTTTTTTTTAACCTGATGTGTTTAAATAAACAAAAATAACTATTTTCATCAACATTTTTATCAACCGTTTAGTTATGATTAACATTATTACAAACTTAAGCTATGATTAAATGCTCTCTTTTAATTGCAATAACTAAAACCAAAAGTTTTATTCGCTCATTCGACAAAAAAGCTAAAAGTAATATAATTATTTGGTAAATGAATTAAATAAACATTTTTTATTTTAGTAAACATATCCTTTACGCATCAATTTTATAATTTCAACTTAACGTATAATCAAAATAGTATCACGATAATCTTGTGTATTTAGAGGTATAAAAATGAACTTAATTTTTCTTAACTTTGGACAGATACTTTTTTAATTACATTAATTTACAAGTGAAAAAAGAAGAAGAAAAAATAATCGTTTGTTTTATATGTATGTGCCGCTCCAAATTCATCTCAAATCAAGCTAATAATAATAGTAATAATAATTATTATAATAATAATTATAATAATAATAATAATACTAATAATAATAATAATAATAGACGAATGTAACAATAATAACATTAGTATTTTTCATATACGTTATATAACATGTTTATCTACATGTTAGTTCATGAAGTATATTGTACGTAACGTATTATACATCTAGAAGAACTTATACTTTTAAACATTGTTGGATTGTTATCGAAGGACGCGAAATATTCATATCTACAATGCTCAAATGTAGTAGTTCATATTACGTCAAAAAATAATATTCTGTTTTGCTATTACAATATTAATCTTTTAAATAAGATTTTCGATAACATGTACAACTCGAAGGGTTACCTCGATCGATAATCAAGTTTTTTTTATTTTTAAAGGAATTCTATCGTTTAGTTACAATTGCCTTGTTTATCATATTTTCAGACATTATAAAAAGGGTCGATCGAACCAATGAAAATCGACGGATGTATACAAAAATGTTAGATCCGTGGACCCTCACTAACGCGATCGGTAAAGCGGTGTGGCGCGTCACGCGCGAGCATCGACTAGGAAGTGCAAATCACGAGCTAAAATACTATTCTCGCGGAGTCGCTTGTCAGGGACGACGTCGTATTTTCAACACACGCATCGTATCTCACTCACTCTATACGTTTTGTATATCTGCTGACGGTTTCGCATCCGACGACAATCTATATATACGTATAAACACACGCACACAACACACAAACACACACACAAACACGCGCGCGCTCGGGCGTACAAGCACTCGCGCTCGCGCGCGATCGGTTATACGTTCATTTTCTCGCGTGCTTTCGAGAGATCGACGCTCTGCTAATAGAAAATTACTCGGAGCATTATTTTTAGATCGATTTTCTAGTTTCGACCTTGTTCGCGTGCTCGCACATTTTCGTTACAGAACTACAGGAACGTTTCCCTATCCGATTTTTACCGACCGATTTTTATGGAGAAATATCCTTTTTCTTTGTTAAACGCATTTATTGTTTTTCATTTTATTTTCATGAAATGTTGGGTTGAAAATTGACGAATCGTTGCTTAGTCATTTGATACAAAATTAGTTTCTCTCGAGTTAAAAATTATTTTTTCGTTCCATTCGATATTTTCTAGGTAATTTAAACCATTGCTCGAGGTGAGTTCGTACTTTTCAATGACTTTATCGAAAGATATGCTTGTCTAGTTATTTCCTTTTTTTTTTAGTTTCTGCGAAAAATCTTTTGGTGCACATTTTTTTCGTTTTATATTTTAATGTAGATTTTAACTAAAAGTAGATATTTATCGATTTTAAACTGTTAAACCTTCTTGTGGAAAGGAAATTAAATTATGAATCGTAAGCAGTGTCGCATTGCACCGAAGATTTTTCTATCGGCTTTATTATACGGAAATTCTGAGAATTTCGATTAATATGATTAATTTTATCGAATAAAACGAAAATAATCGTGTAAACAAGATTGTAAGGAAGAAATTATTAATGTCTTATTGCCAAGAATAAATGTGTATAGTATAAGCTTTAATTAAAATATTTAATCAAAAAGCTCAAATCTTGATAGTAATTGGGTTGTATAAATAAAATGATTTATATAGGCAAGTTTAGTATCTATGTAGAGAAAATACTACTGACAGTGCATAAAATAATTACAGTCAGAGAAATCATGCAAGTAAAGTTTGCATTGTTTCAATGCTACAAAAGTTTTAGATAAGTTTATAACAATTGTTAATATTAAATACTTTTGTCAACAATATTTAGAATTTTTTAAATAATAAATTCTGCTGTCCTTGCAGTAGTAGTATTATTTGCTCACTTCGTTAGAATCAAACAATTTAAAAAATCACTATTTCAATGTCATAAATTATGTTAGCTTCAGTATATTCTGTCCACGAGTAAAATAGTCGTTCGGGAGCCAAAACTGGGTACGTACGTATTAGCTTAAAATAATTAATAATTGCTTTAAGATAATATTTAGTATCTATGATGCATTTTTGAAATAAAAAGTGATAGAAATTAAGATTAAAACTTGTAAAGCTCTCAAAAAACTGGACAAGGTATATCGTGAAAATCTCGTAACATCGCTCGATAAAAACTCGCGGTCTCGTACTTGACTTGAAAAACAAAACATATGTGGTTCTCAACACAACTGATTATTTAGAGCATAACAAATGTGAATTCCGAAAAAAAGGTGTCTCCATTATTGTATCAATAAAGATACACACATACACACGTACGTATGCAGTCATATGCACATATACATACACCCGTACATGTACAATACATAAATTGTCATGCTCTTCGGATGAATTTTACGTAAGAGGGAAATAATAAAGGTTAGGTAGAGTTCAAGATCACATCTCTGCTTGTTTAGAAAGATGCGGCTCATCGATAGTAAATGAGTCGAAATGTACGCGAGGTAGAGGGAAGAGAGAGAGAGAGAGAGAGAGAGAGAGAGAGAGAGAGAGAGAGAGAGAGAGAGAGAGAGAGAGAGAAGAAATGTTTGCGAAGAGAAAAAGAAGAATGGTGAGAGAGAAGGAAGAGGAGGAGGAGGAGGAGGAGGTGGGGATTGGTTACGCAACGCTCCGGCGGCTTAGATGCAGGAATTATCCGTCGGCGATTCGTCGAAAGTGCTCGAGCAAGAAGTTAGGTTATGTTTGCACGGGTGCATTAACCCTTGCGGCATACTAAGTATAGAGGCGCACGAGCAAACGAACTTTCTCCGGGGCTCGGGCGAAAGTGAGAGGAGAGCCGCGAGCAGCCGCGCAACCGTTCCCTTACTTCCCTGGGCTGCTTTCACCGATCCGATGCACTTTTGCGCGCCTAGACTTAACCAGCATGCTCCCATCGGGCTGGGAGGGGATAAAAAACGAGTTAGCCAAAAGGTCCAATGACTCCTGCTCGCGATAGACTTAGTTTTTCCGATTTCGCCTATTTTAAATCCGTTTCTTGACGGCCAATCAGTTTTAAGGACGTCTCGAGTAATAACTTTTACCATTTGTTCAACATATTCGTTTCCCATTCAATTATTATGCGTTTATTAAACCTGTGGTCATCATCTTCACATCGGGTCCTATAATCACTCGATACTTTTTGCACTAAATGCTCTATACAACCTGCTGGATCTCTTTCTAATATTGGACATTGCTAAGCGCCCCCTCGAGTATCGATTATTCGAATGATTTTATTTTAAAGAAAATCATCATCAAATTAAATATTTGATAAATATCTAATGCGCGTAATTCATTAAAACTTATTACTTTCCTAACTTAAGATGCTATTAAAACTTTATAGCGTATTAAACTGCATTATAGGTTCTTACTTTTCAAATCAGCTCTTAGTATCTACATACATACATATATATATATATATACATACACACACACGCGCGCGCGCGCATATAACCACACACGCAATATGCACGTCGAGATACAGAGATTTCAAATGCAGGAAATTGATCGCCAACTACCAATTTCTTATATGTTTTTACCATTAATATTAATTTGTGTGCATTAATTTTTTAAAAATTTACAAGGAAGTAATTTTTCTTACAACGCCACTGATTTGATATACAAGTATTGTAATTTCGTTACCAAAGAAAAAATTCGATCACCCTGTATTTACCTCTATATATTTTTCTACTTTTCTACATTATTATTATCTTAAAAAAAATTCTCAGTTCGATTTATGTTGATAAATAATATATCGAGGATTCGGTTCGTTTCTTTCCTCGGTGCAAAAATTGTATGTATTGTCTAAATTGATTTATGTTTTACACGTACACGTACACACGCGCGCGCGCACACACGTACGCGTACGTTATTTATTATATTGAAAATCCAATATTTGAATAATGAGTTATAAATTCAAAGATAATCATAAAGCTTCCAAAAATAAATATGAAATAATAATACATTATTTAGGGTTTAGTTGCAAAAAATAATATATTTATTAATTATTCATATTGACATTATTGATTAAATGTATTCGTAGACATTAATCAATGTCTAATTTAACAATTAGAGCGACTTGTTCGCCTCTTACAAGTAACTGAGGAACGTGCCTTTCAAGTGTTTCCATTGTTTTCGTTCGGTTCTTTACTATCACCTTTGGACCGTTGTCTCGGCATTTCGTATTTGTCGCTTCACCTATAAAAAAAATTGTTCGTATCTTTATATTTTAATATATTGTTGTCTAAAAATCGATCTAATAATGTATAGTTTTAATATAATATTGGTGAATTATAAAAATGCATGCGAAAATTAGTATTGCTTCACAGAATTGATCAATGAAAATGATAAACAACTGCCTCAACTAAGATAGTGACATATAGTTCTAACAGTATCAACATCGACAGAATTTACCAAAGTTGCAATATTTTTCAATAAACTTAAATCGTGTAACCTCGTCCACCCATGAATCAGTGCAAGAAACCGGTTTGATTCGTACATCTAAAGACGCGCGAATACAAAATTTTTTGAAATATAAGCGAGAAACGGGAACGTTGACCTCCGGTGTATATATACCGAAAATCTTATATATACATGTATACGCATGAAGAAAATGGCTATACACATATACTGGTTTACATGTGCGTGTGCTCGGAAAATTGGAGCCACACATAAATAGATATAGGCGAGGAAAACGGAAAGGTCAACGGCCGGTTGCGAAATCTCAGCTAATTTATATAGGAAGGGGAGAAAAAACCAGAAAAGCTCGAGGGGGGCCTTGCCGAAAAAGCTCGCGGAGGGGAAAAAAGAAGCAGAAGGGAAAAGTTACACGTGCGTGCTTGGCAATCGATAGACGCGCTACTTCTCAAGGTCGGTGGTTGGCATCACATTGAACCACAGTTACATTAAGCTCTCTCTCTTTCTTTCTCCTCTTCTACCCAGTATCAACGACCTTTTCTTCATCGTCCCCTGGATCTATTACGTCAAATGACTTAGCTAGAGAATGAGGGCGTAAAATTAGGAAGCTTTATTTACCCGAAACTCTTAAGGATTTTTCTTAAATTTTCAACATAGATAGTCAGTGGTTTTTAAGAAATTCAATTGTTTAATTTTTTTAACTTAATTATTATCCAAAATTTTAACCAAAAATATAATCAAGCGAAAAAAGTGGCAAGATTACAATAGTAAAATATATTAGATCTACACGTTTCGACGTTATTTGCTTATAATATTCTAATGATATATCCACTATGTAATGTTGACTCATTCGTTATTTTTAACCTCTTCAAAAATTTATCTCGGTTGTTTCTGTTAATAGTGTATCAAAGTTACTTGTCAAAGCAAAATTTTGTATATAGTTTACCATTACAATCATTAAAAATAAATAAATGAGATTAATAAAATTTATAAATAAAAATTGAATTAAAGACGAAAAGTCAATAAAAAATGTTTTAACAGTTGTTTTACATTTCCAGTATTAAAGGATATATAGATTGGTGGGAAGAAGTGGTCGATAAATAGGTAATTAGACAAAAGGGTTGGGATAGCTTCGCGACGAATGTAATAAGAGAAATGGGAAGGAAGGAAAGACGGGCGCGCGAAAGAAGACACGTGGACCTGATATCGAACGCAGCGCCACTAGGTAGTCAAGGTCGGTCTTTGCCCTCCCCCGAGGGTCGGGGGAAAGAGCCTCCAAACACCTACC
This sequence comes from Theocolax elegans, assembly GCA_026168455.1. NCBI lineage: Eukaryota > Metazoa > Arthropoda > Insecta > Hymenoptera > Cerocephalidae > Theocolax > Theocolax elegans. The sequence goes on along the minus strand of CM047426.1, from coordinate 36,049,614 downwards.
GCCATGCTTTCGGTTTCGACCCCTCGTACGCTCGCTCGCTCGCTCGCTTCGAACCTCTCAATGAATCTTTCTATTTTTTCTTCCTCCCACCCTCCCTCACCCTCCGTCTCTTTCTAGCTCGCTCGTCTTATACTTTTTCTTCCTCTTCCTCTTCCTCTTCCTCTTATTATTCCTCTTTTGCCTAAGTAACAGGCCCTGCTCTTACGTAAACATCTCCTTTTCTTCTTTTTGATTCTTCTTATTCACCATCATCTTCTTTTTCTTCTTATTCCCTTTTGTCGTCTTCGTCTTCATATTCGTCGTTCAACTTATCTCGTTTTTATTTTAAAAACTACTTACAGTCAACGTGGCATTACAGATTTGTTTTGACTCTTCCCAACACAACTTCTTTCATCATATGACAAACGTTTACTCCACCTATTTATATAGATAATGGAAATTGATTCTAACTAACACGTGAATTAATTTTTTATTAAACGTTTTAATAACGATTAACTGTATAGACATTTTCATCAAAATTTATACTCGAATGTATGTCATCGTGTTTTTGTAGATTTATAAAATACAATTTGCTTTTGAAATATTTTAATTGAAATAATAATGTATTTTTTTTATTAATTTTGTTTCATTTAAAGTATACTCGATGTTCATCACAAAATGTATATTGGAATCGACTGATCTATTTAGTTCTTTGTGTTGACTTATTGTAAACTTACATAACACAGACTATTGGTGCTTTGTAATATAAAAGTTTAATAAGATTTAGTTTTTACAATACTTATCACATGTATCAAAAATCAGCATATTGTGTTTAAGTAATAAACTTAGTTATAAACATATATTCAATTAATTAAAATTTGGTTCTAACCTTCGACGAATGCAATAAATTCATTACAACATTTCATAATTTTTTAATGTAAAAAGTGCGGATATTAAATTATTAAAAGGTTATTTAAAAATAAAATATTTAATCGTGCTTTTTACTTATTGATATATAATCACGTGTAGTCTAATAATTGAACTTTGAAGAAATTATTTGTCCAAATCGATTGATTTGAGCTCAATCAAAGCTATGTATATTATGCCACACCAGGTTAATACATATTATTTATCTTGAAATAAAAAAAATGATTAAATACATATAATGATAGATACCAATTTACAAGCGCATGAAAACTTGCATTATCGAAAGATAACATACATACTCGTCGAGTAAACTTTTTTTATTAACCGAACATATGTACTACACGACCAACTTATTTACTGTTATAAAAATCTACTTTAAAGTAATATTCCTTCTCGATTAAAAAAAATCTAAATAACGCATCACCTTGAACATTTGCGTACGATTTAAGTTTCAACCGCACACACACACACACACACACATATATATATATTCAAAAAACCTCGATAATAAATTCGTAGGGGGGCAGGAAGCAAAAAAATCAGCTTTTATTGCGCCCATTACAATGAGGTACACGTGCGATACTTTGTTCTCGGTATAATTTTTTTTCCCAACGACAATCGGCTTATCGCCCGCGGTTTTTAATGGGAGCAAGCGCAGTGACAAAGTAAAAAAACGCACGAAATGTACACCACGGCATCGTTTTCAAATGGAGCGTAATATACAAGCCAAGGTCCGGTGATTGGATTTTTCATCTATATGGATTTATCAGACGCAAATTTTCGTCAAGGAGTTCGAGTCGCTTCATGGTCAGACGATTCGGATAACGGTTTATTATTATATATGATGCATCCGAAGCTCCGAAGATTTTCTCTTTTCACTTCTTCCGCGTATTATACGTGTTTTTTTTCCTTTCATTTTAGATTGAAAAAGGGTTTTTCATCCACGAAGAATGCCAAAGTCACTGATGATATCATTCATTGATTTTCTAATTTTTTGTGATTCGACTGACTCGAATATTACTTTTATTTAATTCGTTTATTATATATATGTGTGTGTGTGTATTTTTCATATCTCGGCAAATTTGTAATTCTATGTGAATGTCGTGATGTTAATTAGTACCGAAGGAAGGCTATGTTTATCTTATTTTAAAATACAATTTTCATTCGACTATGAAGTTGAACAAGATGCTACATCATGTATTAATTTTTTATTATTTTTGTATTTAGTTGTATTTGATTATTCAAATTAATAGAGACACTACTTTTAAAATCCTAATATATTACAACATAATTGAAAACGTACGAAAATGTTTGAGAATAGAATAGGTCACGCAGATTAACTTTGAATTTTAAAATTAAAGTCACAATCCTATTGTATCCGTTAAAACGATTTTTAAAAAATACGATAAAAACTAACGGTTGTAACTTTATGTGACCATGGCTGTCCTAGTACAAGGTTATGGCGTTCGAATTTTTTCCACGAAGAACCACGAACCTATTAGTTACCAGGGTCGAGGCGTAGAATGTTTGACGTCACAGAAATGACGGTGCACCGACGAGAGGACATTATTCAAAATTAATGAATCAATGATGCGCAACCACTAACCTTTGGTATTGATTTATTTACTTTTTGATATGTTAAAAGTAAATAAGTTAAAGTTGCTAAACGATAGATTTAATAAAACTATATACGCGGAAACACCTTTTGCGTTGAAGGATTCTCATGGGATAATCATTAGATAATATACCTGCATTTCAATTGGTTTTTACTAGAGTCAATAAAGAAGCGGAATGTTGACATAATAATTTTACATAATTTTCTTTCTTGATATCGTCGAAAAGACAATAAGTTATAAGCGAAATCTGATAATTACCTAAAGCAGGAGCTTTCCTCTTGGTCTTCCTACTCCAAAGTTCGATGCAATCTTCGAGCGCAAGATTCCAATGTCGGTCGAAAGCAGCAATGTATGCTTCAATGTGTCCTCTCACTCCGGCTGCACTCCTCGTGTAAACCTGCGTACAAAAAATCGAATAAAGGACACATAGGTGTTTATATAATGGAAGCAAACACGAATTTGTCGAAAATAAAGGCTGCACATCGAGAGAACCTTATCGAGCGACGAGTTACATCAGTCCGGCGACAATAAATTGCAGATCCGCGGCAAGGTCGTCGACTGCGCAGATCGTCCAGCTTGTTTTATCGAGCGCGCGCGCGCGCCCGAGAATAAGAGAATAGTCGTTATTACGAGATAACGCACGCGGAAGTGCGCGCGCGAGAACTCCAAGGCAAGGCCCCCGTCAATGCCTCGCCTTGCGTATATGCAACTAGACGAATTCGAAGCAGAATTCGTTTAAGATTTTTTCTTTTTCTTTTTCTCGTTTTCAACCTATTATTTTAGAGACCTTTTTTCGTCCTGTAACGTAATATTCATTTGGATATTGGTTTTCGGTATCCTAAGTGTCCTTCGAGGCACTTTTGTAAAGTTTATAGGTTTGTTTATTCTAAGCGCGCGATTTATCGCCGCGTTAAAATCGCGGCCGTGAGGACAAGGCCTTGTTTCTCTCGCGTTTTCGCGGTTAGATCCAGGAAGTAAATTAGTCTAAAGGATGAAAATTTTTTACTACTATAACAATGCTAAAAATTTTGTTATTTTCTTTTAATAGTTTACATTTTTTAGACGGATTATTCAGGCTTAGTTTTTAATTTTGACAGTTTATCTTTTCGTTCAACGAAATCATAATCCTAATACTTAGCAACGGTTCATATTTATACTACAGTATAGAAAACTTATATGTAAAAACGTGATGATAAATCTTTGAATACATTTAATGAGATGTTTGCAGGATCCCACTACTATTTTAATTCCATAATTGGTATTTAACACATTCATTTGAGTCCCTCTCTCTCTCTCTATATATATATATATATGGGCTATTTCACGTCAAGTGGTACGATGAAAATTTTAAATCGCTCCAAAATTTGAAAACAAGCTGAAAATATCTTTCAGAAGATAGAAAAAAATTTTTAGGTGTTAAAAATAATTTGCCTGAGAGTTATTCCACCATAAAAAATGGAAATTTTTCAATTTTTTAGAAAAATTTCTATTTTTAAAGCCATTTATCTCAAAATCTATTGATTTTTTTGAAAAAACAGTAGAAACAACTTTTGTTCAAAATAATCTTTAGAACTTATCTACCTGGATTACAATTCTTAATTTTAAAATCTCGAAGAGATAGGGCACTTGGAAATATTGAATATCAAAAAAAGGCGACCACGCCACAATCGATTTTGATCTAATACCGCTCAAAAGATCACATTTTTTGAGAGCTTTCGGATGGCGGTGGTTAGATTATTGGCCAAGACCGCTGGTGTAAGTTATGCCCTAAAATACATGAAAATTAGTGATTTTATGAGGTTTATGATTATATTGAGTGCCCTATCTCTTCAAGATTTTAAAATTAAGAATTGTAATCCAGGTAGATAAGTTCTAAAGATTATTTGAACAAAAGTTGTTTCTACTGTTTTTTCAAAAAAATCAATAGATTTTGAGATAAATGGCTTTGAAAATAGAAATTTTTCTAAAAAATTGAAAAATTTCCATTTTTTATGGTGGAATAACTCTTAGGCAAATTATTTTTAACACCTAAAAATTTTTTTCTATCTTCTGGAAGATATTTCCAGCATGTTTTCAAATTTTGGAGCGATTTAAAATTTTCATTGTACCACTTGACGTGAAATAGCCCATATATATATATATATATATTCACATATACCAAATTTTATTGGTGATGTTCGTTGTTTTAGCAATATATATGTTTAAATAAATACTGTATTTAAAATGTTCAATTATTTTATAGTAATCTCGACGAGATTCTTCGACAAAAATTTACATTAGAAATCACGTCGAACGACATGCCGATACGACTGTCTAAAAAGAAGAAAATTGGTTAAACAAAGGAAAAGCGCAAAAAAACAAACAATAAATTTGTTGATATTAAAAGCAATTCCAAGGATTCCGGAGTATTTTATTTTATTTTACATTTTTAGTGTGTATGGTTTGAATCCCTGGTGTACATCATTTTTCAACGTAGCTAACCATTTAATAAATTTCATGAAAATCACAATTATATACGTGTGTATGTGTGTAAAAAGCGAGAGAGAGAGGGAGTGAGGGAGAGAGAGACCTTTTCTTCAGATGTAAAATGAAATTTTCTTCGCTTTTATAAAATGGCTTTCTCGCGATTGGCGAAAAGTTGCCGAGTAATCCAATATCAGACTTGGACGATGCATCGACTTAAAAAATTGGCTCGGACACAAGAAAGACCGGATCGAAGTTGACGCGCGCGCTGGCTAATTGAAAAGCTTCGGAAAAAGTGGCGTAAGAGGTTGTTGAACTTCTCGAGAGGGTGCCAGTGACCTTCTTACATATATATATATATATACGTATACAACTACCCGGTTATCACACGCGCCGAAAATCCCGGTATACGCAACCCTCCAACTTATTTTTTTCGAGGCTAAGGGCGATTGCGCGTATCCATAGATACGAACGTTGACCTCACCGGAGAAACTCCGAGGACACGTTTACACCCCCTTAAAGAAAGTGTGTCACCCAAATTGCCACCTTCTCGCTCTGCGACGAATTTCGCGTTGAGTATACAACTTTCAGAAGGATGACGATATTCCTACATTTATTTCTCTTGTTTTCCTGAAGGTTTATGTTTCATTCGATTTTCGGCTTTTGGCGTTCATTTTCGGATACAGGATAACATTGGTTATTATTTCGGTTACTATATACAATTTTTTCATTCTCTTATATTTTCTATTAGCTCTAAACAGCTATATATAATATTTAATGTATTGTACGTATAACAAGGCTAGGCTTGGCTGTCAATATAGCAATAGCAAATAACCAATTTTCACTTTTTTAAGCTAATATCTTGTACCGGAGAAAATTATACACCAAAGTAATATTTCAAATTTAATAAAAATTTGTTTATTTAATTATGAAAAGCGGATTAGTTGTTAATCGCACAATTAATCAATAGATTAAAAAATCAATTATCGTTGTATAAAAGTGGTTATTTTTTAACATTTTTGTTTATTACCTTAACTTTAGTTCTATTCTCCATGTATTGATACAACACAGCCAATGGTCCCAAAAATTTTTGCATTTTCGTGATAACATTTTTTCCAGAATATATTTGTTGTCTTGCGCTGCCTTTTGTGCTTATTGGTTCTAAAAATAATTATTCATAAATATTAAACGGTATATATACTTTGATTCTTATTAAGTTATCACTATAGTATTTTATTATTATGTTCATCGTTTAACTTTACAGTATTCAAAAAGAATATTAGTCAATATCTCCGAAGCACAGTAATTTTTGGATTTTTGTATGCCAATCCGACATCCCTTTTCGTGAAACTTTTTAATACGTTCAACAATAACAAAAACAAATTTAAACAAGATTTCGAATTTTCAATAAGAAAAAACATTATTGAGTTATAATTGTACATCGGTCGATGAATTTATAAAGGTGCATTGACTCGAATTATTATTGCTGGAATTTCAAGAATCACGCATTCACCATTTTCCTACATTTTTATATATATCCACTAGGTAGAACAGAAAAATTGACCTTCCATTGTATACATAGAGTAGAGTAGCACCTCAACAAAATTATAAAATACAATGCAAAGGTGTTGTAAAAATTTAAAGATACCCAGAAACATTTGCCATTAAAATCTATTCACGCGAATGTGTACTTTGTAATATTAAAAAATAAGTAACAAGCGATAATTATTTTCTACAAACAATATATAAAGATAAAATAAACCAAACAGTAATTTAAATGCAAAATTCATTGATGGTAATGTGAGCGTTTTAAATTACTATGTATTACATTCAAGAATACATAAATATATTTTTCTATCATATGCCTGAAAAAATTGCAATACACTGACAAATTAAATTTTAAAAGTTAATATTTTCTTGAAATTGGAAACTAACATTTGTTAGAAATCTACTTTACCAGCATATTTTATGGGTCTTTAATGCATTCATAAATAGAAAAACTTTTTCAAGGTAATTGGTTTGAGTGCCGTTAGAAATACTATAACGAGCAATTGATTAAATTTTCATCTAATTTAATGGATGTTTTCAATGAATATTAATTTACATACCGTTAAAATTCAGATCGCGTCTTATCGCACTTGTTTAAGGTGGGGGTGCACCCGATTTTTACCGATCGACCTAGCAAACTAGTTTAGTTATTGCAATTATATTTAACAAAATGCTCTGTTTTGTGCGGAAACCAAATACAGAGACAGTAGACACACTATATTTGAATAATATGTTATTCTGCAAAATCGCAAGTCATTATACGAAGGACAACATCAAAAAATTATTAAAAGTGTTGCATAAGCATACGCTAGAAACTTCATAGATTACATAAAACATTGTGTTTTGTTAAATAAACGTAATAATTAACTTAATTTGCTCAGTCGGCATGAATGTCGGGTATGCTATCTCGTTAAGAGTATGCGACACCTACTTGTAAGAGGGAAATAATTTAATAATTGTTCACGTCAATCAATTGCGACTAAGCGTATGAAATTTTGTGAAACTTGAATCAGACTGTATAGATGCGTTCATTTTAAACTAAATAGACTGTGTATTTCATGGATATTTCAAAAATTATTCCGACCAGATACGTATTTATATCCAATAAAACAATAATTATTATAATACATTGCGGAAAGAGTGAAATAATTTTACAAAAAAATTCAGTCGACCGTGATACATTACAGTTAAAAAATTGGAAAATGGAATGGATAAACAAATTAAATCTGTGAATATAGATTTTTGTCTAAAATGAACAATCGACTAGAATTTGCAATTTTACAAAAGAAGGCCTATATATTTGTTTCTCGTTAAAATATATCGTTACTCTTTTCCGTACTTGTATATAAGTATCACGAGTACTTTCGTCTCGACGGAAAAAGACAAATTCCGTAGTAGCATTAATTCGGGTGTTTGGAAAAGCTTGCGTATATATACGGTATATTTATAATCCTTAAACCAAAGTGATTCTTGGTAATCTTATAATAGTTGACACACAATGACCGGAGCGAGACAGAACGGTGTAAAAATGGCCTACCCATCGGTAAAAATGGTGTAATTCGGTAGTCCGAATATAAGTGAAATACGCGAAAGAAAATGATAAACCTAAGAATATAGAGAGGAAAATTGGTTGAGTAACCATAGACAATGATACGAAAAGCGAGGCTCGACCGCAAATCCGCTAGCTCCCGCCGAAGCTCGTATAGACACCGTGCCAATTGGCTTTCTCCGTTTCGTAAACTTTCATCTGCTCAGCAAATCCCGCTTCTTTTTCACCTTTCTTTCCCTCCCTCTCTAGACTGAAAGAGATAGAGAGAGAAGGAGAATGAGACTCGAGGACTTTCACTATCGCTTGATCCTCCGATCCGATTCAGCGAGACGCGCGCGGTTACTTTTATTAATTTAAAAGCCAACCCTCTTTTATATACGTGTATATACACATACTCACGCAAGGCTATTTTCACTAGTATCGAAGCCGCGTATATAATGCGAAAACGATCATGTTGGCGACTTTTCAAAGTTCTTTGTACCATACTAGGCAGTAGAAACAAGAAAGGAGCGGTTTTACTTGTCGACTATGTTAATATTACATAGTTATAAGGTTTCGGGATTATTGATTCTTCGGCAGGTATTAAATTAAATTTTCAAGGAAAACACAATTATTTTTATTCGCATTTTCCAAAATTTTATAATAAATCTATCAAACGCGTTGGAAAACACTATACAGATACAAATTTAATAATTCAATTAAAAATATATGCACGATTGCTAAAATAGTGATTAAATGATGTATGTTCGAAGATGAAATGAAATACCGCAGGAACAAAAATGTAATATTACATACATTGATGTACGTTACATATTGTACTATTCAGATATGTGCAGTAGTGTATAGTTAAGCCCCCCGGTGATGCAATCCAATGTATTCACCGTTGCAAACGAAACAAAATATCACCGAGATCGCGTTTATTTTATCCTCTCAAATTTATATACTAATAAGGAATTACGCAAATTCACTATATTTTTATAGAATATAAGTAAGTTTATTAAAGATATATTGTTCCTTTATTTACGCTCAATGACAGTATTCAAAGGAGTTCTATAGAGACATTATCATTAAACGTACCTGCGATTTATTTACAGTATTTCGATTATATTCGCTTATCTCGTGTAACAGTTTTTTTAGGTATCCAAGTTTCATCTCAGGAGTATTACGTTAGATTACATCATAGGCCTATCAAATATAAATTTACGATAATACGCATAGAAGCGAATTGAAATCGACCATATCCTCATTATCGTAAAGGGTGAAGAAAAAGTATTGTATAGTTGTCAGCATTAAACGGAAATATTTGAAAACGTGGTAAATTTATATAATAAAATGTAACAAAATCTCTGATCAACTTTTTACTCTGTTGAACATGTGATCAAAATATTTTGTTTGTTTTGCTAGTACTAAATCTTGATTGTTTTTTGGCACTTTAAATATTTTTAGAGAACAATTCATGATATATATATATCGAACAATAAATGAATAATTTTTTATTACTGTATTAAGTAATTTTACGAGAAACTGCAAATTGCAAGTTGCAAATCGATATTACTATTTAAAGAAAGTCATGAAAAAATCAAACAGTAAAATATAATATAAGAGTCTCCCAAGTCTCGTAAAAAAATCCATGCAGATCGTTCGGTCAGTCACGTGTGCGTATAGCTTGCGAAACCGTTAGGTTCAACGGCAAGGGACGTTAGGTACCCTTCGTTTTCAGATAAACAAATGTACACGTAAGAGTAAGAAAGAGAAAGGAGGGAGGGAGGGGGAGAGAGAGAGAGAGAGAGAGAGAGAAAGGGATAACAGCGCAATAATTGCATAGGCAAAATCTTTAAGAAAAGGTATACATAAAAATCGGGTGTCCTATAATCGAGAAAGCGTCGGTACTCGTGCGGATGATCCCCAGGTTGAGAGTCGCGCTGGGTTCAACGTCCTGCCGGGCAGCGCACCCGAGCGCGAGCGAGCGAGCGAGCGAACGAGCGAACGAGCGAGGCAAAGCACCTCTCCTGCACATACACGTACTCTCTCTCACTCTCTTACTCTCTCTCTCTCTCTCTCTCTCTCTCTCTCTCTCGGTCTATCTATCTCTCGGTCCCTTTCTCCGCGATGCGCGCTGCGCAAACTCTCTTTTGCTCTTTCTCCGCGCTCGCGAGTCTCGCGCGGCTAGTCCGCTCGTTTACAGTTATTCCAAAGAGTCCCGGGCCTTTGGCCCTTTGGCCCCACCCACGCGACGACTAAGGCCATTGTTCGCACCCGGTGTACGATCTGTCTCTCGATACTCTCGTATATATACATTTCTTCGCGTATCTTGAGACTTGGAAATTGGGAATTGGGAATTGGGAATCTGATATTGAGATCAAATTTGTCGGTATATTGGGGAATCCTTGCAGAGTTTCTTATCGTTTAGGTTGATTATAACTAAATTTTAGAATTTTTAGTATATGTACAGAGAGAGAGAGAGAGAGAGAGAGAGAGAGAGAGCAACATATTTCGTCGATTAGATTAGCATTACGGGTAGCTTTTCAGATATGGCAAATCTGTTAAGAATCATTAAATAGTTAAATAGGTACGTTTTAATATAATTTAATAAATTGTAGTAGGTATTCGACTTAACAATATTATATGTCTCAAAATATTATCTATACACTTCGGACAAATTTAATAACTAAATAATTAAATCTATTGACACATTGAACAATTTTAAATAAAGTCAACAAATCATTACCGTTGTTAGTAGAAAAAAATTTTATGGTAACGCATGACGTTGCAGGTTTAAATTATTTACGATTCCAGTATTGCAAAACTTGTTTTATATCTTTGAAAAAAAATTAAGATTTATAAAGTCATCGATATAAATGTTATACTCTTACGATGTCTATCATTAAATTTTAATTATAATTAGTACAAGCCTCGTGAAAGTTAGCTTGTAAAACTACCGAAACATCGGTGTATTTATATATACTTAATATTACTGTGATAAACTCACCAATGTTAGCCTTTGCCATATTGAAGTTTAATATTTTTTATCTTATATTTTAGAATAAAAATAGAATGTGTTTATACATTTCAGTGTTTATGAATGCGATCATATAAATTAAAGTATATAGTGTAATATGTAATGAATCTTCGAGAACACTAAATTCCGATATACATAAAAATATTACATAATCTCTTTTTGGAATTCGTTAAATATTGAAATACACTTTGTAACGCGAAGATGCATTTTGATTCGTGTACATAATTTAAGATAATTATCTAAAGTATGCCTCTTTCAGACCAAAAACTTTCTCTGACACTTTAATAATATGACAGTTAACCGAGCTTTGGTTAAAATATTGCAAGATACAAAACCTAGTTTTAACTATCAATATATGATTTTAAGATGTAAAAGAAAGGTGAAAATTAAACGATATTTCAAAAGTACATTAATCATGCTAAGTTAACATTTACAACGTGACAGTCAATAAGGTTTTTATGGAAACGATGTACGGTTTATAGAAAACTAATAGTTAAAATTGATGATACGTGGAACGTAGGAATTATATATTTTTCCAAGTTTGTGCTTCCACCTCTAAATGGCAGAGTAATTTTTAACACAACGTTATTAAACCATGCGTATAAAGGAATTTGAAGTTTATGACGTTAGCATCCATTAAAATATTATAACTCAAATTCCAGGGGTTACACGCTACTTTTTTTGTATATGCATGCTTAGTTCATTCTTATCATTTTGCGCGAGATGAGTCAGTTTGTGCAATACATACAGAGGCATGTAAGCATTGACAGGAAGCGGAATAATTTAAATCAAGGGTAAATTCTAAGGATAAAGCTTTTATTTCTCATTATTTTGCGCGAAGGAAACTTTAATGCGAAGGTAAACGACAAACCATGCAGAAATAGATGTATCGTTTTATACATATATATCATTACTTTCCCAATGATACGTACATGAACATTAAAAGTTATATACAGAAAATCAAAAAGAGAAAAAAAGAAATAATCAACGAGTGTTCGGATTGCTTCCGTGTTTGTTAATTGTTTTCTCATGTTAATTATACTCATGTGACATACGATGCTTTAGAAATAATAAATATGTTTAAACTTTCCGGATTAAAAACTATGATGTACTTAGACGTAAAAAGTCGAGATTGTTGAAAAATTACAACTACAAATATTATTATTATCGAGACATATTGTTCTTAAAAAATTCACTTTATAAAAAAAATACATTTTATGGCTATGTAGAATACGTTATATAGACGTAAGTAAAGCAGAAAGTATTCGAGTCTGATCGCGTTTAGCGTTTCCTATGGCGCGAACTGGGTTAATTGAGTTTACTTTAATTTTCCGAGTGCCTCGTCGCGCTCTACCCTCTTCTCGATTGGTTTTCTAATAAACGTCAATTTTCGCAAAATTATTCCAAGAGTGCACGAAACTGTCTTTTCTTTATTACGAAAAGACTTTCCCCTATATATATATATTAATTGATTTTTTAATAATTATTTATTTAAGAATTGTACACGATTAAGAGAGTTTCAAGGCATCCTTGTTCATTCACGACAACACACGTTTTCGATTCTCCATTTTTATGTTAGATAATAAATTATATTGGTCGCGTAAATATTTTATACGTTACGCGTTGAGGACTATTGTTGTAAATGTGAATTATTATATGGTACTTTAAGAAGCCGGTGCTGCTTGTAAAATTTATTGTATAAAAGTAGTAGTTAGATGGTTAGAGGTTAGGTATCATAAAGTACTTCAAGTTAATATTAAAGCGGATACTGTATCATGTATTAAAGGAAGGAGTAATTTTTACTACAATACGGTATTGGACTACATGACGGATGATAAAAATTGCAATGCTCTTACCATGTAAACAAACACAGATCGATATACATAAAATAATGATTGCATTAATTTATTATACATTCTGCGAACCCACCGAGTTCCAATGATCAATTAATTTTTATTATTATTTTTATTTAATAAACCGAGTAGAACATCAGTTGCGATTGTTATTAAAATATAAAGTGCATGGTAATGGATCGCGGCATTTGTATTAGCGCAGAAGCCTCGAATACGCGCAAAAAGCGAAATAGAGCCAAATACGCAATAGCAAATGAAAATCTACCCGGAAAATCCTTGAAGATTCACCGCGTAACGGCTGCAACAAGATCCAAGTTTACAGTGAAAATTTTCTAAAAAAAGATGAGGGGAATCGTCGCGTGTACGTGCGCAAAAGCGATTCGATTGGGGGTGGGGACTCGCCGTCGACGTCGTCGTCGTCGTCGCCGTCGTCGCCGTCGTCGTAGCCGTTATCGTTGTGGTTGTGGTTGGTTCATCTGCGCGTGTGTGCATGTGTTTCGCGCGCGTGCACGTCAGTGAGTGAAAGAGGGAGAGAGAGAGCCACGGAGAGGCCGCGAGGCACTTGTTGCGTCCGGACATCGACCTCCACGTATAGTAGTAGTATAACCCGCGGCATTTCTCACTCCTCCGCGATCTTTCCCTTGGTATACGGAACGTTCGGCTACACACTTTTCCTCTCGCGATCCCAATTTTCCCTCCTTCTTCTTTATACTCCTCTTTACTTTGTAAATGCATAAAGATAATTAGGTACAGTGGTGTGTAAGAGGAGGAGCGGGTGCGGAGAGGGGATAGGACTGCTGGTGGGCGAAATGGCAAACGTCGGTCGCACTATTGGCTTGCCCGAGGTCGACGGCCGGCCTGCAGCGCGCAACAAGTGCTGCGCGCTTGGTTGCTCTCTCTCTCTCTCTCTCTCTCTCTCTCTGGTTCTATTGCGACTGCCTTTCTCTTGGGAGTATACGGTTGCAAGCTCTCTCTCTCGCTCTCTCTCTCTCTCTCCTGCTCTCGCACACGCGCGTGTGCTTAAAGTTAGCCGGGCGACGGCCCTACAAGCGTGCACGCAAATAGAAAACTGCACTGGGTCAGGGATCTGTCATTTATTTGCTGCTTGGCTCCAGGCCAATCACCCTTTGGCCTTTCTTTCTTTTCCGATTGACGACGCATTACGTCTTTTCAAGATTCTCTTTTAGTATACGTTTTTTAATGGCTTCTCTTTTTGTGTATACTTTTTAAAATGTAATTATTCGTGTTAATATTTATTAGTTTTTTCATCTAAATACTTGTTAATATCTTGCATTGTAGTTTGTACTTTACTGTTATTGAAATACCAAACTATTATTCACTATCCCAGGAGGTATTTGGTAATGGTTTTCCATTATAAATTTAAACACTATATAAAAATATTATTGCGTTCGATTTACTTTTATTTAAATAATAACAGTTACTTTCTAGATCGAAAATTGACTTTACCAAAGTTAATATATACTATAACATATAATTTAATTTATATAAGTATTTATTTATGAATGTTTACTTTATAATCTTGAACCAACAGTAATAATTGTCGATCGTTCCAGAATAAAAAAAAGTAAAATTAATTAACATTATTAAAGCTTTCACAAATACAAAAAATGATTCGACAAATCGTATGTACCTAAGAGCTTAAATGTTTATACCGTTAGATGGAAATTAATGTATTGAAATAATAAATATGTATAGAACTATTAAAATCGATACGATGCATGTACTTATTCGTTGATAGATCGATACATCGTGCAATGATGAAATTGGTCTATAACTGACTTAACATTAGTATTTCGTTTTTTTCTAGCAAAATACGTTTACTTGAATTTAAATTATTGCAAAATAAACAAAGTTTTATAAAACTATTGCGTATATACGAATTATGCAAAACTACTATTTTCTAGTCACTTCTCTTTGTCACCTCTAGAAACCCTCATGATTCGAAAACTCCAACTTAGCATAAATTATGAATTCTAAAGGCATTTATAAATAAACAAATTATAATAATAAATTACAACCGTCATCTAGTATAATAGGAAATATCATTATAGCGATCTCTTAACGAGAATTCAACTTTCATAAAAAAAAATAGTTGAAAACTATAAAAGTTATATTTATAAAAGTCGTTAGATTCGCGGTACACGCGAGCGCACCATCTCGCGGGCGACCCCCATAACCTCGCGCGTGTATTGAGCTTGACAATGCCGGGGTTTACCTTGATGAGGCAAAAACCTTCGCGCTCCAGTCCCTCCTTCCTTTTCGCTCGGCTGAAACACAACAAATATGACGATGATGACAGTACTTCTCTCACTCATTCTCTCGCTTTCTTTCTCCCCCCCCCCCCTCTCTCTCTCTCTCTCTCATTCACTCACTTTTTCTTTCACTCTTTTTCTCATCGCTCACGATCTTTCTCTCACCTTTCCTACACCAAGATTCAATCGCGTATGTACAACACACCTTAATCACGTTGCCATGTAGAACAACCGACTCAAATTTACTAAGGTTGTCAAAGACCTTAGCGTCGGGATTTGGAATTTTCGTTCGATCTTCGTAGAGAGCTTTCAATGAATCAAATTTGGTGCTGAACACGTCGGTACTATCTCCCGACGACTCCTCCTCGTCCGCCATCTTGACACTGGCGCGCGCGCGAAATTTTTGTTCCACTGAAGAGAGAGAGAGAGAGAGAGAGAGAGAGAGAGAGAGAGCGTGAGCGAGGGAGGGGGGATGCCCACAGAGGATATTAACCTCCGAGCTCGCGAGCGCGCGCAACGAAACTTTCTTTCGCTCTCGCGCGCGGAGCGATTACGTAAAGGCGGCGCATAGACATGCATCGGGAGAGCGGGTTACGCGCTCAGGAAGTGAAACAAGCTGGAAAGAAAGTTCGCGTCTTTTCACTTTCATGGAAATAAGGGGACACTGTGTACAAGCAATTTTCTTTTTCGATTATACACGATTATTTTTTACACGCGTTTCTTCTTGCTCCAGAGAACTTACGTCTATTATATTCGATTACAAGGGTCACATTTTGACAAGTGTCAAAGACTTTGTTAGTATTGAAATCGATCTATGTATGGTTGACTGAATTGCAATCTCGATCACTCTGTACGTACTGGAAGAGAATTTGAATTTCGAAGCGCGCACACACGTTTGCCAAGTGTTTCCTGATTTTATTGAGCGCGCGTCTTTTTGAATTTTAATTCGCGAAGGAACACGGACAACCAAAATCGTATCATTGCGCAGAAAAAATGTTGTAGTTACCCTTACTAGCAAAATTATTATCTTAATCAAAGATCGGTAATGAAAATTCACCCAACTATATGCGTTATAGTTACTAGAATTATCAGAACTAGATGAAACCTAAATACTGATACTATAAAGCAACGATTTCAGTTACTATATAAATAGCTAATATTACTATTAATTTGTATTACGATGAGGTATAAATAACAAAAAACGTAGATTATTTAAAATATTCCTACAACGTTAAAAAAATGAAATTAATTTGATAATCAAATATTTACAAATTGTTTAATCAATAAAAATATAAAAAATAGTATACAAATATTATGTTATTTAGATACAGTTGCACATTTGCTTTTAGTTTAATAAAAATTAATCACCGATAGCGGATGTGTTAATGACACTATACGTTATTATTTTCTTTTATTAAAAATAATTCAATCTTACAGCAACATTTTTTTCTACGGAGTTATATATGTGTTGTTTATATATAGCTGGGGTTAAGATAATTAATAATAAATTGTAGTTAAGATAACCATTTCTTAATATTTAAAAGTACGATAGCAATAGTTGGCACATTACACTACTACATACTTACCGAAACTACACAATTATTTCCGAGTAAAGGTGAAATTTCGAATTGAAATTATTGCTTGTATACTGAATAAACGATTGTTTAAAAAATTAAATGATTTAAACATTGTATTATTTGGCAAATTGTTCGAAGCAACAGACTTTTATTTTTAGAATATGTGCGTGTTAAATATCAGAGATGTGCAAAGCATCCGTTGTTAGTATATCAATATTATTTATTTAGCTTTTACTACGGGATATAATGAGTTGAAATGAAAGATTTTTTTATCGAACGTAATGAATGTAACCGATCAACTTAATAATAGGCGTTGAAAATTTAAAAATGTTTAAATTTAGTTAAGAAGGTTAGTTACAAAATGTATTCCTTGGTGTGCGTGTGTGTTGTGTGTGTGCGTGTGTGTGTGTGTGTGTATAAGTAAAAAAAGTAAAATGAACAACTTTGGAGGGTCTGGCGTTGCACAAATGAATATATAAAATATGTAATGTGCAGAGCTGAAAGTTAACGTAGTTGTGTCCTAATGTGTGCAGGTCCCGTCGCGTCGCTAAGGGCAGGAGAGCAGCGGTAGGAGAGACAAAGAGCCCCGAGGACCGACTACGCAGGTGGTTTTGGATGTTAGGAGGCGCGGGGGCGGCTAATCAAGCCCCGCCGCAGGGTACGGGTCCCGATGCCGGTCCCCATATCGCAAGCGCTCACGCTTACCTCGAGCCTCGTGCCCAAGGAGGAGTCCAATATGCCCTTTATCGACGACGAGCTCCTTTGGTGTCCTGACAACGACGGGAAAATGGTCGATCTCACTCAGTGCCTTCAGGTGCGTACGTTCCAGCTAAATTGTGCTCATTGAGTCACCTCGCCTCTAAAATTAGTGGCAAGATATTGCGTATGTAATGTCTCGTTTCCACGATGTTCCAGGAGAGCAGCACCGGACAATCGGTCGAGTTCTCGGCGTTGGAGCTGAATGCCCTTGTCGGAGCACCGGCAGCCCCGGTCGAGGGTAATCCCCCTGCGGCATCGGGCAATCATCATCACCATCACCAACACCAGCCACATCAGCAACACCAACAGCACCAACAACACCAGCAGCACCAACAGCATCAACAGCACCAACAGCATCAACAGCACCAACAGCATCAGCAGCACCAACAGCATCAGCAGCACCAGCAGCCACAGCAGCAACAACAGCAACAACAACCCCCACCTGGACCAAATGGACCCGACGAACCATTCGATACTCTCGATACATTTCTCAGGGAGTTGCAGGCTGATTTAGCTGAGGCCAGCTCTACGACACCTGGAACTTCCTGTAGGCGGCAGAGATACAACATCGCTGCGGCTAATCCACTCCTCGCAGGTAGTACAACAACATCGTTTGTACCGAGTGTAAAAAAAAATTTTGTAATCGAGAGGTCGTTTACCTATCCCCCATATCCTTACTTCAATTTACTACCATTTTCCATGTTCAAACTGCACCATTATTTGCATTTGTACTTTTAATTTCCAAAACTAATGTTATCAATAATTATAATGATTCTCAAATTAGAATCACATAGCTACATATATCTTGAACGTCATATTAAAGTAATCAATTTGTTAACTTAAATATTCTTTTACAATAATAATGGGTGCAAACGTCGCAACGCAATGTGCTAAACCAAAAAGTATATTGATAATATTTATATTTTTCTTCGTGTATCTATAACTATCAGAAGTTTCATTTTCATGAAATTGGTTATTTTTAATGCAATAATAGTTATTTATGCACTATTTTAGGGAGTAAAATAGGCATTCATTCCCTGGATGAAAGTCGCTGCCCGAGGTTTAACTATTGACAGTAATTCATCCAAAGGAATAATTGTTTTTTACTTCCAAAGTGCATAGAAAATTTTTCACCCTAATCATTTAAAAAGTCACTTTTTTGCAATAACAATTTTTTTAAATTGAAAAATTTTTTGATATATTTAATTTAAAATAATAAATTTAATGTTGTATTTATATAAAAAGGCTAAACTAAGTATTCAAAACAAAAAAAGGGTCTACAATGAATAAATTGTGTCTTCGGTGAATAAAATGGATGTAGGTGGAATAAAATGAATCTATGGGAAGCAAAGTGAGTCTGCAGGGAATAAAGTGATCGAACAAATAACATGCAATTATACTCCACTAATAGAGGTTGATAAAGTAGACTTTTTAGATGATCAGGGTGCAAAAAAAGTTTTTGCGTTTGTAATTAAAAAGAAATAATATATATTTGATAGTAAACTAAATGATTCTCAATAATAGAATTTATACCATTTTAACCTCAAAATCCCAATTTCATTTAAGATCTTAAGGTTCTAATGTTATAAAATATCGTACGAAGCTGTTGTGGGAGGTGATATTTTACCTTTTTCGATGTTCTCGAACAACCTCGAGCAAGGTAAAAAACCATCCTCCACAAGTGTCATAATATACTATTTTAAACATATACTATTTTTAACAGAAAAATATTTTAATATTTTGAAAAATTAAAAGATATTAATATACCTCTTGATACCTATAAGTGTAATATAGATCATTATTATAAGTGTCATAAAATATATAGAAATCTACTTTATCGACATCTCATTTGATTCAGTCTCAATAATTTTTATTGTTAATGACGTTTACAATTGATAGAAATAATTGTTAATAACGTTTTAATATTTAACTAAACTCGATCAAACCTTTTTTGATACAGAAAAATTAGCAACACCATCAACGCAAACATCTACGTCGATTCCTCCTTATGCATCGAGGGCAGAAATCAAAACGGAAAGTATACACCCAGAACCAAGTAAAGGTGCGTACTCATTTAATTCATCCACTAAAAGTTGTTGCTTCTGAAGAATAACAATTTTTCATACTTTAAACTTGTAAAGATGTGACATACTCGATTGTTACCGACCGAGCGAATATTGCTAATTATTATATTTATTTAACGATATATGGTATTAAATGCAAAACCCAAATATATAAACTCTAGATTATTTAATAATACGCCATTTTAGATAGTTGCTAGTGCGTAAATTCAAGACATCCTTATAAAAATTTGCACAGAAAATTACATATTTTCGAAGCAAATATTTTTTAAAGGTATAAGTGAAATATACATTTAGAATAGTGCTTCTGTATTTTGGTTTTGTATTAAAAGGACACCGTATTGACATGCTTACCAACGTTTACAGATTCAAACTTTACAAAACCAATAATGACTTTTTTACAATGTATGAGTTATCCCCATAGGTTTTGTTAAAAGCTTAGCAGTAGAGACAACTCATAAAATTTGTAAAGTTTATAAATGGTTCAATGTCATCTTAAAATTAACATTTTAGGTCGGTCGATAAGAATCAGATGTACCATACCTTTAAGCATTTTTTTTCTTGAATCAGTTATGCAGCTTACTTTCAAGCATTGATTACTGTGAAATTGAAATACTGAAAGACATAAGAAAAAGAAAGATAAATATTTAATATATTGTAATACTTACATTATCGGTAACTGAAAAGTAGATACCTGCAATATCTGTTGGGTACCTGTGACAGTAAAGTAAAAATATCAATAAACGATAAAAGAGAAAACTGACTTATCGTCGGTAGATCAGTGCAGCAGTACCATCAACCGATAAAGTAGAGGCTGTCTTTTCGTTTACCATCGTCGAATAAGTAAAACGTTAAGACTGGATAGGATTACTGAGCTATTGAGCGTTCACGTACGAAAGGGAAAGCGGCCAAGGCTCCGCATGATTTCGCAGATATATCGAAATGCAAAGCCGCTTGCGCTTGTGAGCGCGGAAAACGAGGTCGAAAAACCGAGCGCGGCGCCGGTGCTAACGACCTTTTCTAGGCCATGTACATACACTCGCAGCGCACTGACTCCGTAATCTCGGTACGATAAGGCGATGAGCATCGAATTCGCTATTCCCCCGCTACCGTCCGGAAACTTATACCTTAGATATACGGATGATATATCTAAGAGCGAACCGAGATTGCAAAAAAATTGATAGTATAAGCATATTCCGTATGTACAAGTACACTGTAGACGTACGTATACAAGGATGATCACTTTCACCGTGAGCAAAACGGCGGAACGCAATCTACAACTCTCGCATGCTCGGCCCATTAAATCAATTTTCCCGAACGATTTTCAGCAAAAGTGCTTTTCGCACTTTTCACTTGGGTTTGCACACACATACCCCCTACCTCTTCCTCGTGAGATCCGCCGTTTTTCTTGAGAAACAGAGAGAGAGAGAGAGAGAGAGAGAGAGAGAGAGAGAGAGAGATACGCGACCTAGTTTACTTTTTCATCGGATTCGTTTTCACTTAATTGCCGGTTATTAGAATGTGAACGAAATTGCCGTGCGAGACAATTGAATTCGTTAAGGATACATGTGAAAGGACCCTGAAGAATATCTAATTTATCAATAATATTCAATTGCGTTTCGCTTTTCAATTTTCTTCATTGTTATGCTTTTAATTGAGATTTATCGTTCAACATTATACGCAACATTATATTTATATACATTAATATATATATATATATATATATATATATATATATACACATACTTTATTTATTTGCAGAAAAATGACAATTGCATCGCGGAACTTTACGTCCTATCGTATAAAAAGGAGAAAGAGAAACATTTTTCCCAATAAATACTAAAATGCTTTTTGTTTTTCAAAATTTGATCGAAATAAATAAATATGCACTAATTTATCAGATCAATAAATCGACCTCAGAGTAAAAAATTTTCTGAATGCAATATATTGCTTATTTGTTAATCAACATTGTATAATTAAATGTTTTTAGTGAAATTTACTTTGTATGTAAATATTATTTTGGAAGATGTCATGTGAATTACCGGATCAAATGAAAGTAAAACAATGCAACGTTAATACAAGTATAGTTGTTATACATACTATTCTAATAAATATTTACTTAAATTCAGTCAATTATTTTTCACCGACGAACGATGATAAATATTTATTTTACACTGCAAGATTGTAACGTACAGTAACCAAATCATCTTATAAATAATATGTATTTTTTCAAAGTATTATCATTGACGCGCATTTATAAATACAGGAAATAAAATTCAGCTGCATTACGATTAAAAAAAATTTGTATTTATATACGAGGTATTTTAGTTGCGAATATATATATATATGTGTGTGTGTGTGTGTGTGTGTGTGTGTGTGTGTGTATGAATTTATATAGTGTCTGCGTGTAAGTGCATTATTCCGAACAAAATGAAATAAGAAAAGCTATGTTATACCAAAAGGAGGAAACAAAGTTAACAGGAAAATTCCATCGATAAAAAACTGTTATAACACAGCAAACAAGTGTGTAAATCATCCCCGCATATATTTGAAATTATATAGTTTGACAACCGAAGCATCATGAGCAGCGGTGCCTCGAAAAACTGATTTATAAATAAATTTGAAAGGCGTCGGTAAGACAGATACCCACAACTGGGTATAGACGTCGGGAAAGAAAAAGGAAAAGACGAAGACGAAGACGAAGACGAAGACGAAGACGAAAACGAAGACGGCGACGAAGAAGAAGTAGAAGAAGCAGAAGAAGAGGAAGGTTTGTCCCCTTGACCCTCCCCGCATATATAAAGCGGCAAATAGGACGGCGGACCAGAAAGTTTTCGCAAGAATCCCGCTAATTTTGCAGAGAGCTCTCGGCCCAGGTGTGTGAGTGCGCGCGCGATGCTCTTCCGTGCAGCGCGATGCGTACGCGAACGTGCAGGCGCGGGGCTTGTGTAAGACGCGCGTGCAGCGTGGAAGACGAGCGCGCGAGGGAGCGGAGTGTTGACATTTTCTGCAATCGGGTCAGGGCCCCCGTGCGTTGTACTCGGCAAGCCTCGATGCAACGAGCGCGCTCGCTCACTTACGTATACACGCATATATCTATGCATTTGTACACACACGCGCACACGCACGCACGCATCTGCATAAACATACATACCTCTAGGTTCCTATGCCTTCTCATTGCGCGCTCTCGTTTCATACCGTCCTCGCGCTTCCCTTTCCTTCTCGCCCTTTTCATTTACCGCCTTCGATTTTAAGTGTCAATAATCGCTATCCTGGAAATCATTATAGGCTAAAACAAAAGATTTATGGCGTGGAAGGAGTTCATTTTTTGGGAATCCGACAACTTAAATTTGTCCATACTTTCTATTGTTAATTATATTTGATAACAATATAGCCAAATTAAATAACGCAAAAAAATTCATTATTCGTCCATCTATCGTATACACATACTGCACACTCTGGATAATGGTGATACATTTTTTATATATTGTTTCATTATTTGAAATAAATGACCCATACTTACAAATTTTAACGCCATTTAAAATTCTATCTCGCATGTCAATGCTAAATTATCATATCGAGCCTTAAACAACGAATAATTAACTTAAACTTTTGATCTCTCGGATAATAAAAAGTTAATAGTTCCACATCTCAAGAGTGTTTAAAAAAAAGTCTATGTAATTATAACAGTTAAACTCATTTCTCAGAGAGCAGCAGCTAAGAAAATAGTAATTTCATAAAATTCTTTGCAATGCCTAACGTTATATAAGTTTCTAAAATTATATTTGCCAGTAAATAGGTAAATATTCCAGAATTCTAAGTGACTTTTGTCAGATCAAGATTATTGATTGCAGTAACTATTCAGTCACGACTATTCAAGAGTAAAGCGGTTACTCAAAGATACTCGTCTTTTCAGTGCATTAATTCCGCATGTCTACGAAAATGTTTCGTTAAGACGTTCGTATAACCGAGCGATCAATTTATAGTTGATTAGTTATTAGCCTAGAAAACGCTTTATATTATTTATATCTATATATTTTTCGTGCGACATATTGAACCGCACTACATGTAATAGCGTTGTATATTTTACACAAATTTTACATAAAACTTTCTTATTTATATTTTAACGTGTAATCCTATCTTGAACAAATTCAATATGAAATTTCGCTCTTTCGTTAGAACAAAGCAAACATTTTAATTTTACCATAGTTTTAATATTATTTTGTTTAACCAATTCCTCCGATGTTGGGAAATACATAAAATGTCGTTTAGAGAAGTAGATTATGCAATTTTGGTGAAAAAATTATATCAGTTTTGACAAATATATTTTGCTGCATCCATTATCAATTTTGGTTTAATTTACATTAAGTACACGTTTTCCACATTTATTTTATGCATAATTTTCGAATATAGTCACCCCCTACAAGTTGTTACAAGTTTAATTATTCGATTATTATAGTAGTAATTGATAATAAAGTTATTTTTGTAGTATATATTATCCGAATAAGTAATTAAATTTAACAGAGCTTTAATATTGTTATTATGTATATATTTACAGAAGAATGAAATAATGAAACTAGATCATCAGAAATTATCACAAAAAATATAAAAATTTTCTAGACCCTTACTGGATCAAAATCACATAAAAAATTGCACCGGACCACGATTCCGTTTATAGAAGATTAACTTTTATTCAAATGTCGTAAACTTGTATTTACACGACACTCGTGATAATACTTTTAACGATTTAATAAATACCATTGAGTATGTATTCAGATCGGTGAGCATAATCAACTCCCGTAATCTTATGCACTTGAAGAAAAAATCCAGTTTTATAAGTATACGGGTGTATGTGCATATATTTATATAAATATACTCAACACCGTTTACACACTCATGGATTTTAGCTATTAAAATTGATTTTTTATAAATTGTTGCAAATATTTTGTATACTGAACCGACATGATTTGTGATCGTATAATTTTAATTGATGAATAGTTTGTATATATCTATATAGATTCATATTTATAATTGATCAATACTCTTAGGCAACGTTATTATAATTTAACATCGACAAATTTTTAGCGTAAATATTTCGTTCGGTTAATTGATTATGCACTCATATTATTTTAAAAAAAAATGATTTGTAGCGAAATACTATTAAGATACATTATGTATATTTTAATTGTCAATATCATAACTGGCAAAATTATTATACACGCAATTACCGAGAAGTATATATAAGTTTGCAAAATGTAATACTATAAATGAAATTTAGATAAAACAGTAATTATGCTTGGTTAAAAACAATAATGAAAACAATTGTGCTTATTCCATACTTAAGTGTATATAAATAAAATGTATAAAAAAAGTTTAATCCAACCGTCGGATAAATAATATTCCCCGCGACTAACTTATAAATCATAAAAACCTCATTATATATATAAATTCGACGAGAATAGAGAAACATTAATCGCCATTGCGAAATAGCGTAGCAGGAAAATAACGTATATGTTGAGGAAAGCATTTAAAAAAATTTGTACAGAAAAATACATTTTCATCTTCGAGTGTACCTGGACGTATCTATCTGTCTCTCTTTCTGCATATTATATATCCCTTTGAAATTCACCCATATTATATCAAATAAATCGGTATTACGTAAATTCATTACGAATAAGAAAAAAATAAAAATAACATAGGAAAAGGTTATGGCGTTGTCTTACTCGGAATACAACACGAGAATGAGAGGGAGATTGAAAATGAGTACACGCGAGAGAGACTATACGGAATAAATATATTTATCGCGAATGAAAAGGAAGAGTGCGCTCGAGGTGTGCATAGCCGCGGGCCGATATAAGACCGAAGGACGCGCGCTCACTCGGCGCGCGCAATTCCCACGTGCCTCCGAGGCGAGGCGAAGATTTCGCGCTGATCTTTTTTTTTCCGTGAGAACGTTTTCCCGGCGTACTTATATTATGCGTGGAAATAAAGAAACTTCCCGCTTTAGATTTATGTGCGCTATGTGTGTCTTTTTCTCCACCTTTTTTCTTCCTTTTTTTAATTTTTACTTTTATTTTCTATTTGATTATTTGTCTACCAGTACGCAGATTTCTTTGAATGGTAACGTCATCTAGGTGATACCTTTTAAAAGTAGACTTATTTCAACTACGCGAGTGACTCCACTAGACTAGGAATTCGAATCTTTCCGGAACGTGGATTTGTCTTTTCTTGTTAACTCATTTTATTTAATTTTTCAAAATTGTGAGACGTAAACAATTATTAAAGCAATAAATAAATATTCATGGGTATTGGGATACTCGGAAAATTGTAATTATCACTCAGGACTAATAGAAAAATTGTACAGGAAAGAAAGGAATTAGCCTCTGAAAGGGTTAATATGCAACTTCGGATATGCGGATTCGTGCGTATAAAAACCGTATAGTTTGCTGGAATAAGGATAATCACCTATTATTTCCTACTGTATGGTTAAATATGAAATAACATTTATAGGACATAGACGTAACTTAATTCCAAATGGTCTCTACGCTTTTACGGCATATGCACTTTTTTAATAATTAACTGTACATGTGTATGAGAATAAACGAACCTGGTTTACTCGAAGAGTCTTTTAGTAAGGAGATAAGACTTGAACTGTTCCAAGTGTCGCGGCGTCGTTAACAACACTTGGTCGATTTTTAGATATTATTGATGCAATTTGGTGTACGATAAATCGTAAAAGTATATAGATGCGGTGTAAGCATTAATTTTCTTCGCATCTGTAAATCAAATTTAAATTTGTTGTTTACTTCAAGATATGCCGAGTATTACGTGTCAAATTACGAAATTCACGACATTGGTTACAACAACGCGCGACACGTACAACCGGAAAAATAAAGATAGAACCAAATAAATTGTTACGTAGCGACTTATATTTGGAATAGCCAGACGGGTATTATATTAGGGGTCACACCGATAACTCAATAAGATACCAATCTTTATACACAAAACAATGTAGACCACAATATTAAAAAATTAAAATTCCTAGGACATTTATAATTTTAACATTATAAAATTACTATGTGAAACGATGATTGAGTTATCATCGTATATAAATAAGTATTTTGATTGTGACTCTCTGAAATCTAGTGAAACTAGAGAGAGATTTTACAGATTTTTCGTCAGATTTGTAAGGTGACAAAAGCCAGAGCAATAATAGATACGTGAACAATTTGAAAAAATAATGAAAACCAAGAACGCAACTCGAACTCGAATCATCTTGGCTCCATTGATTCAATCAACCGTGTTTAGAACGAGTACCAGGAAATCTTGGTAAAGAAGTGAAATAATGTCCTAGGTAAAATTTCGGCAAAATTATGGTGGACCCATCAATAGGTGTATATAGGTATATGTGTAGACGTGTAGACGTGTAGACATGTAATTGCGCAACGTAGATATTGCGATAGTAGAATAGTAGGGGCAGGAAAAAGGAACGAGCGAGACACAGGTGAGAGAGGCGAACGATGTGCGTAGTTAGGTGCAATCGCGGGGAGCTAACGCAACAGTTTAGACCCGAGTAGAGTGTGTTACGTCAGTGAAAGCGTTATGGCGATGTGGGCCGAGGCTAACCTGTGAGTCCTGTCTCTCCCCGTATAGCTCGGTATCTCTCTCCTCCTCTCCTTCTCTCCTTCTCTCTCTCTCTCTCTCTCTCTCTCTCTTTCTCTCTCGGTGTTGCGCACGAACGAAATTCCCGACCTCACCGGCAACGAGCGCGCGGGAAAATTTACGAAAAACAACTGCGGCTTCTGACTGTATGTATGCATACGAATGTGTGTGTGCGTGTGTTAGTGTGTGTGTGTACACGCTACTGCACCAACGGCGACGACGACCGCGACTACGACGACCCAGATCGCGATTACCCATCGATCGAAAGACGGAATGCCATATACCTAATCACTCGAGTTTTTGTATACAAGGGGAGAGAAACAAGGAAAAGTTGGAAAATTATCTCGATATGTGCAACAACCGCAACTGAGGGTGGATACGCGATCGTTACATGGAACCCTTCTCTCGGTTAAATGAATATATGCATGGACATATATATATATATATATATATATATATATATATATATATATACATATAAATGCATATATACGTGAAATAAACTACACCAGACTCATTTTCTCCCTTTCTTTTCGCTTTCTTTCAGGGGCTTGTTCATTATTCATGCTTCGCGTGAATATCGAGGGAAAGCTCATATGAATCGAAGTAAACGTTCCGTTAAAATTAAACGTATCGATTCGCGTGTCTATTAGCTGCGTTATACGTGAATCGTTGGAAAACTGTTTGTGCGGATTCAACGATTTTCGCTGTTTGCCGTTTTCGGAGATAAATTATAACACTAGATCGTGCGCGCTTTCAAAATTATTCAACCCATTACCATTATACTAAACTCGATCTAACCACACATTTTGCATTCAAAGAATATCTATGCACGCTTGATTTTTTGTACAAATTTTTAACATTTTCGAGGAAATATCTACATATTGTTTGCTACACTCGATATTATATTTTATATAATTATTTTTCACATACTTTTATTTAGGTGTAACTGACATGCTCCTCGACATCTTGAGGAAATTAAATATATATATAAACGTTAATTTGTATCGTTGAAAGTGAAGATCGTAATGTAATACGCACGAAGAAACGACTTTTTCGATAACAAAATACTATTGGAAATATTCATATAATTTATTAGAGTATCACGAACTAGAATCTTTCTAAGATATTAATCGACAAATTATCTACGCAAAATACAAAATGATTATGGAAAATTAATTAATATACTCATTACGTAGATGAGAGGTATTTCTCCAATTACATATTTTTAAGAAAATGTTAAATCTATAATATATATATGTGTGTATGTGTGTAAAAGAGAAAGAGCTACCGATACTAGCAGGTTCGAAATATCTTGCAGGCGCAGCTTCAATAAGGCTTTTATTACCATACTTATAGAGCTTCGGTAATTAGAAATTGAAATGCACAATGATGAGGAAAATTCAGTAATGAAAAAGATATTTTTGACAAATGTTATCAATAATATCTAAAAGTAACACGTGCATTGTTTAATTGTAATTAACGGGATATCGGACTCAGAAAATAGGCATTTCTTATATATTTTATAAATGAGAAAATTAATTTTTGTAAAAATCTTTTACGTCAGGCTCTTGCGCAGTTTAAATATAATTTTTAGGTTGAAAGGATCACGTAAAATGAAGAAGAATATTTATGTCCGTGATAATAGAAATAATTATAAAACCTATGTTGGTTACAATCAGTGATAAACAAAATAAAACATTAAAAATTAAATCAATTAAATATTGATCCGAGTCAAATCTAATAATTTACAAAGTATCGAAATTTAAAAATATACATTACTTTAGGACATTTTGAAGCACGCATTTTTTTATTGTTTTTCATATTAACAGATTTGAATTTGCTCGCATATAAACCTATTAAATACTAAATGACTACATGGTGCAGCCTAATGAAATCGAATCTTATTTTGGCTTCACTTTTAGACCTATCTCTTTTTTTATAAGAGGATAATATTAATAAAGCTACATGGAAAACATGAATGACAAGGCACATACTACTGACTCATCTTGGCAATGCATATACGAGCGATTATACGATAGTCATATATAATTATATATTACATGGATTTGCGGTCAATCGTTATAGATCACCTTCGAAGAAAAGCGTACAGGCGTACGGTATGATCCATAAGCGCAACGATAACGGCTGATCCGCAAAGGTGGGCGCCAACTTTTTTTCATGCGCGACTCGCGCGCAAATCCCCGGGAAAAACATTCGATTTACCTTATACCTATATAGGTGTACGCAAGGAGTTGGCAAGTTTCGTTGATTAGGTACGCTTAAAGGAAAATTGTACGAGTATATGTGCGCGCCCGAGCGTGTGTGCGTGTGTCTACGAGTCCAGGGTATCTCGAAGGTTATACGTAGTATATCGCAAGCGTCCTTTCGATTCTTTCGCCCCTTGCCCTTTTCGTGCGGATGTACGTATACGTTTCTCGAAGGTCGTCTGGGACAGCCTTATCGATTCGCATATACCCTGCGATGGTGCGTACGTTATTTTTCCGAGAATCGCAAACAAACCCAAAGGATTTTCGTGTATACACATATATACATATACGTATACGTATACGTATACGTATACATATACATACACTTACAGATGCCCTCCTGTTTTATATATATATATATATATAATCAAATCATACACCCTACAGTAAGTGAAAATTTCATTCTCAACGATTTGGTTCAATTAGTCGCGCGAACATGAACTGCGGCATAAATGTCCAGACGTCTGCACTGGTTCATCAGCCGTTTTTATAATGCATGGATCGCGCGCTATTATCGTCCCTTGGTTTTTATCAGCCTTATTTATAAAACGAGCTTTATACTCGATGGATATGACGTTTCGCCCCCTTTTTTATATTATACATTACAATCGTTATTGTGCATATTTCATTCGCAACAAGGGTGAAAGAAAATAAGCGCCTTTTAAACCTTTAATTAGGAAGTGTATACCAAGAGTAGTCTTTAAAAATCTAGAAGGAAGTACCGGCAGAAGGAAGTGATGATCCGTTTAATAATTTATATTGAATGCACCGAATTAAAATTTTATTCTTATACGTGCACGTGTTTTTCTTATGATTATAACTGTGAGTGCGGAAAATCGATGATTTATTTTTTAAATTTATTTTTCTGTTAACTAGTAATTAAATATTTTTATTAAAAGTTTAAAAACTCAGTACATTGTCACTTGTCTGTTACAACAGAATATCTTAATTTACGTAAAGCTAAAAAACGGAATGCTTCTAACAAATTTTTATATACCTAATCACAAAGTCAAGTAAGTTTACATGCATTCAAAGAGTTTGAAATAAATATATAATTGTTAATTTTTTATTGAGGTAATGGGTTATCTAGAAAATCTTAATTGGATCGATAGTTGCAAAGGTACAGGCAAATGAAATTCGTAATAAAAATTAGACGATGATTTGTGAGAATTCTACTAATATTGTTAATTAAATATTCTCGTTATTTTATTACTTATAACTTAATTTACATTGAAAAGGTTTCTAATTAGTCGAATAGAACGCTTTAAACATTTAAAACTATCAAAATTGTTTTACGAACCAACCGTCGAACTATAAATAATCATATTATTATTACAAAGGTACTTGCACAGTTTAAACAAATTTGTACAATCAACAATATATATATATATATATATATATATATATGTCGCAATTTTTCACCCAATTCAAATTTAGTCATGCTTTTATGCGCCAGTAAGTAATTAAATTTATCGACAATAAAATCAATTTAGACAAAATCAGTGTTCGACGGGGAGTAACAGTAACATTTCATCTATAATATCGTAAATCTTGAAAGATACAATAAATAATTTCACTAGTACAACAATTTGCGCAGTTTCTAAATCGCGCGCTCCAATTTTTCTAGCGTTAAATGCATCGTTTTAAGTATGTACGAAAGAAAGTTTAACGTTGATTTTACTCGCTTATAATTAACGTGATTAAATTAGTTACGCCGACCAAAAAAAGTATGCGAAGGAACAAGTGTTTCTCGTACATACGAATTTGATAAACAGTACTCGTCTTTTTTATCTCGTTTTCTTGACTTCGTTCAAATATTTTTATCTACCATATAAATGCTAATGCGATTCTTCAGTATTACATAATATTTAATCATCGCGCTCGATAAAAAAATTTCGCACAAACTGAGATTATTATATGGATATGGATGTATGCTTATGAACCTATACCTCCTCCTCTTTTATTAAAAAATGAAAAAAATGTGTGTGTGTGTGTGTGTGTGTGTGTGTGTGTGTCTATATGTGTATATATATACATAAAATGTCTTTTGTCGTGAAATTAGAGCAAACGTTCACCTTATAAAGGTGAAACGATTTGACGAGCAATGCACCAGACGGCGCTTGATGCATCTTTTAGAGAATTGTATTCGTTTATGATTGAACGAAACCGTCTGGATATTTTAAAGTTATATATACGTACCGATCGATCGCTAATAAATTTTTTAATTCATAAACTACTTAGCAATGGATAAACTACAGTCGGTTAAATGTTTCCGAGACGACGTTAAATTGCATAAACAAATGCGTTATTATTTTATACACAAGTATCCACGTTATATATATAGGTCTATTTACGGATCAAAATATAAGGAATTGGAAGTTTTAGGATATGAATTCGATACGTACAATTCGAATAATAAGAAAAATTATTTAAAAGGAATTGCAAGGATGTACAAAATATGTTTATATTTATCCTCAAATATTTGTATAGTATAATCTGTTTCGTGAATGCGACGATAGATTATAATAAACTTGTTGAGTTAGATAAGATCGATGGTAGAGATATATAACTGATTGATTGATAACCGTTGCAATGAAGAAAGTAGAGTTATTTGTCATTTCAAGAAAATAATCACGTTTTTGTGCTCAATATTTTTACTTTTTTTACAAAAAGTATGTAGGAACCACATGGCTCATTATAATGTCAGAAAAACGTTCTCTACTGGTCAGCACAAACATTAAAATTTTTATTTCAAATTTGATTTGTTATACACATTACTACTATTCAAATATTAATACAAATATATATATTTTTTCAAATATCCTCTTGGTTTATAATCGATTTCTAAATAGCATTTTGAACAAAATTAGAGGAAATCATATATAGTTTGGATTATATAATATATCGTATGAGATATTAAATTTAAGTCCTCGGATTTTTAAAAAATGAGTTAATAGAAGACGCTATAAGTTTCACGCGTAAAATTTATAAGTTAAATTTAATATAAATAATATCGTACCATACACTTGTTATAATCCTAAATTTATAAATTTAAATTTATATTTAAATTATTTATTATTTCATATAATTTTTCATTGAATTGAATATCATTTATGTTATCATATTTGTATAATTTGGTATAACGTATTTAAACAAATATTGAGTGTACCTATACTGAATAAAATTGATACATATAACTTGGTTTAACTTAAAAATACGCTAATGTCGAATAAAAAGAGTACCTCTGGATCGCGAGTGATTAAAATACCCCAATTGAAGATCCCCTTTAGTTTAAGGACGACAGCCAAAGACGCAAAAGTATAGTGTCGAGAGGGGTTAACGGATTCGTCGTTGAAAATCAGAACGTAAGGACTAAAAGTCGCAAAGGACTGTCTCCGCCATATATAAGAGAAAACTCTCGTAACTCTCGTAAAACGACGAGGGGGTGAGAGCCGTTTGATCGTGTGCGCACGTACGTAAAAGGACACGACCTTTTTTTCGGGAAAAGAACGAAGAACGATGTTGTCGTATGTATAGGGTGGAAAGGGTCAGGGACGCCAGACGGCGCGAGATCATTTTCTCTGTTGTTGTCTACCAAACATCAACGAATACCGCTATCTTAATTTTCTACAATTTATTCAAATTTGTACTCTATTTCGATGTACATCTAATAAGCTAATTATGCTTTAGAAGTAACGGATGAAAAGTAATTTTTTGATTATTCAAATAATTATAGTTTTATTAAACATTATTTTTATAAAATATGTCAATTCGACGATGCAAAGATAGACGACTATTACCAAGTAATTTATGAACGAATTTAGCCACTATTCGTGTTACAATTTATAGTCGTTTAAACACTCGAGAATTCTTTTTCACGTAAGTGTAGATATAATTGGAGAGACGTCAAGTTATAACGATAATCAATAAAACTATTTATTTAAGACTCATTTTTAACATGGTTAAAAATTGATGAGACTTGGTATAGGAAATATAAAATAGAAATTGCGTAGACAGTGTATCTACGATGAAAGATTAGAGAGGTGATATTTGCACGTATATACAATGTAATATGGTA
Organism: Theocolax elegans; assembly: GCA_026168455.1. Lineage (NCBI taxonomy): Eukaryota > Metazoa > Arthropoda > Insecta > Hymenoptera > Cerocephalidae > Theocolax > Theocolax elegans. Next base: position 36,015,960 of record CM047426.1, on the reverse strand, counting down.
TAATTCGATATAATCGTATACATAGTACATTGCACAAGCAATTTCAATGCGAATTTCGTAAAACAACAAATATTTAAATTAATGTATAGCTACTGGTTTAAAAAATGCATAATCGCTAAAGTTAAAGGTACAAACGTACAAGAGTTCGCACAAGAAATAACTGAACAAATAACTGAATACAATCGTGAATGGTTATACAAACTTATCCAGGAATATACAGCATATCTCGTTGGAACGACGGTAAAAACGTGACCGATTAAGAAAACTAAGCTCGGTCGTCCGAATCGCATCCGCGTATTTACGAGAATAAGAGATTCATCGCGTATACCCGGTATATGTATATAAATTTATCACATCCGAGCGCAAACAAACGAGAGTTACCCCGTATATGTAGAATCGGTTGACCCCTTGACACTGTGCTAATGCGTGCGTGTGCGTGTGCGTGTGCGTGTGCGTGTGCGTGATGTGTGTACGCGCCGGTTGTGGAGGAAAACATCGAGTGCAAGTGAACGAGGAAGGTTTTTCGGGGGTGACGGGCGACCTTGGCCGAGGGCACAGACAGGGCGTGGTTCCCCACCCTTATCTCTGTGTCCTTGAACCCACTCCTCGTTTCCCTAAACCTCCTCGGTTTTTGATCCAAGCTTGGTTCAAGGTTTCGTTGCGAATTTCTCTCTCCACTTTTTTTTGTATTTTATCTCTTCTTATCGCACGAGATAATCGTAATTTTAAGAAGGAGGACGACCGGAGAAAGGGGAGGAGGAGGTCGGCTATGTAGAGATGATAGTCAGGTACATATATCGCTATACGTTCTCAAGATTATATCAATGTACATCTACATCTGTATACATGGGTACACATACAATAAACACGCACTTGGGTATGCATGTAAATATTGAATCAGGGTGTTCGCGGGTCGTTGCTTCGTGTCAAAATGTGAATTCGCTTAATGCTCAGATATATATGTACATCTGTGTAAGTCATTATTACCACTTCGATTACCCGGTGTTTTAACATTCATTCTTCTTTCTCTCTTCTCTTCTCTTTCTCTCTTCTTTTTCTTCGTGATGTATACTTTAGAGACTAATTTCGTAACTATAGCCTGCATGATAAGATATTATTCTGATAACGAGTGTATTTGATTATGAAAATATATTAAGTATTTCTAAAAATATTAATAATTTACATGATTGAATGTCTAATGATGAATTATAAAACAATATTTGAATACGAGATAATCCGATTCTATGTACACACAGACCTGATTTTTATCGCGTTGCGATATATTTTATTAAATATATTAAGTACGAATTTTCAAATGCATCTGTAGTGCACACTTGGCGCATTAAAATTAATACAAACGATTAATTTAGTGAGTTTGTAAGACGAGAGCATCATGTCAAGAAGTTACCAACTTTATTTTACTTTTTTTGCGAGATATCGATGTCAATAATAATTGCGGCTCTTCTTGATTCTTCCTCTTCCTTTACTTTCATCATCGTACGCTTAATCGTCGTATTTTGCAATTGATTAACAAATAATTCGTATACACGATTATGCGTTAATAAAGATATTTTTTATTATTGCCTTTATCATTGACCAAAACAATTATAAATTAACTATCAGATCAGAAAAAATCGTATGAAAAATTGTAAATTTAATTGACAAAAAAGAAATTCGAATGAACCGGAGTAAAGAATTAAAAGTTAGTTATATACTCATTAGAATGCATCTCTCGATCGTGTCAAAATAAACGTAAAGAGTGATTAACGTGAGAAGGGATGTATACAGAAAACAAGACGGAAGGAAGGAAAATTTCGGTACGTTACGCGGGGGCCGGGGCGACGAGGGAGTAAAGGTTTGGTCTCCATGGTGACTCCCGATCGATCCCTTACATACCACGGTCAAGGTTATCATTAAGGGGGCGAATTCCTCGATGCACGCAAGTGCGAGGTGTACAATCCCGTGTGTGCGTGGCCGCGAATACACGATCACACAGTTACGTAGGTAGCTCTGCTAGCCCCATTGGTTAAAAATTTGAGGTTTATACCTTCCTCCTACCCTCCCCTTTTTTTGTATTTTATCTCTTCTTATCGCACGAGATAATCGTAATTTTAAGAAGGAGGACGACCGGAGAAAGGGGAGGAGGAGGTCGGCTATGTAGAGATGATAGTCAGGTACATATATCGCTATACGTTCTCAAGATTATATCAATGTACATCTACATCTGTATACATGGGTACACATACAATAAACACGCACTTGGGTATGCATGTAAATATTGAATCAGGGTGTTCGCGGGTCGTTGCTTCGTGTCAAAATGTGAATTCGCTTAATGCTCAGATATATATGTACATCTGTGTAAGTCATTATTACCACTTCGATTACCCGGTGTTTTAACATTCATTCTTCTTTCTCTCTTCTCTTCTCTTTCTCTCTTCTTTTTCTTCGTGATGTATACTTTAGAGACTAATTTCGTAACTATAGCCTGCATGATAAGATATTATTCTGATAACGAGTGTATTTGATTATGAAAATATATTAAGTATTTCTAAAAATATTAATAATTTACATGATTGAATGTCTAATGATGAATTATACAACAATATTTGAATACGAGATAATCCGATTCTATGTACACACAGACCTGATTTTTATCGCGTTGCGATATATTTTATTAAATATATTAAGTACGAATTTTCAAATGCATCTGTATTGCACACTTGGCGCATTAAAATTAATACAAACGATTAATTTAGTGAGTTTGTAAGACGAGAGCATCATGTCAAGAAGTTACCAACTTTATTTTACTTTTTTTGCGAGATATCGATGTCAATAATAATTGCGGCTCTTCTTGATTCTTCCTCTTCCTTTACTTTCATCATCGTACGCTTAATCGTCGTATTTTGCAATTGATTAACAAATAATTCGTATACACGATTATGCGTTAATAAAGATATTTTTTATTATTGCCTTTATCATTGACCAAAACAATTATAAATGAACTATCAGATCAGAAAGAATCGTATGAAAAATTGTAAATTTAATTGACAAAAAAGAAATTCGAATGAACCGGAGTAAAGAATTAAAAGTTAGTTATATACTCATTAGAATGCATCTCTCGATCGTGTCAAAATAAACGTAAAGAGTGATTAACCGTGAGAAGGGATGTATACAGAAAACAAGACGGAAGGAAGGAAAATTTCGGTACGTTACGCGGGGGCCGGGGCGACGAGGGAGTAAAAGGTTTGGTCTCCATGGTGACTCCCGATCGATCCCTTACATACCACGGTCAAGGTTATCATTAAGGGGGCGAATTCCTCGATGCACGCAAGTGCGAGGTGTACAATCCCGTGTGTGCGTGGCCGCGAATACACGATCACACAGTTACGTAGGTAGCTCTGCTAGCCCCATTGGTTAAAAATTTGAGGTTATACCCTTCCTCCTACCCTTCCTCCCGTAAGACTGGAGAGGGGGCTTGATTTACTCGGTACTCTGCCCGGGTACGACCGCGAAAATCGTGACCTTGTACCGGGTGGTTCTCTCCTCCGCCTACGCGCTCTCTCCCACTTCTCCCAGGCGTTTCTCGGGAGCGGCAACCCCTGAGCGTGGGTTCGGTCTAGACACCACCCCCTTTTCTTGGCTTCCCCTACGACGCCTTCTATTTACGCACCCAGAAGCCTTTAATATAACCGCTATCACTTGTCTTTTTCATGATTTTTCTTCATCTTTTCGAGATATGAAAATTCGGTTTTGGTTTTTCGTACGGGTTAACTCAATGATTCTCCTGTTCTCAATTCTAATATTTTTTAACCTTCTTTTTTTTATCAACGTTCAGGTAGAACGATCCCAGTAAGTGGAAACGTTGTAGGGGGTGACTGTGGGAATTACCGTCGCTCCTATCAATTAATAATGAATTCTCATCGTATACTTCGTTACTTGGGTACGGTGTACAAATATATTAACACATTTTTTATTAAATTTTACACTCGCAGTCCACATGATGATCTTTAGCACAATAACAAACTAAAGGTAATTTTAATCCTTTTAAGCACTAAATATTGCATGGAAAAATACGAATGTTCAATTAAAAAATTCACGTATACCACCAGAAAACTATGAATTTCTTATTTACAGTGAGATCGAAGAAAAATAATAATTTAATCTGGAAAATCAAAAATCAATCTGCACTATAAGTTATTCAATTTTAAATCTCATCCTTCTTGGCGAGTCTTTCAAAGCGTGCGCTAAAAACTGATACTTGCTTGTATTAAATGTTTATAAAACGTCAATGGTAATCAATTGTAGTCTGTGCGATGTAATTTCAAATATGCATATAATTTTAACATCGAATACTCAAACATTCATGCTGTAATAAATAAAAATATTCGCTATATTAATTTTGATCTAATTTAAATGTTCGATGTCGACTGTGACGATTATTTTAAAATGAATCGTTGAAATAAGAGCAAAAGCAATTTTCGGATTTCAGCTGTCAGACGAATTAGGTTTTATTTTTCGATCAAGTCGCGGTTTCGTAATAGTCCCGATAATTCTTATCTCTCGGTGTTGATTTGCCATCTTCTTATTGAGGCGATATGTATCGCGACATCTCGGTTCATCGAAACAAGATAGACAAGTATCTAATTAATCGGAGTTGTTGCTGCTTCATTTTGCAAGCCACAATTTACGAAAACTCGTTTAATCGAGAAAGAAAGAGAGTTACACTTATGATCGATACGTCATACGGAGTTCCGATATTGCAACTGTTTATACCTTTTCAAAATTATTACATGGACATAATTGATCAGGAATTACATAAATCTGTAAATACAGTTTACCGCTTACTCGTTTATGAGTACACTGATTTTTATTTACAACTTAAATATATCGACGCGTTGAGCGCGAAGTAAAGTTATGCCTATACGGTTATTACTGTTATTGACCCTCAGTTATTTAGTCTTTCAACTCGTTTACGCGTAATGTAGCGCAAATAATAATATTTTTACATCGCATTTTTACGTATTATTTCGATATTTATATCACAATTGAAAGCCAAAATATTATTTTACAATTTTTTATTGTAGAATATTGTTCCCCGTTGGCAGAATTATAAGAGTCTACACCTTCCTACATTTATATAAATAACATAATATTTAATATCGTTTCAACCTTTAAATGGTCATTTCATTTGGATTAATTACTCATTTTCGCATTTCCGTATAACTTGATAACACTTTATTTGTGGTCCTATGCACAATCGCGTTAATACCGCAAATCACCTTGAATGCTACCCTAATCATTGTTTATTTAGTATTCAGATTTCTATCGCTCCGATGCTTAAAAATAGCTCTGTATTATATTCTTTTTAATTAATCGCCTTCAAGTGTATCGAATAATGTAGATCATTCGAAACATTGTTGAATAATATTTTTACAAGATATGTAGGACAAAGATTGCAGTGCATTTAGTCGCAACTATGTTAACAATTTATTAGTATTCAAATTTCGTTTTTTCTTGAATGTACACAAATATACAGACACACACGTATACACATTTCTCGCGGTTCGTTAACGGTCACATCGTAGCCGCTAATTAATAGATTTTCCGCGTAAACGTTTTTCCTTCTTTTAAAGGTATATTACTTTTGTGATTGTTAGAATAGTAACAATTTCTATTTAATTAACTCTACAGTTATTTCGATTCAATTAGATTATATTTATTCGAATGCACTTAAAATATATAGCAATAAATTTAAAGAATGATTTAGAAGGATCAGAAATCATATCGTTTTATATAGATATTTGAATATATATATAACACAACATACATATAAATTCAAGTTGGCCAATGAGATTAGATGCATAGTGAAACATTTAAAAATCCAATTTTACAGTTGTTTACCCAGCTTTCTTAATAGGTGAATTACTTAAAAGGTTTGATAACAACCAACAGAATATTATCGAAATTTATGTTGATGCTGTAAGTAAATAACGTAAACATTCATAATTTTTTAATGTTATAATTGGAAAAGCATTAACTATGTTTTTAATTAACATTTACAATGCTTCTTTTATTACACATAGATCACTGAACGTTCCAAGCATACATATATATATATATATATATGTATGGGTGGTTCTCTGTGACATCGAAGATGAAAAAAATAAATATTGCTATAACTGTGGGAATATGTTTTAGAGGTATCCAGTAGTTCTCCTGAATTTTTTCAGATTTTTTCTGGGCCATTATTTTAAGTTACAGAGAGTCAAAGTTGACATGTTTGACATTTTAGCACTTTTTTGCATTATATGCCCATTTTCATGAATTTTTAGCTCCCAGGGGATGCATTTTTCACTAAAAACATAAGTATGACTTTTTTTGTAAAATTTTCCGAACTTTTCATTAAAAATACTTTTAAAGACATAAATGTATGCTGTCACACTCTTGTAAGCCATTTAATCCTTAAATAGTGAAAATCAGCAACTCTGCTCCGGACTTTGGTAACCTAATACTGTCTAAAAGTTGTCTTTTTATAGTCAGAAACTGCCTAAAAATTTCCAGAGTGGGTCTAAATCATTAAGATCGCTTATGGACAAAATATCTGCGAAAGGTGCCCGAAATATTAATAGAAATGTATATTTGTTGTCTTATAACGATGAATCTATTAGCATGATCATTGCAAAAAAATTTGTGCACTTACCTTGGAGTGGTAGAAAAGTATCTTCACTTGTTTCAGTATCCATCTAATCCCCTGTAACCTGCTAAAAATACAAATATTATTATAAAATTATAAAAAATTATTTTTTAAACATTTATAATGCTGGATTTTTAGTTTTACATCCCTTACAAGAATTATAATACTAATCTGAAGGATTATGAATGAATGCTGATTTTCACTATTTAAGGTTTAAATGGCTTACAAGAGTGTGACAGCATACATTTATGTCTTTAAAAGTATTTTTAATGAAAAGTTCGGAAAATTTTACAAAAAAAGTCATACTTATGTTTTTAGTGAAAAATGCATCCCCTGGGAGCTAAAAATTCATGAAAATGGGCATATAATGCAAAAAAGTGCTAAAAAGTCAACTTTGACTCTCTGTAACTTAAAATAATGGCCCAGAAAAAATCTGAAAAAATTCAGGAGAACTACTGGATACATACACAGTTATAGCAATATTTATTTTTTTCATCTTCGATGTCACAGAGAACCACCCATATATATATGTATTCGACAGGTTTTTCAAATAGAGTTTATCGTGGTTTATAGAAGAAATATTTATATAAATCAATGTTAGCTAGAAAATCGAAAATGAAACGTTATCAAAAAACTTGTTTTTATATTTCATTGTTTACTGGCGATCGACTAATAATTAGTTGTTTACTAATGTTCTGATATAAAAAAACGACTATTTTTAGAAAAAGCAGCCAAGAGTGTATTATTGTCGTATTATTGTCGTTTACAAGGAAGTTATAAATAAAATTGTAAAAAAAAAATATATCAGTCTGTAGGAGGGCGCAAATATTTGAGGTGATGAAGAATCGCGTGTATTCTCGCACTTACACGTAAGAATATCCGCAAGGTGCGTAGATGTGTAGATGTACGTATATACAAGGGGTAAGTTTTGTTGTCGGAAAAGCACCGGGGGTCTCTGCGGAGAGACGTCGCGTCGCGTACGTATAAGGCGAATAACCGAAGGTTACGAAGGTCGTCGAGAGGACGCGAGGAGGGCGTATCGAAGCCTCTGGGTCAAACACCCACGATTTAAGAAATAAACGTTATAGCAGTGGGAGCTGATCGAGAAGGTGAGTGGAGGGAGGCGTCGATGGTCGACGGTCGATGGTTATACACAGGGAAAGCGTATCCCGCGAAGCGGAAGACGCCCGTGAGAAAGTCGCGAGAGGGGAAGCGCGAAAGTGAGTAAAAACCAAGTTTTCTAGAGCTCTCGAAGAAGTGTATGTAGCGTTTTTCTTGCGCTCGCTCGCCTGCTCGCTCTCGCGCGTCAGGTGAGCGAGTAGCGCGAGCTCGCGCGCTCTAAGCGGAGAGGGAGTTAGGAAAATTCAGGTCGCGCCTTGACACACTTGCACTCTTACCGTGCGCGCTCGCGCGCGTGCTCGAGCTCGCACATACTGCAATACAGCCAACTTGCTTTTCCAGCGTGCACTTTTGCTTTTCTCTTCCTACTCACACGAGGTGCACGCGGACACCTATACGTTTTCTGTAAAGTACGCTAGAGAGGTCCGACCAACATTTCCGGAACACGGAATACGGAATACGCCTGCCTTTCGTAACAGGACGTGGCTATTTTCCCTTTTTTTATAACTTTTTTTTTAACTAGTGTTGACTACATTTTACTCGATAGCTTTCAAATCAAACGTACGACAAATGATTATTTTCGAAATTTATAAACGGATTTTTCTTCGGTATTTATTAGTTTTAGAAATGTTAAACCTTCATTTAAACAGTTTTGGTATGCTTATTCGCTATCATATTGATCGTTTAATCATGTACGTGTAAAGTTATTACGCCGATCGTGTAGTTTACAACGCAAACATATATCTATTTGCTGTTTAATTTTACAATACTATACTACCTTTAATTGATTCTTATACTCATGCAAATGTCTCCGTATCACCTCTTGGCACGAGACTTTCCCAGGCTTACAAAGAAAGTATCGTGACTTTGGAAAACGCTTTCAATGAATATTCAGGGAAAAAATATAGCATTTTATCAATGTAAAATAAGAACTAATTTAATTATAATGTATAGCAAGAGATTTACGTGATTTTATTTTTGTAACTCTTAAAACTATATCGAATCGATATTAATGTGAAAAATATTGCAGTAATCATAAGAGTCAAAGTAGGAAGACGGAAAGCGAGACGCACAAATTTCATTGATATATCCGATATTTGACTTGTTTCTGGTGAAACTCTCGCATATATACATATAACGCGATTTGCGATATCGAAGCGTTAAAAATACACAAGTTGCAATGAGTATACGTATAAACGTATATCGTGGATTATACAAGTTCAGATTAACATTTTAAAATTTAATTAGAATCTTATCGTTATATTCGTACATGTGTGTGCAATGCTCGTCGTCGGAATGGATCATTATAATTGTCAAGTTTTATATAGAAAGAAAACTATCGTGTAAAAATGAATAAATAATTGATTATTCGAGTAAACAAGGCTAAGCGAATATAGTTAACTGCGCGAATAAGATTGCTGAAATACACATTACAGAAGTGTAAACTCTTCCTGACGACTCATCGAACGCCATGGTTTCCTGAATCTAAAAACGTATATCCCCCTTACTGCGTATGTGCGTACGTATATGTCTATAGTATATATTTTGAAAGTAAAAAAGGAATAATGGTGTATATTCGTCTTTGTTCTTCTGTTTTTCAAAATGCAAATGCGAGAAGAGAGAGAGAGAGAGAGAGAGAGAGAGAAACCAAGTTTTCTAGAGCTCTCGAAGAAGTGTATGTAGCGTTTTTCTTGCGCTCGCTCGCCTGCTCGCTCTCGCGCGTCAGGTGAGCGAGTAGCGCGAGCTCGCGCGCTCTAAGCGGAGAGGGAGTTAGGAAAATTCAGGTCGCGCCTTGACACACTTGCACTCTTACCGTGCGCGCTCGCGCGCGTGCTCGAGCTCGCACTACTGCAATCAGCCAACTTGCTTTTCCAGCGTGCACTTTTGCTTTTCTCTTCCTACTCCACGAGGTGCACGCGGACACCTATACGTTTTCTGTAAAGTACGCTAGAGAGGTCCGACAACATTTCCGGAACACGGATACGGAATACGCCTGCACTTTCGTAACAGGACGTGGCTATTTTCCCTTTTTTTATAACTTTTTTTTTAACTAGGCCAGGGTAACCTCCACGTGCTAATACGTGTATATCAAGACACTTTCCGCAATTTTCCACACGTTTTCCTCTTGGAGTAACGTCGATTCTCCTTTCCCTTCGTTGCAACGATGGATGTATAAATAAACATTTATAAGTTTACGCATGGCGAATCTAACCAGTCGATGGAAATTGATCGTGTTTCGATGCAACGTTGATGCAACCGCTCTGCGCTGTCTTTCGATCCGACAAACTCGAATACTTGCGCGGACAGACGGTGCGTACGGAGGCGAATTTCCTGCTTGATACCGAGGACAGTGTTGACTACATTTTACTCGATAGCTTTCAAATCAAACGTACGACAAATGATTATTTTCGAAATTTATAAACGGATTTTTCTTCGGTATTTATTAGTTTTAGAAATGTTAAACCTTCATTTAAACAGTTTTGGTATGCTTATTCGCTATCATATTGATCGTTTAATCATGTACGTGTAAAGTTATTACGCCGATCGTGTAGTTTACAACGCAAACATATATCTATTTGCTGTTTAATTTTACAATACTATACTACCTTTAATTGATTCTTATACTCATGCAAATGTCTCCGTATCACCTCTTGGCACGAGACTTTCCCAGGCTTACAAAGAAAGTATCGTGACTTTGGAAAACGCTTTCAATGAATATTCAGGGAAAAATATAGCATTTATCAATGTAAAATAAGAACTAATTTAATTATAATGTATAGCAAGAGATTTACGTGATTTTATTTTTGTAACTCTTAAAACTATATCGAATCGATATAATGTGAAAAATATTGCAGTAATCATAAGAGTCAAAGTAGGAAGACGGAAAGCGAGACGCACAAATTTCATTGATATATCCGATATTTGACTTGTTTCTGGTGAAACTCTCGCATATATACATATAACGCGATTTGCGATATCGAAGCGTTAAAAATACACAAGTTGCAATGAGTATACGTATAAACGTATATCGTGGATTATACAAGTTCAGATTAACATTTTAAAATTTAATTAGAATCTTATCGTTATATTCGTACATGTGTGTGCAATGCTCGTCGTCGGAATGGATCATTATAATTGTCAAGTTTTATATAGAAAGAAAACTATCGTGTAAAAATGAATAAATAATTGATTATTCGAGTAAACAAGGCTAAGCGAATATAGTTAACTGCGCGAATAAGATTGCTGAAATACACATTACAGAAGTGTAAACTCTTCCTGACGACTCATCGAACGCCATGGTTTCCTGAATCTAAAAACGTATATCCCCCTTACTGCGTATGTGCGTACGTATATGTCTATATGTATATATTTTGAAAGTAAAAAAGGAATAATGGGTGTATATTCGTCTTTGTTCTTCTGTTTTTCAAAATGCAAATGCGAGAAGAGAGAGAGAGAGAGAGAGAGAGAGAGAGAGAAACCGGACGCTTGTTTTAGCTTCTGTTAATTCCCCTGGTCGGCTCTCCTCGCATTCTTCTGCCGCTACGCGTCGCGCCGCCGGTTTTTCTGCGCGCCTTAAAAATAGGTCGACGCTCCGTCCTTCTCGTCTCTAGAAGCATCGTATAAAGACACCTCTCCCATTAATTTCCTAGAATTTTCGCGAATGTAACGTGCACGGTGCACGAGTAAAGAGGAGAAACGCTCGTGTCCGTATAAAAGCGAGTTAAGGGCAAGGGCAGTACGTATATACAAAAGGAGGGTAACACAGAGAGACACGCAGAGTGTGTATATACGATAATAAGACAAGTGTCGATGGCGAATTGGTTGCATAGTTTGGTTCGCGCGCGCGCGCTCGCCCCTACGTGTGCGTGTGTATGGGCGTGTGTGTGAGTTCGCGCGCGCTCGCCGCTGCGTGTGTACGTGCGTGAGCAAAACGGGGAGAGGTCAGGCGGTCTGGTAGGGGGGTAGGCCTTGGGAGAGTTCGGTGCACCCCTCGGTTCTATTCCTCTCTCTCGCTCTCTCGGTCTTCCTCCTCCTCCTCCTCCTCCTCCTCCTCCTCTCGACCGCCGACGACTTCCCCCTTTCCAAGTCGCCAGGCCAACGATGCACATGCAACCGGCCGTAACTCACATAGCGGCGAGCAGCCTTGCGTGCGCTTATTATATACACTCTTCTCTCTCTCTCTCTCTCTCTCTCTCTCTCTCACTCTCGTCAGTAGTTCTCGGGGAGAGATATCAATCCGAGGCATCGTTTATCGCCGTGAAAAATATTTTCTATTGGGATATGTGCTTTTTAGACGTGTTGATTGTAACATTTGGTCTATACGCTCTGCTATTTCAAGTTTTTTTAAATTCATTTCACCTTCTTTAACTATATGTGAAGACACAAACTTTTTACATCACTTTTTACATCAAAAATAGGAATAATTTGTAAAATAATATCACCCGCAGATTTTTCTCTGCATAAAATCTACTGGATCTAACAATTTAAAATCAAGATATTGTAAGGATTTACTGTTAGTACTGGTATTAAGTAATTAGTAGAACATTTTTCTTGCGATTCTTACTGAGCGGCTAATGTTGTTTGAAGATTCTGTAAACCCTTCGATTACTTTTCTAAAAAATTGCAATAGGTATATACTTTGATGGTGTACTTAAATTGACGTTGAAATTTTGGTATAGTTTTTATCTATAACACTCTATATGAAGACTTTTTGGTGGCCTTTAACACCATTGTTTCCAGTTTCACTTGTTTCCCCATTTTTTCAATTGGCTCGCGGGATACCTATATGTCTTTTAGGAAAACCTCCACCGAGAATGCCGGTGTGGCGGTGTACTTGAAAGGTTTTGTTTGGATGTTCCGTGTCAAGGTCACATTGGACAGACTCAAACACTCGAACCAAATTTCGCACCTCCTGCTCCAAGTAGTAACTACGACAAATGCTTTTTAACTTTCCTGTTCCACGTCGGTCGAATCATATCATCAATATTACTACCTTTTTGTAACAGTAAATAAGTAACAGCGAAATTTTTGCTTTAGCTTGTAATTTACTACCGACTTTCTTACCGTTTTAGGTCAATAATAAATTAATCCTTGAGTTTCCATTGGAAATATCTCCTCGTATCTCCTATACGGATACGACATAATTGAGCTAATTTTTTCTACGTTTTTACAAAATCGTCATCCTTTTTTCAACGAAAATGTGTATACTTGGTTTCTTTTAAAATATTTTAAAAATCGTCCCTCAGTATTGCACAGGAAATAAACATATGGTCTCAAAATAAAAATTGTATCAAGGAAAAGTACATTTTTTTCTTTTTGTTGCAGTGAACGCGTAGCTGAAGGGAATATGTATCAATAAGCAACGTGTATAATTAAATGATTGAAAATAAAAGATTTGCAAATAGAAATAAAGATCGAGCACCTAATCGGTAGTCGAGCAAAATCCTCAACTCGAATCGATTTCCTTCAAACTCATAAAAACGAATTAATGCGCGCGTGTGCATTGTTTGGAAGCGCAACGTCATGCACCGATAAACGAGTGGCTCTTCTATATATTCGCGCAATCACCGCGAACGTTTTATGAATGAAATCCAAAGAGAAAGAGATGCGCGTCTCTAAATAATACTAAAAGAAAAGATCGTATCCCGGTGTAACGTTAACCTCTATAATTTATACGTATATTCTCCCTTTTTGCCGTATTTCTACATTTTTTTTATCCTATTCATTAACTAATTTTAACAAAGCCTCTTCAGCGTTATATTATTATGCGAATAATCGGTCAATGATGTTTATATTATTGTTGTTATTATTCTTTTAATCTGATAGATATATTCGTAATGATTAATTTTGCGGAGTAGTTATTTAAAAGATACATCGATAACGTATTTTTGTCGAGCTAGCGTTGTACCATGATTTAATGCGTAAAAAGTGGACACTTGGCTGCATCTCCGCGAATGATCGAGCATTTGTTGCGCGGTGACTGAGAAACTTTTTTTTATCCAAGTAAAAGTATACTAACGTTTATATACAAGTAGTGAAAATATATAGAAAGGAAAATAGGCTGCATCGATGCCAGTAGGTTTTACACGGATCGCGGATCAAATTATAAGTATTTGTAAATTAGTGAATGTAAGGGTTTTTAATATGTAATATAACGTTTTAGGGTGTAGTGCAGTTGGTAGTCGATTGATCGATATTCCTTTGGCAAATTTATCGGGGAATGAATTTTGCCGTCTTCGAGATGTTTACTCGATATTTCGCAGTTAGAGTAGTAAAGAGGAGAGTGCGCGCGCGTTAGAAGGACCTCCTCACCTGCTTGGTTATAGACGTATCCTCTAGCGGAGTGGTGGCCAGGATGTCGGTTTACAGTCGGAGGCGTGTGTGAGAATATCGCGCGCACGCGGGGCCAGACCTTGGAAGCCGTACGTAGCGGATCGAGGGAATCTTTCCGGTTCTCGCGAGAAAAAGAGAGAGACCGAAACGGAGAGGGAGAGATAAGTGTCTATAGGGCTCTACTCTCGCGTGTGTCCTTGGACAGTCGCGGTGGCTCCTTCGCGGTTCCTTGCACCGCGCGCACTCGCCAGTCTACAAACATATATATCTGACTCTCTTGATATAAATATTCTTCACATGTATACACGCTGTGTAAACCTGTGGTACCTGCACTTCCACCAACACTACTACCACCGCCAGCAGGAGGAAACTTGACTTCGCGCGCGGAAATGGCACGCGGTAATTGGCCCCGTAACGTTTTTGCCGAACGAAGATGAAAGGGGAAAAGGAAAAGCGAGCAGCTAACCGCGGAGAGAAACGTGTCGGGGAAAAGTGCGCGCAAGCGACTTAGTCGCGGCCTGAATCGTCCGCTAATGCCTATCTCACTCTCTTTAATACTCTCGTATCCTATACAGCCAGATCCTTCCTTTTCATTATTTCGTCATTTCAATGCATACGACCTATCCGCCGTCTCTCGTTCGTAAATCAATACTCATTTATTTATTTATTTGACCGCGTAGTTCACACTGATAACATGCGACAACAATTTCATCCGATTATTATACATGTACCTTCTCTTGCTCTAAAACAGTTATTCTCTTTTAATCCAACTAAAACGTACATTAAGTTCATTCAATGATTATTCAAACTATTCTGAATTAATTATAAAACCAATGTCTTGATTTAATTAGAGTAAAGAAACTTACTATTTTTATTGAAACTTTCTTCCGTATATACCACCTACGATTAATGTTCGCTTCGTTCTTGCTTGCCAATTGAAAGCGTGAAAAATGTATTTCATTCTAAATAAAAGGATAGAATTTTCTAACATTCTATTCGTTTTAAGATTTTTAACAAATGCCATAATCCTGCATTTGTTATTGTAATTATGTCTTTTTTAATTCAATACTGCGTAACGATTGTAATTTTGTTCATCTACCAAATTCTTAGTTTTTCTAATAAACTTTGTAGACGTTTCACAAATAAGTATAAATATAAAAGCGAAAAAACTCAGTGCACTCATATATATAGACAATAATATACCTGATATGAAAAAAATAATAGATAAATCGAAATAATGGTATTCATAAATATTATAAAGAAGATATCAATTATTTTTTGAACTAATGACGAAAAAATATTTTAAGTTGAACATGCGAAAAGGAAATTTTTAGTTGCCGTCAAATTTTCTCATCGAGCGTTTGATCATCGAAACGTAAAACTCTCTCGAGCAACGAAAGAATTATCTGGAAAGCAGACCGATATCGGTAGAAATTCTTTGAGTAGCCTGTGCCGTAAAAAAAGAAGTTTAAGTATAATTGCACGTACACTCGTGTACATTATGCGATCTATATGTGTATACACGTGTATACACGTGCATTATATATATACGTGCGCATGCATATATGTACATACACACATCACTATTTGTATTTTATTCCATTGTAAAAGGAGAGCGTACAGGATGACCAAAAAAGTAACCAATCTCGTCGAAAGAATCGACGAGTCTATTGTTTTTTCGTCTATATCGTGTGCAAAATGTGCAAGGTGTCTACGTTGGAATCGGGTCAGCCGTGCGCGCTGCGCTGACGGAAAACCAGCGGAAGTGAACGTCGATTACACCGGCAAAGACTGCCTGCTTTAGAAATCGGTTGTATATACCGGTATATACACATAGGCTTTTCTCTCCTTCTTTTAGACCAACTTTTCAGTAGCTCTTACGCGATGCTTAAATACTTTATATCCCTTCCAATCTAATTATATGTATATATAAACTTTTTTAATTACACCTAACTTTATTAAATACCAAATATACATTTAGAGCTGAGTATTGAAACTAAGTAAAACTTCTTTGCGTTTTGCATAATTGTACACGGATAAAGACTGTATTCTTCTATTTATCTCTTTTTTAACACTTTACTTTGCTTGTTGGAAAATAGAATTTCTTTTAATCAATACATATTTTTCGTATAATGAAAGGTGAATGAAAACGCTAATTAAATAAATTACGATCCTATTGATTTACAAAAGGTTGAATTAAAAAAGAAAAGGTAGTAACGAGGGTCTACCTGTGCCATCGAGTAGCTATATTCCTTTGACAATATTATTCTCGAAAACAATTGATTAATATACTAATACATACTATTTTTTAATAAAAAAACTTAATGTCAGTTATAACATTATCGCTTCACCTCCGTTCTTGGTACAGACTTTCTTCAATGTAAACTATTGTAAAAAATCATACAATAGATTAATAAAAAATAGTTGCATACACTCAATGATAAATAATGAGATAAAACTCGGTAATATGTATTCCCTTATTATCACTCGGTAAATAATCCATCCGCATCGCGTCTTGTGTAATAAATTAGGTGGAACGATGCGAGGTCAACGCGGTGAGAATGTCGCTTATGCATCAAACGTAGTTTGTAAAGCGTGCAACGTTACAAACGAATACAATAGTCTCAGGATGTGATATACCCTCGAAGGTGAATATTTCCGAGAAGGTACATTATGAATTATTATCAAATCCATTACTGTTCTTTGATGATCGATCTTTCATGAAATAAATGATATACATATTATAAATGTTATACTTATTCGGTATGAAAGTCGAGGAGTTTTAGGGTAGCGATTTCTTGTTCGTCAATTAACCAAAATCGCTCGTTTCCGGTCGCTTGATCATATACAACCGAGAGAAGTAAAATAAGGAGATTCAAACATACGTCTGTACGGGATGATGGAGTAAATGAAAGTTACGATCTAACGAATCAATTTTTTCCTCTTTTTCTCTTAATGTGGTTGAATAGGTTTAAAAACGTCGAGAGTCTATACGCAACTTACGAGCTGTGCGTGTATTTGTTATTGTTCTCCTTCATTATTGCCAATGCTTTTGGTATAATTAGTCAAGTTTCCACCGGTAAAAATAGATTTTATAGATAATTAAATGAAATTGAAAACAGTATCGGTGTGTCTTGGATCGACAGGAGAAGAGAAATAATTAAAGTCTCCGTAAAAATGTGTTCCTCGTGAATGGTAAATAGCCAATCTAAATAGCAATGAAAACGCACAACCCTAAGCGTAAAAGAAATGAACCATTGGCCGTGAAATAGTCAAAGTAAAACCAAAAATCCAAAGTTAAAAGTCGATGAGGAAAAGGCACAGTTGAGTATAGGTATAATAAGAAAGAGCGAGTTTGACGGAAGGGAGCTAGCTCGCGAGAGCGCGAAAGATTTCACGAGTGCTCGGGGAATCTCGTCGATCTTTCTCTCTCTCTTTCTCTCGGGGGGGCTTAGCCTTCGGAGCCCAGAGGTTATGTCCGGATGCGAAAAGGAGAATGCAGTCAGCGTTCTATCGGCTTTTGTTGCACTTATTTTACGCCCGAGCCTCTGCGAGTACGAAAATACTCTTCCTCCTTCGCACGGATGGCCAGCCTCCGAGTAGAGGAGAAAGGCGGGGAGTTTACGGAGGGAGGACCGACACTCGTAGAGCGAGACCGAGAGAGCAACACTCGAAAGGAGGGAGGAGAAGAAGAAGAGAAGCCGGAGGAGGGGTACCGGGTACGACCGAGCGAGCAACCAGCAGCAGCCACAGGAGGAATCGAGAAAAGAGGGGAACAGACTTTGTTAGGACAGATGGAACAGCCAGTTGGGAGTGCAACTTGTACAAGATTTTCAAGCTTCGTTTATTCGCGATTCTTGCGAAATTTTGCGACTCCTCGTTTATTTTCTCTTTTTTTTCTACGGCGCAGTTCGACCGTTCGATTCCTTAGCTTTTCCTTGCGTGAAAGCCACGAGATTCAAATAATACCATATACCTTTCAGTTTCTACACTAATTTTCAATATCCACTTTATCCATTTTATCCATTTTATTGTTTATACCTTTCCATTAGTTCGATACTATTACTATTAAGAGATTCGTTAGTATTTTCACACATTCTATTATTTTAAAAACGTCAAATCGATTAATGCACTATATGAAAAGCACATACATTACAATGAAAGGTACACTAAAACTCGGACGAAACGGTTCCCTTTTTTTGGTGACTCGATACACAAAAACGACTGCTTCAAAACCCTATTTAATATTACCTTCGATATATACGCCTACTACCGAATATTAAATTTAAAAAATGGACCGATCGTATTTAAACTATATACATGCATATATATACTTACAGTTCAAATAAAGTGTAAAAAAACTTCCTTGTTGAAAGAGTAAATAAAGTAGAATATAGATTAAATCGAAAAGTAAGAATTTTAATGAAACTCGATATCGATCTGCTATGCGAATATTACACTGAGAAAATTTTTTTAGTAAAAATTACTATTTTAATGGTAAAAGGAGGACAGACTTACACAATTATAAAGTTGCCATAATAATGGTAAAAATCGCCATTATTAATAGCAATTTTTATAATTGTGTAAGTCTGTTTTCCTTTATCATTAAAATAGTAATTTATACTAGCAAATTTTTCTCAGTGTAGATAATATTTTAAAAAATACAAAATCCATACTATTATTTACACGTTTTGGAATATTTAATACATGATTTTCCAATGATTTAGTTGGACTGCCAACACGAAGTTTGTTCATCTTATAAAATAAAATATTTGATTCCGATTGAAAGTTGTTCAGACACAAATTTATTTGACATGTGATTTGATATATTAGTATAGTTAGCATTTTTGCACGTTGATTGCGTATTTTTCACGATTAATCCAATTCATCTTCGATCTGCACACTTGTTGAACCACTGAAAATAGATCGTTAAGATCAGACTAATTAAATTTTTTAAATTCTTATCGCGTATAAAGATTTGCTCGGGGTCTCTATCTGGATGTGAATTTTTTGACTGCGAGTGTGTCATACTCGGTATAATATTGTATAAATAAAATTATCTCTCGCCCAGTTTAACATGAGTATATATATACATATATATATATAATAAAAGATATACAAAATCTTCATTATTTCGTCATTTTTTAATATAAGTATATGTAAACAAATTTTTATAGTTTCCTATATCTACATGTATAAGTTATATCTTTATGCCCAAAAGTATCATATTCTATTTACATATTTAAATGTCCGTAATAATTATTAATGGGAATACTTTTCATAAGCTAAAAATATTATTATACAGTTACACTTGGTAACACTTGATGTTATGACAAATAAAGTTTAATTAACTAGTCTAAAAATCAGTAGTTACAAATTTACGTCTAGATATTGAGCGGAAGCGAATGAAATGCGCTGCTAATAAATTAAAGATTTTAGATTTTCAACAATCTTATAGAAATATTAAATATTCGAGACTACGGTTTTTTCACGTTCAAACTTCCGTAGTTCTTCCGCCTTCCCCCCGAAACTCGCGTCGGTAGATAAAAATCTATGCAGAAAAATATTCAAAGAAAAGTTAACGCTGAATAAGTACATATAATTTAAAAAGAATCAGAGTGTATAAATACTAATGCTTAAAGCGGTCGTATAAAGGGCACCGAAATGACGAATTGCGTATCAGAATGAAATTTAGGAATATTAGATGTAACTAGATTGGTTTAGAGAGACATTTTTTCGAGATTGCTTGAATATTTCCATTTTTACTACGGAATCTTATATATTAATTTTTCAACATAATTCTGTAGTAAATAAATCAATATAGAGGAGCCTACATAATATAAATTTCCCTAAGGATTTACGAGGGAATTTTGAATATTTCTACCAAAGCTACCAGGTTCTAAATAAATTCTACGTACTAGGAGTGCTAACCTCGTTTAAATTATATTTTAACAAATTATCTAAGTCTATATGGATAACACGAGGAAATATCTAAATTCTAAGAGAAGCGTGAAAAAAATGCTAACCGATCGAGGTTACAAAAAAAGATCCAAGAACGACGCGAATCGCTCGGAGAAGTGAGCGCAAAAAAGTGAAAACCCTCGCGGGAGATCTCTCTCTCCCTGTCTCTCTCTTCCTCTATCACTCTCTTTCTGGTTCTTGTCGTAAGAAAATAAAAATAGAGCTCGCGCGCTAGGAAAACTGATTTCGGCAAGGTGGTCGTCGCCGGTGAAAGAGAGAAAAAGCGCGCGCCCGCGAGTGAGAGAGAGTGAGAGGGGGGTGGGCGGGGGTGAGGAAGAGGGAAAGGGAGAGGGAGAGAAGAATCAAGGCCGCGAAGCAGGAACATCCTCACTCGTTATATACCGGAATAAAAATGTTGGCAGGTATATATGTATTCCGGAGTGCGCATAGTGGCTCGCGGAAAAAGAAACAGAGAGAACGAGAAGAAGGAGACGAAGAAGAGGGAAGAAAAGAAGCAGAAGCAGAAAAGAAGGAGTAAAAAAGTGAAGAAAAGGGAGAAAAAGGAGAAAAATGAAAAAAAGGAGAAAAAGGAGAAAAAGGAGAAAAATGAAAAAAAAGGAGAAAAAGGCGAAAAAGGCGAAAAAGTACTAGTCGGAGAGGGCGAGGTCTTTAAAGCCACGTTCGGCGTGTGCATCATACAAGCGGTATATACGACTACGTCGGAGTCGAGGGCGAGAGCGAGAGAGAGAGAGAGAGAGCGAGAGAGAGAGAGAGAGAGAGAGAGGGAACGCGAATAATCCCGAGGCTCACCGAGCTTAACCGAGAGAGCGAGCGAGCGTTCGGGAGAGAGGGAAGAGCGTGTCTGGAGCGCGCGCGCGAGTAGCGGGCTAGCCCGGTTTCGAGTCAGTCAGTGTGCCACCGGCGAGGCCTTCCGCGACGACATGCCGAGCGGCCGCCGGCCGCGAATTTCGAATTTCCTAACTTGTCGCGAGTGTGTGCGGGACATGTGAGGATACGCAACAACAATAACACCTACCACACATACACTTACCTCCTTTAGCGTCAATTATCAATAATCGTAACCGTAACCGTAACCGTAACCGTCGGCACTACTATTTACAATAGTTGAATAGTAGTGATCAACTGTAAGTTAAAAATTGTTGGACCGACAGCGTGACGCGTATACGATGCTGATGGAGGAACAACCCTTGGATCTGAGTGTCCGGGTAGCGGATGAAGACGAGTGCTCGAGTGAACGCACCTGCTCCGACGATTCCGATGACTCCGATACCAAGGATGGGAGGACTAAGCCCTACAAGAAAAACCTCATCAGGCGATACCGTGAGACTTCGTTTCGAGACCTCCCGCCATATATACATACTTAACTTGCATACGTCTCTATGCACGCATACAACCCCTCTCTCGCGAGATTCTCTCGGTCTTCTTCTCCGCCACACATTTGTTACGCACACCCGCGCGCCGCCCTCTACGTCTATACGTCTATACGTCTATACGTCTATACGTGTACACGTTCACCTTATCGCCCGGCGCGCGGCCACTGTCAATTTTACCCGCGGGTACGCGTTATCGCTCTAGCGCGTTATGCGACCAAGCTGATTCAAACGCGAAAACACTAAACGGGAGATGTGCCACGTTACGTAAAATTCGCCACTTTCAATCGGTCAATCTGTCTTTTTCCTCTATTCTTTCTCTAGTTTTTTAACCCTTTCGTCGCTTTTTCTTCGAGTTTAATCACCTGTGATCGCACAACCAATCGATACCCAATTTTTAGGCGTCGGATTCACGAACTATCACCGACCGACCTCTTCTTTTGTTTGTTTTCTTTTTTCGGAGGGGATTTAGCCCTTCCCTTTTCGCACGCGTTTACAATCACATTGTTTTTTTCGCCAACCAAATACAAATTTAATCTAAAATATACAAAGCTTTTTGCATTTTTCAATTTTATTATACCGATCCATACGAGCAAAAACGCATTTTACTCGTTTTGACGATTAATCTTCTTTTATTTTATAATTAAATTACGCCTATAAATATTTTTCGCCAAAAAACTATATTAACTAAAACAACTCAAAAGAATATTTATTATCTTACCAATTCTGGAGTGAATTTATATACTTTCATAAAAATTAGCTCGTCACCGTATAATCGCCGGTACATTATCATTAATGAAATTCGATGGTTTCAGTTATAATACTTACAAAAGATATCATTTTGGTTTATTACACATTGTGTATTTATACGTAACCGTAATGTGTATTAAATTTTATATAATAAGTACATCTTGATACTTGTCTGTTTTATCATGCGACATTATAACAAAGTATCTTATCGTAAGATCAACGTATTTAACTGACAAATTCACTTGAAACGTAATCCGCGCTTAGACCTAATTGTTTTTTAAAAAAAGTATCCCATTCTATAAATATCTAAAGAGTACCTTTCATTTATACCAACTGGTGGATTTCAGTTAATTATCCGTGTTTTTACATAGTTTTTTTTCCTGTTATCGATGTACATCTATAATTTTTGCGGCTTACTCGAATATGCACCATTTATAAATGATTCTCTCGATAAACGATTTCGTCCAATTACTCATTAATCCGATGTAATTGAAAGTTTTGAAAGTACAATTACCTACCTATATATATAGGTGTGCTTATTAATACGCAATGACATAGAAACTTTACCGAATTTTCATGGAGTTTATACATTTTTATTTTTAAAATCGTTAGAGGGTAGCTTATATTACGAACCTACTTATTGTTTAGTATTTCTCAACGATGCAAAAACGTTAAGAAGCGTCTCTCTCTCTCTCTCTCTCTTGGTTCCTATAAAACTTCAAATAAAAACCATTACTGGATCACAAGTAACCTCGCTGTTTCACATACCTACTATTCTATAGTATTTTTGCTTTATTTACCTTATCGATTACATATCATGATTTGTTTAGTGCTAAAATTAAAATAACACGCTGCTCGGATTGTGTCGATCAGCTGTAATATGCAACATAAAGAAAAAGGAGCACGGTTTTACATTTGAAGAAATTGACCATTTAACAAAGAATATATACACATACAGAAATGTAAATACAAGAAAAGCAAATTGTTAAAAGCACTTTCCCATTAACAAAAATGAGTATTAATTAATACTTACAAAGTCGATCTTTACTATCAAAATTATATATAGTTTAGATAAATAAGAACATTGATTAACTTAAAAATGTATTAAGTTTAAGAGAAAATTACAATATAATTGGGACATTCGAAGTAGTCACTTTCCATTTCTACGGAATAAAAGGCTTGTTCCATTTGTAAAGTATACATTTATTTATACACCGTCTCAACGGTTGACGTAATTTTCGAGTACTTCCGAGTATTAACAACAAAATCTTTTGATTAAACTTGTAAACAATTGTTTAGGCGACTTATATCTACCAGATTCAAATCACTTTATTACAAAAGCGAAAAAATAAAAATTAAAAATTCTCACTCTCAAATTGCAAATAAAGAGCGCGAGAGGGAAGGGAAATAAAATGCGAGGAGCCATACAGAGACACACGCACCGATCGCAATTTCGGACGATAAAAATATTACGCAAGCATTTTGTCGCGAAGGTCGTACCGTATCGAGTCTTTCTCTCTGTCTTCCTCTCTCTCTCTCTCATTTTGCATACACAAGAGGCTCCGTGCGCGTATACGAGAGTGAGAGTACATACTTACAACGCGGGAGACGGAAAAAGAGAGAGAAAGAGACCCAAGGGAGAGAAAGTAACGATGCGCGGGCTTTCGGACAAGTGTCTAAGTCCGCAGCGGGTGGCGTTTTCATTATAAAAGACACCATTGGTGGTGGTAGTAGGAAGCTACCGAAAAACTAGTGAAAGTCAGGTTTTTCAGGATATCCCTATTCTTCTATCTAATTCTTTCTCCATCTTTCTGTTTTTCTCTGTGACTACCCCTGACCCAAATATACCGTGTCGGTTTTTCCGCTTTCCTCTGGGAAAAGCACTCCTCTCTCTCTTTCTCTCTTTCTCTCTCTCTCTCTCTCTCTCTCTCTCTCTCGCTCTCTCGCTCTCGTTGGATGTGGAGCGCTCGAGGCCGAGAGTTGGCTCGTTGCCTCTCTCAATCGCATAATCTCGTTACGTTGACGCGCTCTTCATCCTTGACACCTTTTACCCTCTCTCTCTCTCTCTCTCTCTCTCTCTCTCTCTCTCTCTCTTTCTCACTCACTCGCTCACTTACTCGCTCGTTCGCGTCCTCTTGGGCGTTGCAAGTATAGACGACGAGCGGATGCGAGGACCTCGGCCGACAAATCCGCAAACCGGACACCGACCCCAAGCGAATATCCTACAAAAGCTCAGAGCTCGTGCAGCGCGATCGTATGGGTTACGTAAAAATATCGCGGGACCCTGTCATGCACACACACACACACACACACACACACACACACACACACACACACACACATACTTATTCACGCATTCTTGTATGTGCTGCTACCTATTCCTTCTCTTCCTTGTACATTACGTACCCGCGCGCTCGGTCTTCCTTTCGTTTTCTTTTTTGTCTTCGAGGACCGCTTCCGCTTCTCTTACCAAATTTCCGCCTTTTCGAACCTCTCTGTGTTCCGCTCGGTTATTTTGCCGAGTTTCGATGTATGTCGAGATGTATCTACCGCTTTTGCTTTCTTTGGGCTTTAACCATTTTTGTATTTTCCCATAACGTTAAACTTCTTTTTTATATTTATATTATATATTTGGATTTGTGTCGTCTTGCCGCATATTATTTTAAGTAATATGTACTTAATCTACTTGCGGATGTGCTTATTACCGAACATAAAATATTTTTGGATACCAATGTTCTATTATCGGGATAATACTTCTATAAATAAATAGTAGTTTTCCACATTATTCTGTCCCAAATATACTAACTACTTTTAAGCTTTTCCTTGGTTGTTTTATTGCTAACGGTAAATAATTTATCTATTTTCCTCGAAAATAGATTAACCACAGCTTAAAATATATAGGTACTAATAAGATAATTAAATTATTAATATGTAATATAATGCATTAATACCATTATGTTTAATTTATTCTAAAATTAATTGTTAATATTTAATTATAATTAGTCTCGCGACCCACTGACCAATCGACGATCGACATCGATCAAAATATTTTTAACCAATTCCTTTTAAAATACTAGTTTTATCCTACTTCTTACTTCGTTGAATCTATTAAAATTCTTTATTTTTAAGGGAAATTTCGGAGGTTAAGTTAAAGATTTTTTAATAATTGTCATCGTAAAGGTAGATAGCGATTTTGTGCGATAAAAGAGTACGAGTCGTCCTTCCCTCGTTTCGTAGTTGATCGATATCTATAAAGGCGAAAAAACAACTTGGGTAGCTTCGTGAGTATGGCAGCGTATATAAAGCGACTACGACTTTTCCCAACCTACCGAGACTCGTAGTTTTCTCGAATCGTCGTTCGAATCTTCCAAGCTCTCTCTTTTCTTTCGTATATACCTCCGTACAATTAATTCGTATAGGTTGTTATTTATCATTACATTATTAATCTTTAAAATCAATCATTTTTTTTAAATTTAAAGTAAAAGTGCAATGATAAAATAGCAATTATCGGTGCCTTTCTGATAATAGGTGCAATTGTACGTTGCATCAATTTCCTTATCAGTTTGTAATATCTGAATAAAAATAAATCATCCGAAAATGTAACGATGTAAGCAATAAAAATAATAAACAGTATATAAATTCCATTGCGTAATGGTCAAATTTATACACACCGAAACGACATCTATAAGATGCAACCACACCATACCCAAAATTACGTAATCGAGCAAATCGTTTTATATAAATTGTATATAATCTGTAAAAAAATGCCCAGACGACATATATACATCATTACATAAAAGAAGAGAAAAAGTAAAAGAAGAAGAATCCTTGATAAAGTTAAAAACTGTCGTGCAATTCGTCTAATCGCATTCCAATCGCGTAAATGCAACTCTCGATCGCGCCGAAAAAGGCGAAAAAACCGAGGAATCCTCGTACAGAGTAGACATTTCGCAACAAAGCTTACAAATCGGAAGATGCGCGCGCGTTCGCGCAAACTTTTTTTGGTGTGAGGTACTTGTATACCAATATATATATACATACATACATACACACGATATATCGCTCGCTCGCGCGAACGGTGATGTCAGACGGAAAGAGAGAGTCGTTACCGTTACGCAACAAGCGGTGTGTACCGTACGCCAGGGACACGAGGAAGAGAAAGTTGGTCCACCCAAAATATCGACGAATGTACACACGTGTGTACAAACGGATACGCGTACATACATACGTGCACACTCGCGTCCATTCTTAAATTCTAACTTGATTAAAATGGATTAATCAAGGCCATCAAAGGTCAACTGTGTGTATTACACTTGTTTATATATATATATATATATATATATATATATGAGTATGCGTACATATTTACATATGGGCATGTACATGTATATATATATGTATATATATGCATACAGGCACAAGCACACCACATACATACATATGCATACATAAATATATACATATACACATGCAGATATAGATATGTATACGTGACGGAAAAATCGATATATGCGAATTTTCCAGGGCGATCCAATACGAAATTGCTTAATGAACCCGGCCGAGTAACAGCGGTACGGTGGCGGCGGCGGTGGCGGCGGCGGCTCGCTGAAAGTAAGGTAGAAACGTTGCAGTGGGTCAAGGAGAGACGCCGGAGCGCGCGCGCCTGCTTTCACTTCCTCTCCGCGAATATGCGCAAGTATAGCGCGGCTCGACTGCCTCCTTTACGCGCTCGCTCGCGCGCCCTTCTAACGTTTCTTCTGTATGTGCGTGTCCATGTGTACAATACACACACACATAACCGTACACGCTTTGTCTTCTATCCCTTTACTTATAAGTTTAATCGGTTAGAGGTAAAGATTGATACAATTTTTTTATACTACCTTGTTCGAACCGCTTTGTTTTCTTATTCTGTTCAGCTGATTCATGCTATTTTAAAGGGTAAAATAACTTTATTGGTATTTAGAGTTCCACAGTTTCCTTAATCACGATATTTTTGGAGTCACCTAAATAGTGCATTATTATCATTTATTTATCAAAATGTTTGATGCTCACTATACATAAATATTATTCATTTTCGAATAAGTAATTATTGTTTGTATGTCGAGCTTCCATGTTGTTTTAGGAAATTTTTTTAATTTTCATTTAAAACTATTTACATATGCCGGTTTAACAAAATTTTCAAAGGATACTTTCTGAGACATCTTGAATAATTAAATAATTCATTGATCATTTTTATAATTAATTACTGATAATTCGCTTATTTCTTAGAAATGTCTATTAGTAAATTCTATTGGTGAATACAAAATGTAACATTTTTAAGATATTTCTATCACCGTAATTCAAATATTTGCAAAATTATATGATAAAAATTTTGTATAATAACAACATTTTCTTATACTTAAACAGTCTATTTATATATTAAATAGTATATTTTATTATAATTTTAATAAATTTTAATAAAAATATATGTTTTACAATTTTAATAATCCCTTTTAATTTTCACCTCCGAAATTAATATATATTATAGTGAAAATTGTGTATGATGAATAGGGCTGTATTTTATCAATAATTAAAAAGAATGATTTGAAAAAAAAGGATTTATAAAAAAAGATATTTTCAACGGTGCGGAAATTAGAATCATTTTAGACTAATGTTATAGTTTCTCTTTTCGTATAGAAAACAGCTTGCGAATTATAACTGCAGATATGTATACATTAAATTAGTTAATAGAAATCGGTCACTAAAGCTTGACAGTGTCAACTACATGAGATTGGTAAAAATTAAATATTTTCGTTGCTAAATAACTTAATCCATTAATAAATGAAATAAAACGGCGAATATTTTCCACATTGTCAATATAAGAAAGTAAGAGTGTCTGTTTTCTATGTTTTCGTCTTTTATTTCTACTTATTATGTTCTATTTTTCTTCCTATAATTCGTAAATTCCTGAAAAGAAAGTACTATTCGCAAAAAATGTTGGTATTCTAGTTTAAATCATCAATATTATATTAAACAAATGGCTGGTGCATTATACTATCGCGACTGAATTCAAAGATTTTTCAACAAAGACTTTCATTATCTATTGCGAAAAAGTTATGGAGAGAAAGAAACAGATATTGAGAGAGAGAGAGAGAGAGAGAGTAAAAGAGTACCTCTGAATTATGTAGAGTGTGAAATTACTGTTAGAAAGTAAATAGTTTAATCTTGAAAAGATGATAACAGTCGTATTTTCTTTTAAATTCTAACACAATAATTTGGCATACTTATATCGTAAAACAGAGTATACATTTTTTGATTGCATAGTATTTTATGGCGTGAGATATAATAGTAAATTTTTAATCAATTCTCGTTACTGTAATCATTATTTATTTATAGTACAAATAAATATATAATAAAATTAAGTGTGAAACAAGTTGCTTGATATAAAAAGAATATACCCATATTCGTTGATCTGTAAAAAAATGGATTTTAATGCACAGTTAAAAATTGAAGTGGTACCCGTTAAAAAAAATGTATTTGATTCGAGTGTACGTTAACTCGCCTCCCCGCCAGTCGAATCCGATAATAAGAGATTTCATACTACATACCGTTTAAACTGACGAACGTAAGATAAATGTATCAGAAGGATGTTTTTTCGGTCGTCTCGGAAAGAATAAACGAAGATAAGGGTCGTACGATTCCCAAACGAAAAGTGCAAATAACCGCGCATGTGTATGTGTACGTAAAACGTAAAAGTAATTAGCACGAAAGTCAAAAGAAAATGAAATTTTGATTGCAGTGGACGCAAGGGAGCTGGTACAGCAGCCTCGAGACCCAACGGAAAAGGAGGCTCTCGCGTTAGCCTCGGTAAAGTCGGAACCTGGTTCGATACCGGGAAATCGACTACTCCATGGGATTTTATCGCAGCATCACGGGCATCCTCAACATCCACACCCCCATGGACATCCGCACCCACATCAACAGCATGGACTCGGCCCACTTCAAAATGGTTATGGCCGACATCTCGCCAGTCAGCCACCGTATACCACTGCCGCCATACCTACTACCAGTACGCCAGGTAGATGTACAATAAATCTAAATTTTTATTACTTTTCAGTGGCTATTTACAAGCGAACCTTTTACGAATATTCTGTGGCTTCGGTTTCCCTGGTCTTCTTTGTCCGTTCTACAGGACTACAGGAGGATTTTATTTTATTTTATTGGGCTAATTATTACGTTTTTATCTGAAAATCATTGTCCTACGTACTTTTAAACTTTATCGTTGAATTTCTTTCCGCTCATTTTGATTTACGGTTACTTAATTCTTAATATTTAAAAGAAACAATCCATTAATCTCAGCTATTCAATTAATTATTATAATTATGATACTATACATGTTGCTGAATTTTCTAATTATTTTCCAAGTAAACGATTTGTTCTTTCAAATAGTGACCTAATGGTAAGAGTTAAATTTTTTACAGTTTAAATAAATGTTTATACTGAATTTTTATATGTGTATATTTCGTTCATTGGTATAAACGTGATATAAATATGCGAATAATTCTGGAGATTTTTGTAGGACTAAATAATTTTTTTTACTTAAATTTTCAATTAAAAAATGTGTTCTCTATACTTATTGAATAATGCTAGATGAAAAATCTTTACGCGCAATTTACATACATTGGACTATAAGCTGAATTAATTAATTAATAAAACTGTGTTGTCGAATTAATGTTCAATGGATCATCTATCGAAATAAAAAGAAAAGGTTTTGAATGAATTAATCATCGAAAGCAGCATTGGTATATATAAAACGGTTAGTTTCACATCCTATGTCGCATAGACTTTCCTTCCGTGTGTACTTGAAAAACATCCTTATATCAACTTTCTCCAGCAATGTAAAAATTGATGATCTGACTAGAAGGATTAAAAGGAAACTTGGAAAATCGTGACTGTAGATGTGCAGGTATAGGTACGTGTGAGCCATATAGATGTGTGAAGTAGGCATAGGTATGCATAATAGAATAAAAGTACTTCACATGTAATAATTTTGTACATACGTATACGCGTACAAAACAAGTTCCCGCATATCCGGTAATCAGGTCTTAAAAGTGAACGCGTTACGTAGCAAGATGAAATGAATTAGCGAGTCCTGCTGGTGGTCTGCAAAACCCTTTGGGGGTAGTGGACCTCTCTTTCGTTTTGGGTAGGGGGAGGAGAGTAAGGGTAACCGTGGGAAGGGACGAATCTGCATAGCCAATGACCTAGCGACCTTCGCTCGGTTGCATAAAGATACGAATAATGTTGTATATAATCGAGGATACCCAGATGATGCAAATCTCTTTCTCTTATTTTTCTTCTTCTTCTTCTTCTTCTTCTTCTTCTTCCGAGTTGACTAATGCGGGACCTTCCCTCTTTTCGTTTTGTTTTCGAAGCAGGAAGCGGATCACTGCCAGCTAGTCCCGCCGACAGCGGAGTCAGCGACGTCGAGTCGAGCACTTCGTCGGGCGGCAACGAGGACGCGAATCTCCTACTGAAGGCGAGGCTCAATCCTAACTCGTCCCTGCAGCCGAGCCTCGCTGGCTCTCATCACTCTCATCTCACAGCAGGTTGAGTAACGGCATTCTTTTATTTTTATTTTTTCCTGCTCCTTTCCCTACCCTGCCCCTACCCCTACCCCTGCCCTTAACCGTTCTCTCACCATATTCCTGCACTTTTGTATATTTATACAACCCTTCCATATATTTTCTTTTAATTTGTTTTTTTTCATTCCTAATAATTGATAACTACAAGTATGTTTCTTATCATTTGACTGATATTGGTAGATTTATCTTCACACGGATAACGTTCTGTTATTTTATTCTATTTAAACCATCTTTTTTGTTTAAGACGAAGATTACTAAAAATTTAAGATTTACTTTACTTTACTTAATACCAGTAAAATTGTTCCAAACTCTCTATATTTTTCAATTTAAATGAAAGTAATGCTGAATAAAGGAAATTTATTATACTGGCCAAGAAAATATACTAATCAAATAAAAATGTTGTACGAATACGCAGCATTAGGTCGATCGGCGTGCCACAGCCCGGGCGTTTATGGGGGCACGACTGGTTTCCTGCCTCCGTCGTTTCAACAGCAACAGCAGCAGCATCAACAACAACAGCAGCAGCAGCAGCAACAGCAACAACAACAGCAACAACCTCCGCATCAACAGCAACCTCAACCACAACATCATCAAGGTAGTAGTCAGTATGCGAGTCATCGAGGGAGCTCGCCGCATCAGCAGCATCCTGGACACGGTATGCCGATGGGACCACCGCACCATCATCACTTACACCAATCGCCGAATCTCCAACACCTGCACTACCGACAGCCTCCAACGTGTAAGTATACCTTTATCATCTTTTTCATTCTTATTTCTAAATGTTTGTAAGCTTTATTTTAATATCGTAATTGTTAAGATTCCAGTAGATTAGTTTTCTTGCAACGATATATTTTGCGCAACTAGAATTTTTGCAACAATACTATTATGTACGAAAAAATTTCTTATATTTCATTCGCATTTCGATTATAAAGTTTCATGTATATCTAGACTGCTCTCTTGACTTTGGATGTATAAATATTCATGAAAGATTAATATATTCAACTGGTTGGATACTACACACAATCATTTAACATCGTACGCAAGCTTTAAAATATAATAAACTTTTGAAGAGTGATGCTTCATAAATTATACTATTGTATACCCGATTTAAACTAAGCAGTCTAAAATAAATCAAATAAAATTTCTAAACCGAAGTTAAAATTGATTACTCTGCATTTCCGTAAATTGAACCCAACCATCCGGAATCTCGATATATTCTAAAATAAATGCAATGACCCAGACTCGGTGCAGAAAAAAAGAAAGAAAAGTATAATATCCTCGAACCAGACATGTCCCAGACTGTCACATATAAACCACATCGAAACGATCTGGGTCATCCTAATCGATCGCGAAGGCCGCATCGATTAGGAAGGAATGCTTATCTTTCTCTTTGCCTCTCTGCCTCACTCCTTCTCTCTTTCTCTCCCTCTCTCCCTCTCTCCTTCTTTCCTTCTTTCCTTCTCTCTTTCGTTTTCAACCGGTTGCGAAACGAGGAAACGGATCGATCGTTTTCGAGTGTAGCGGGCTCGCATTATTAATCGCGCAATGCTGCGCGCGGCAGCCCGGGTAAAAGTGTGCCGGATTGTATAATCGAGAACGTGAATAAGCAAAATGTTACGCCATGGCGATTTGGTAACGGAGTACAGCAGCGCACGGCTCGCGTTCCGTATTCCGCGCGCAACCTGTTACGGGGTCCCAAGGCTTCCAGCCCACCTCGCATATTATGTATATGTTCTTTATTTTTTTCCATTATACCGAATTCAGGTCTCGCGGTTTATTTTGCCCTGAATTTTTGACTTTTTTGACTTTGTGGCATGCGTTGTTGTTCCTCTTATTCTTACATTATTTAGATTTTTACGACGCCCAACATTCTACGGCGTGTTCGTTACTTTACTTTCATACATTTTTAATTGCTTTCTATATAATATTATCCTGATGAGTCCACTTATCACGATTAGCACATTTTCAATTTTTTACGCAAAATTATTAAATTTTAAAAAACACACTAAATGTAACGTGTATACGTTTGAAAATAACTTTTATGTCTTAGAAAAAACACCACCTACTTATAGTTAATGTATTCACAAAGTTATTTCATTTCGCTTATATAAGTGTCCTAATTGCTTACCGAATCGTTAAGATTCATTGATTAATCAAAAATACGTAAGACAGGGAACGTTCCCATAAAAAAGACAATGGAAATTAAAGTATTAGGATTATTATTTATCACCAACAAATAAGTACATTATTAAATTTACATTTTGCAGCACGTCCAAAACAATACAACCGTAACATTCCCAACGTAGTTTTCTCTCGGACAGGGGGGAAATCGAGTTACATAAATTTGTTAGTAACGTTAATGTGTTAACAATATTACATTTAACAAAATATTTTAATATATCCAACAGTTGCATTTAATTGTGTTACTTAATGTCAAATGTTGTAACGCTTTCTAAAAAATTATTTTTTTAATGTATCGACTCGCAAGCGTTTGCAATATTTATATAGGGAATTGAATTGTTCATATATACACGTACGTAGGTATAGATATGCGTAGCGTTACTCAACGTACACTTGAATTTGGGTTAATCGGCTTCATTTCATTGCAATACGGAAAAAAGTGTACAATCACTCGTTTCTTCAAACATCGCGTGTTTTTAAACAAAAATGAAAAAATTTAACGATTCTATTTTCGTATACACATTGACATCCGTATTACCGTGAGAAAAATAAAATATTTATAAACACGGTAAAAAGTGAATTGACATCGCGTCGGTTGATGTATAATAAAAAATTAATACGCGAAGAAAATGTATGAAGATCGAAGGGAATCGACGTATTATAATGTCGTAATATTAATTATAAAAACGCTCAATCACAATTATTCCCGAGAGAAAAACAATATGTTATTATAAAGCGTATGAAAAAAGTGAGTATCGTGTGAGAGATAGATGTAAAAAAAAAGAGAAATAAGCTACCGATAATTTCATTCATCACAAGCCCCGACTTGATTTGACCCAGAAAAGATAACAGTTCACCGAATATATAAATCCATGCGAAAAATTGCGAAAAAAATAAACGGAGACAAGGAGCGCGAATAGTCAACTCCAAGAATAGTATCGAAAGAGTTCGAAAATACATCGAGCTCTCTGAAAAATAGAGTTTTTATTTTCAAAGTGAATGCGTCGTATATAAGTAGTTACAGTTCGTACACGGTGTAAAAAAAAGAAAGAAAGAAATCTACATACATAACGTCGTCCTAGATCGAGTAAATATTGGCCGATGCATCCGTTCGCGGAAAAGAAAGAGAAGGAGAATATATACCGCGCGTCCTTCCTGGGTCTCTGCCCCTGCGCGCGCGCGCACGTCGCAAAAATGCACAAGTTCTCTCTGTCTCTCTCTCTCTTGCTCCCTCCTCTATTGCGAATTTCCGAGGCGGCTCGGCGGTTCTCAACCGGAGCGAAGAGACGGTGACCTTGTCGTCGGCAATTCACCCCGTCTGCCTCCCTCTCCACCTCCTATCCCCCTCTACTTGTGCTGCACCAGTTAGAGAGCCGCTGATGTATATAGCATACTGTGTGTATATGCATGTATGCGCGTATAAACGCGAGGCGCTTCCTCGCGCGCGCACACGGCCCTTGGCGAATATTCGGATCGATCGGACACGCGGGGGAGAGAGAAGGAAAGAGATGGAGAGGAAGAGAGTCGGAGTGATGGAGAAAGAGAGAGACAGAGAGAGAGAGAGAGAGAGAGAGAGAGCGCCTAGACCTAGACCCACTGCGCCACTGATCTAGCCTAGAGCCCACGCATACACGCAGAGAGAAAGTGAACCGGGAGAGGGGAAAGTGCATCGTATCTCTTTCTCTCTCTCTCTCTCTCTTCCCGATTCGCGTTTATGACCTTGCGCTCCTTTATTTTTTTATCGGTGAATCTTTCTCTTTTTTTGTAAGAAAAGTCAATTTTCCATGATAATAACAGGAAAGAGTTTTTTATGTTTCGATTATGCATATACACACACATATACATATATCAGTCGGACTCAGATTTTTAATGGGCCTTTATAAGATAGAAGGGTCGCCAACGACTACGAGTTTCATTTCAGATATAATCATTTCCGTGTCTTGGATATTTTATTAAAATAGTCTATTAAAATAGTGTTTGATAAGGTAA